>JAUPFT010000004.1:38765709-39235709 GCA_036936625.1 Parnassius smintheus behrii | reverse complement strand
GGGTGTCATCACCGGACAGGCCTGCCGACGTCAATGATGAGGCAGGGTGGTTCCAGGAGGCCATGTCCGAGATATGTGACGTGGCAATGCCCCGCGTCCGGCCAGGAAGCGCCCGGCGTCAGGTATATTGGTGGTCGCGTGAGCTGACGTCCCTGCGCGAGGCGTGTGTCGCCGCGCGGCACCTGTACACCAGGCATCGCAGGCTCCGCATTCGTCCACCGAATGCGGCAGCCATTGAGGCGGAGCTGTACGAGGGATACAGAGCGGCGAAGAACGCCCTCCGGGAGGCTGTCCTGCGGGCCCGGGATCGGGCCCGTGAAGAGATGCTGGAGACTATCAACAGAGATCCGTGGGGGCGCCCTTACAAGATGGTGCGGGATAAACTCCGCACCTGGGCCCCCCCGCTGACGCAAAGTCTCCGGCCCCAGCTCGTGGAGGAAGTGGTGAGCGCTCTGTTCCCTGCGCGACGGGAACATCCGCCCCCGCCTATGGCTCCGCCACCTGCGGTGCTGATGCATGTGCGGCGACCGGCAAGCCAGCCGATCACCGGGCCGGAAGCAAGGCCTGCGTGCCACCCGCCAAGGCCAAGGCCGCGGGTAGGGTAGGGGCCAAAGCCGCCACCGCCTCTGTGGCCTCCGCCGCAGCCGCAACTGCCACCGCCACCGCTGTCTCTGTCGCCGCCGCCGCCGCCGCGACACCGACCACCGCAGAGGGGCCCCCCGTGGAGGAAGCTGAAATGGAATGCGGATGGAAGCGTTGGGCGCTGAAGCAGCTGGACCGGGAGCTCCTCCTGGAAGCCTCGATCGTGCAGGCCTGGGTGTCATCACCGGACAGGCCTGCCGACGTCAATGATGAGGCAGGGTGGTTCCAGGAGGCCATGTCCGAGATATGTGACGTGGCAATGCCCCGCGTCCGGCCAGGAAGCGCCCGGCGTCAGGTATATTGGTGGTCGCGTGAGCTGACGTCTCTGCGCGAGGCGTGTGTCGCCGCGCGGCACCTGTACACCAGGCATCGCAGGCTCCGCATTCGTCCACCGAATGCGGCAGCCATTGAGGCGGAGCTGTACGAGGGATACAGAGCGGCGAAGAACGCCCTCCGGGAGGCTGTCCTGCGGGCCCGGGATCGGGCCCGTGAAGAGATGCTGGAGACTATCAACAGAGATCCGTGGGGGCGCCCTTACAAGATGGTGCGGGATAAACTCCGCACCTGGGCCCCCCCGCTGACGCAAAGTCTCCGGCCCCAGCTCGTGGAGGACGTGGTGAGCGCTCTGTTCCCTGCGCGACGGGAACATCCGCCCCCGCCTATGGCTCCGCCACCTGCGGTGCCGGAAGCGGACCACCAGGACGACAACGACGACATCCCGGAAGGGACCGGGGTAGACCTGAGAGTGGCGGTACGTAGGCTCAAGGCCAGGAATACCGCCCCAGGACCCGATGGCTTGCCTGGCAAAGCCTGGGTCCTGGCCTCGGAGGCTCTCGGGCCCCGACTGGAGGGGCTCCTAAGCGCATGCTTGGAGAGAGGCCAATTCCCGCTTCGTTGGAAGACGGGGAGGCTGGTCCTCTTTCGGAAGCCGGGGCGCCCTGCGCACTCTCCGTCCGCATACCGGCCCGTGGTGCTGCTCGACGAGGTGGGCAAGCTCTTTGAAAGAGTCATTGCAAACCGCCTCGCCGAGCACCTTGCGGGGACGGGGCCGGATCTTGCGGAACACCAGTTTGGTTTCCGCAAGAGGCGCTCTACGGTGGACGCCATCATGCGCGTGAGAGCCCTAACGACGGGGGATGCAGTGGCCAGAGGGGGGGTTGTCTTGGCGGTGTCTCTTGACATCGCCAACGCCTTCAACTCCATGCCCTGGAGCTGCATTAGGGAGGCACTCCGGTATCACCGGGTGCCGACCTATCTCCGTCGTATAGTCGGGGACTACCTGACGGACAGGGCCGTCATCTACCCCGGTCGCAACGGTGAGTGGAACCGGCGAGAGATGTCGTGCGGTGTCCCACAGGGTTCGGTTCTGGGGCCACCTCTGTGGAACATCGGTTACGACTGGGTGCTGCGCGCCGACCTCCCTACCGGCGTCAGCGTAGTTTGCTACGCTGACGACACGCTGGTACTGGCACAAGGGGGTCGTACGAGGCGGCGGCGGAAAATATGACACGCGGGGTTGCGATAGTCGTTGAGAGGATTCGGCAACTGGGTCTCGAGGTGGCTCTGCACAAGTCCGAGGCCATGCACTTCCATGGTCCTCGGAACAGGCCACCAACGGGATCCTCAGTGATGGTAGGAGGGGTATCCATCGACGTCGAGTCGACGCTGAAGTACCTAGGACTCGTCCTCGACGGCCGATGGAACTTCGTTGAGCACTTCCGACGTTTGGCTCCCAAACTGGAACAGACCGGGGCTGCCTTCATGCGGCTCCTGCCGAACCTGGGAGGGCCAAACTCCTCCTGCCGGAGGCTCTACGCGGGGATCGTGCGGTCCATGGCCCTTTACGGGGCCCCGGTGTGGGCGCGTGGTTTGGCGCGGCTTGCCGTCCACCACCTGAACGCGCCCCAAAGGGTGATAGCCGTGAAAATGGTTCGCGGCTACCGCACGATCTCCCGCGAGGCGGCGAGCCTCCTTGCCGGATTGCCGCCATGGGATCTGGAGGCGATAGTCCTCGCGCGCCTGCACGAATGGCGTGCGGAGGCACTATGCCGTGGGGAAACCCCGCTGCCGCGGCAAGTTGTCGCGCAGCGGACAGACTTCCGGCACGATCTCATGGCGACATGGAGACAGCGACTGTCGCAACCCCGTGCTGGGTACGCCACTATAGCGGCAATAAGACCCCTCTTTGAGGAGTGGCTTGAGAGACGCCACGGCATCCTCACCTTCCGCCTGACGCAGGTCCTCACCGGACACGGTGTGTTTGGGAGGTTCCTGCACCGAATCTGGCGGGAGGAAACGCCCGGGTGCTCCCACTGCGAGGATGGACCGGAGGACACGGTGGAACACACCGTGGAGGTGTGCCCTGCTTGGGCGGAGCACCGCCGTGTCCTCGTAGCGGCGATAGGCGGCGGCGACCTCTCGCGTCCGGCCCTGGTCGAAGCCATGGTCCGGAGCGAGACGGAATGGGATGCCGTCACCACCTTCTGCGAAGCAGTGATGCTAGCGAAGGAGGTGGCGGAGCGGGAGAAGGAGAGAGCAGCAGCTTTCCTCCCCGGCCGCCGCGGGAGACGCCCCGGGCGTCGGGGGCTACGTCGTGGCCCCCGGCCACCGTAGGCGCGGGCCTGTGGACGGCGAGCAATGGGTAGCTCGTCGTCCGTCCGTCTAATGACGACAGGCCGTGTCGACGGCGCGTTTTGTTCCACGCGCGCCTCAAAGAGCTGTCAGCAGCGTGAAGGGGCCCACAAGGGCCGGCGCCTGCCGGGGCTGCGGGCTGTTCGAAAGAGATACCGCGGCTCCGGAACGTAAGGGCACTGAAGGAACACGGATGGTTTTTAGTCAGTAAAAGTCTGACACTCCCTTACGCTCCACCCAGAGCGAAAGGGGTCATTAGATGATTTTCCATCCGCAAAAAAAAAAAGGGTCCTAAGATACAAGCTGCGCTTAGTTTAGGACCCGCAGTTACCTGTGTTCTTTATAATGTTACTTATTGTTGAAATAAATAAATAAATAAAATTTCTATCTATATTTTTCCTATTTTATACAATACAACAGTTTTTTTATGGAAGATAGTGAAAGGTTAAAGAGATGCAAGAGAGGCCCCTCGAGTACAGCTATACAATCTTTAGCCAGGAAACTAGGAATGCCATCAGGCCCACTGGATGAACGCGGTTTGAGATGTTTCACAGCCTCCTTCAAATCCCTCGTATCGACGGCGTTTATAGATACGGACGTAATGTCCCGGTTAAAATGTGCAGCTTGAACAGCCTTAATAGGATCCAAAACGGGTATATTCGGATGAAACACAGAGCTGAAAAATTCTGCAAAGGCATCAGCAGCAGCCTGCCCCTCTACTTCAGTATGCTATTATCTAAATCTGTTTTCTCCATTTTTTTATATTTATCTGCGTCTTGTAAAACTTCACCAGTATTATTTTGTCCTCTCATGCTTTATATATATAAGTATCCGTACGTCTTCTACCTCCTGATTTTTTGTCTTTAACGTAATCCCAAAGTTTGACTGGATCGTTAATAATATTACGTTGTACCGTTTTTAGGTATTGCCTATATTCCCTATCTATTAGTTTTTTTACCTGCTCCCTATAATACTTAAACATTTGCGTATTGAATTCTTTACTTTCCTTTTTGTACTTCTTAAGATGATGGTATTTACTTTTAATATTATTTATAATTTCAGCAGTATACCATATACATATCGGTGATTAGTGGTAGTGCGCAAAGAAACGGGTACAAAGAGATTTATACAGTTGTGCAATTTCTCGTAGTACAACTGAACAGCACAGTCAATATCAATCTCTTTAAGTAAATCTGACCAATCTAGTTTGGATAAAGCCGCATACAGACCATGAAAATCCGCCTTGCGCCAGTTCCAGCGGTAGCTGAAATAGGAGAAGAAATGAATTTTGAAAAAGCGAGTGGAAGCTTATGGTATCTAGCGCAGGATGATATTCATCAATTTCTACCAGAGGGTCTAAATTTAGAGACACACTTGATTGACTGGGCTCTAAATTGCTCAGTACGAGATCCAACATACCGCCTCGTCTATTTAACACTCTATTAAATTGGTGGAGCGAACAAAAATTACAAAAAAAATCAAATTGGGTCTTTAAATTAGCGCTATAAGAATTCAAATTGAAATCACCCAAAATTAATACATTCATGTCGGTGTATGTAAAAATAACATCTTCAATACAGGCCAAAACATTTAAATATTGAACGTCATTATAGCTAGGAGGTAAGTATACAAGACAGCATAATATTTTAATATTTTGGCAATCAATAATTACAAATATTAATTCTTTGTTGTTAGTCATACGATCAATTTCAGTAACAATTCGAACAGAATAACAGTCTCGAACAGCAAGCAGTACACCTCCCCACCCAGTATCGTTCGCTCTATCTTTACGTATTACCGTGTAACCAGGAGGGAAAAGTTCGCTATCAAATACTGAACTAGTTAAAAGGTCTCTGTCAACCCTATGATGTCAAATTCACTACGTGTAACATTCTTCATAAATGTACTTGTTTTAGATCTTAGGCCTCGAACATTCTGATAAAAAATCCTTAACTCACGAACTCTCGGAGGATGCTTGTTGGCTGTTGATTTTGACACGAAAGTTCTGATGCCAAGGCTTAACACATATGCCTTCAGCCCAGTTGCCAGATGACATGACAGTTTCAGCAATTTCAAGAGGTATACCGAGCTTAAAAGAAGCATAGCGCCCACGGGACTTCAGCTTCTCGACGGTACTCATGTCACCGCGACATATAATACTAAGGTGATCCAGCACTTGTTCCACAGTGGTATCTTCTTGAAGATAGTACAGATGCAGGTATTTCCACCTAGCGGCAGCTTGAAGTGGTGTCGATCCAGGCGCTGCAGTACCTCTAAGTACGCCAGGAAACGAAGTACGAGATCGTCTGCGTCGTACCTCCACCCATCCGCCTTTGTCAAGATTATCGGAGTCAGGATCGCCAACTGCAGGAGTAGATATAGAGCGGGACTTCTGCATAGTTCTATCTGCATCAGGTACTGAATCTGCAAGCGAGGTACTTGGTTTTTCATTTGGTACGACGGGCTTTGCTTTCATCTGGGACTGAGTTTTAGTTTTATGACCAGTTTTAATTGATGTTGTATTTAAACTCAAATTCTTAGTTATTGCATCCTTATAAGTGTCTGCTTTTGTCATAAGCGTTACTTTTAATTGTTGGATTTTAGTCGTCACCATATTGATCTTTTCTAAAAATTCATATTTTAGCGCCAAAAATTGCTCAGCAAGTAATTTGTTAATTTTTTCAGTAAGTTGCTCTTCTAAATTGGCTTGCGTTTTCCTCAGTTCCAGTACGACAGTTTCCTTAATTTCGTTTAGAACATAGCTTGATGTCAGGTTCTGGTTAGGAGATTGCTTAAACCGGGTTCCGCCACGGAGCATATTGACATTTTCAGTCGGAGTAGACATACTTTGGTCTAAGATTTGATGCGTGCGTACAGGCGTTTGCGAATTATTGCTCTTAGGTATTCTACTGCAACATTCAACGCATATCCAGGACCTCTTAAATTCCACCGAAAAGTAGCAAACTTTTCACTTCATATAAGCGCCGTCTTTAGTTACATCGTTATGACATCCCGCGCAGGACGCTTTGGTTGGTGCCATCTTAGCGCTGTGGTTGACAGTACTTAACAAAGCAATACGTAGCGAGCGGCGGTGACGACGATCGGCCGGTAGGTGCGGTGACTCACAGCAGCGAGCTATCCGCGAGTTGTCGTAGGTCAGTTACAAGACCGTTAGACAGAATTATTTAAAATATTTTTGCTTGTAATTTAAGTAATTCCACTCACACTGAAATTTTAATGTAACCACTGGAATCATGGATTCATTAGCTTTAAAATGAATGTTAACACAACTCTAAGCGCGAACTTTAACTAATTATTATGACTGTTTCTTTACGGAGCAATTTAGCACAGTATGTTGTTTAATCAACCTCAACGACGAACTTTAACTATTCAGACTTAGTATAACACGATAATATATTTTTTAAAGTATATTTGCTAAAGTAAAACAATGCTTCTATCATTTACCATAAAATCTAAAATTAAAATTAATTGTATCAGTGTTCTTTATTATTAATCATTAAATATTTATTACAATATTAATTTCAATAATTGCAATAGTATGTATTTAAGTACATGAAAATTGTATAAAAAGCGTAACAAAAGCCGGAGAGGCCGGACACCGTCTGATTTGGCCAGACACGCAATCAAAAAGCCTGACTGTGTCCGGCTTTATCCGGACGCCTGGCAACGCTACACCAAGCCAATGCCTACAGAACTAGTGCAATGGTGATTCGCGCTTGACTAGTTTTTTGTAGCAGTAGAATTTATGCAGTGGCTTAGAATCGATCTGCAAATTTTCTTATATAGCTGGGTAAGGCCGTAGATTTTGCCACTTAGTAACATAGAGTAACATAGACACTTTTATGTTACGGTAACATAGAAGTAATGCGAAAGTAACGTGTAATGTTTGTAAGGCCGATTGCATAACGCGCCATTTTTAGCCGACTTCAAAAAGGAGGAGGTTTCGACGCATAAGCTAACTGTACAATTCGCCAACTGTGAGAAGTTCAGTGATAGAAAAAAAATAAGTTGAAAAATGTTTAAAACTATCAACAGCTTAGAGTTCTTACACAACCATGAAAACCGACCAAGTTTACCAAATATCAGGAAAATAATACTACGATATAAGTGAAGTAACAAAAATATTTAATGTCATGGATAGAGTTTCTCAAAAACTCTTCTAACGAAAACAAAAAAAAAAACGAAATAACATTAATTATAATATGATTTAAACCTATAAAATAAGCTACACAATGAGATCGTTGATAAATCACAAAATTAGAACAATATAATCTTTCTCTAAAAGTTTTTACAATTATCACACGGGTTATCTTCTTAAATAAAATAGTAGGTACATTTCTAGGAAACTAACTAATATTGGTATTTATTTTCTTATAAAATTGACACGAAATGTTTCTTAGAATCTGTAGTTAAAAAATAGTTTAGAAATACGAGTAGGTAATTACAACAAATTTAAAATTAAAAAAAAATCTCGTAGCCAAATGAAATAACATAAAAAAGTAAAAACAAAAACTACATAAATCTCTTTAACCTAGGTACAGACGCCAGAACATCAACCTACCCCAATCTGTCAAATTTTCTTAATCGAACATGAACCGTCTAATTTTGTGGTAAAGTAGAAAATCTATTAAAGAAATTTGACAGATTGGAGTGGGCTAATGTGCTGGCGTCTGTACATAAGAGGTCATTGCAATACAAAACTTTTCTTACACTTTATAAATAAATATTCAACAATTAAAATAAACCAAATCAATATCGGTACTCAGGTAATATTCTTTAGAGGCTTTCTCCCGTTGAATCAAATTTACCTTATTGACGATAGAAATATTGGTCACTATATCAATATCTGATTTTCTTTGGACAACAAACTTCACGGAATCAGATAAATCCTTCACAGTTTTCAAAAATTTTACTTTATAATAATTTTCTCCGTTCTTAAATTCTATATTCTCAACAAATCCTATAAAATATTTCCACGTTTACCTTTGGAAATATCGAACTATTATGCTATCATTTATATTTAAAATAAAGTTCTGCGTATTTTCTTCACTCTCAATTGCTTTTTTTCCTTCTTCCTTTGTATTCGATTCCTTGTCACTTTCATCTTCTTTTAAATTCTCAGATTTGTTTATTTTATCTAAATCTGTTTTCTCCATTTTTTTATATTTATCTGCGTCTTGTAAAACTTCACCAGTATTATTTTGTCCTCTCATGCTTTCAAGTTGTTTTTTATATTCAGTCTCAATCGTATAATTTTCTTTATTTTCATCAGCTTCTTTTCTCTCTTCTTCTGCGATAACAATTAGAATTTCCTTGCTTTCATCTTTCTTAGTACATTCAATCTCAATTTTGTGCTTCTCTTCTAGTAGAAACTTTTCTTTCAAATTCTTTTTGATCTCTTCTTTGGTATCATTTTTGTTTTCCCTGTTCTGGTCGATTTTTCTTTTATCAGTCTCAATTTTGTTACTTCTTATTTCCTTTATCGGGTCTTCTTTTCCAAATAAATAACTTTCTCTTAAATCATAACTCGCAGTATTTTCCGGGTTTTTTCTTATTTGTGACAAAATTGTCACATCATATTTCCCAGTAACATGTTTCGTAGTTTCGCAAAATCTTTTATGGATTAAATCTTCATTTTCACAAATTATTTTTCTTTTCCTTTCATGTTTAGGATTATTTTCAGCATTAGGTTTCTTTAAAATTATTGTGGATAGCAGAGTGACTTTCTTGTTTGGATTAATTTTTGGCCACCTGTTTTTTCGTCAAGTTCTGTGATTAGATTGTTTTCATCGTCGTTAAAATCTGGACTTATTGACTCATCAGAAAAAAAACGCCGAGGCGTCGCTTTCCGCATACTCAATACTATCATCATATTCGTCTTCTTCGGTTGACGAACTGAAACGCCTTCGCCTAGTTTTATTGCTATTCTTTGAATTTTTAACTTCCTTTTTCTTTTCACATTTTTCTTGTTTATTCGATGTGTCTTTTTCGTTTGCGTAAATTGTGGGCAAAAAGCTATGAGCTACAGGTGAGTGACATTCACAGTTGCCTCTTGGATCCCCATAGAAACAGCTGAGATCTCTGTATTTGAGTTTCAGCTTTTCTATTGTTATCAGCTGATGAATTTTCATTGTTTGCGGCAAAGGACTAAGCTTTGTGTGTAAAGGCTTGATGTTAACAGAAGAAATATAAAATAATTTGATACTTGTGTCCTCCGATTTCAAAATATCAAATGCGGTTTCCGCATTTGATATGTCATTCCCCTGAGCGATTTTGGCATCTAGAGTTCGTTTGATGGCCCCTCCGATATCATCAGGGGCACCTTTTTCATGGGCTGCCTCAAAAAACGACCAAGTACAATAACTAAACCCATATTCATAGACTTTTTCACTGAATAAGTAAAAGTTTTTTTTCTGTCTATACTGGGTCGTTGGTCCATCAGAGAAAAATTCAATGTTCAAGATGTTTGGATAGTTACTCTTTATGTATTGTAAAACAGGATCGAGGTGGGCCCATATTGCCTCTGGATTGTGTTGGTTATCGGCGGATATAGAACAGAAAGAAATAGGTTTATTCTCTCCTTTAATGTAAATAACTCCCGTATGAAGGGTAATCTGTTCTTTTATGAAATGCATTGCCTGCATTTCTTTATGGTATTTGCAGGTGAAATTTTCAGAGAAATCTATATGGATACATGCTTCATCACTTTTTAAATTATTAATGCAATGTTTGTATTTTTTATATTGGTGATAAAAATTAAAAATATGTGTTTTCAATTGTTTCATTTCCGCACTAAATATCTCAAGTAAGTCTTGTAAAGTACCCTCTTTCTTAATTTTTATTATTTTTTTAATTCTCTTCTTTTCTCCTTAATTTTCATAATCGTGGTCTTTTAAAATCCAAGTAAACCAGCTTACTTTAGCCGACAATTCATCGTTATCAACTTTTAATTTAATTTCTGAACACGTATTACAATTATTATACATGCAATCTTTTGAGTAAAAATCACGTACTAAATCTGTTGTTACCTCATTCAGATTGTCAGTTTTAAGTATGTTAAGGGATTTCAGTTCATCAGCCAGAAATTGCATATTAGAATGTTTTTTGCACTCGCAACTCTCACAATCCTTGATTTTTGGAGAAAGTACGTAAAACGGGCGGTACTTTTTGAAAGTACTGAAACTTATTTGGACCTCTTCTGCGATAAACTTTCTATGAAGTACGATTAGTTTGTCTAGCAAATATCTCTTTTGGCGTGTAACTTTTTTGAAGGTTCTGTATTCTTTTTTGCCTGCAGTGGTGCGGCTAACATCATCTCTGTTAAAAAACATTCAATTTTCTTTTGCAATGCAGTGGTTCTGGTCTTCTGATGACGGTAGTTTTTGAAATTACTCTTAAATCACAGGGAGGTTCTTAATCTTGTTTTCAGTTCATATTATTTCACAGTGTTGTTATCCAAAAATTTTCTCAAAACATTCTTTTCGGTATTGTTAGCAGTTTGGAATTGTAATTTTAGTGACTTCGTTAGTACATCGTGTTCTAGTAGTTTCTTCTTAACTTCTTCTTTTTTGGGAGTTTCAATGTTAGGTATGTTATTATTTATGAACTCTGTTACTTCTTTACTCGTTGTTTTCTCTTCTAATTCTCGCGTATATGTGTCCTTTGTTTCATCTGTCGTGATTAATCTAGTTAATAAATTTTCGTAATCTGCCTGCATCTTGTCTATTTTCTTTTGTTGTCTATTCGTTTTTTTCCGAAGACTTTTGAAACCTTTAGTCAATGTGTTTAACTGTAATCTCAGTTGTGCAGTTTCTTGTTTCAGTCTGTATTCAATTCGGCGTTGCATATTACGGCAAGTTAATTGGTTATTATCTTGCTTGGAATTTGAAGTATGTGCCGTACCCGGTTCATTTTGTGATGCCATTTTTGCATCTTTTGCTTTTTTCCGATCTTCCTTCCATTTATTCCGTAATTCTTGTTTGTGCTCTTCAGTATAAGTACTCTTTTTTTTCTCATAGTAACGTGCAGATCTTTCTTTGGCCTTCTTTTGTATTTCTTCATACTTTTGAGGGTTTTCTTTTTTCAACTTATCGCGATATTTTTTCTGCTTTTCAGCTGCAGTCGTCGGCGGCATCTGTGACAATGTTTATATTGTTTTATTGTTAATCAGAAAAGTAAAGGGATGGTTTAAGGGTTCTAATTCATTCATACAGTCATGTTTAATACATTGACTAAGGGTCACACTACCCGCCTCGCAACACATTTTTTTGTACGTATGTGTATCTCTCTTTAACGCTAATCGACATCCTTTGCTAGAAAGAGAAGACCGTTCGCGCGAATATCGAAGTAAACATTAAAAAAGTAAAAACAAACTTTAAAAAAACTACGTGGTAAACAGATTTGGTTTAATTTTTAGAAACAATTGGCATCGATATCCTTAATTGTTTTTCACAAAAGATTAAACTTTATTCTTTTTGAAGTCGTTTTTTCCACTTAGTGGCACAAAAATATGGTTTAAAAACCTTTCTTTTTCAGTTTCCACGAATGTCCAAACTACTTAAATGACACAAATTAATTAAGGCAAATAAACTACTCTTGTCTTATGTGTTTTTTGAATTTCGTAAAACAATCTATACCAATAAATAAAAGTATAAGTAGGTAATTAATAACTGCTTGGACACCAAATAAAAAATGCCCTCTGTATATCAAATAAAAAAATTACTGAGTGGATTTTTCATTACTCTACATGATCAAAACTTAAAAAAGGTAGATATTTTTTTACAAAAAAGTATATTTAATAAATTACAATATGCACAAACCTTTACAACAGTAAAACGTTACGAAACATACAATCAACGTTACCAGTGACATCAAAGCTACATAGAAGTAACGTTAAAGTGCGATTTTTCAAGGTTATAAATAGACATAACTCGACATCAAGGTGAATTTTAAACATAGACACATTACCACGCACTTATTAGTTACTCGTGCGTAATAATATATAATATGTGAACAATAAAAACTGATATTTACCTTTGAAATCGCCAAAATTCACAATTAAAATTCACTGCCGAAACACACGCGTGCACCTTTGACAGACTTCCGACACGACAAGATGGCGTCTTTTTTTTAAATTGTGCTGCCTGAATACTTAGTGTTGCCAGTGCAATTACAAAACACTATCAAACTGTTTTCAGTGCTTTGTAAGGGAAAATTTTGGTAACATACAAAGTAGTAACGTAGAAGCAAAAATATGGAACATAAGTTTAAATAGTAATTAGTAGTAGTTAATTAAACGTTCATTACAAAAATATAAGTTTTATAGTTTAAATGCTAAAAAGACAGCATGTTTTTCGTTAAATTTGGGAATCTGGACGAATTTAACTCGTTATATTTTTTTTAATAATAAACTTATATTAATATTAAGAATATTTTGTAAGAGTTTAAGAGATGTATAACCCAATTAAAATACCTCCATTACAATTTACCCACTATGTTGTTTTCTATAAGCAATGAAAATATGAGAATATTTTTTCATCAAAAAGTGGCAAAAACGACGGCCTTACCCAGCTATGTATATGTAGGTACTTGCATAGATCTACTACCAACATAATTACATAATACGTAAACGGCTGTCACATTACACACATACGCGGTGAAAACTATAAAACTCAAGCTTACTACTAAGCCAACAATGGGCAGATCCTTCCAATATAAGAGGAAATTTCCAGTATAAGCTGACCTCACATTGTACGTAATGCGTTTTCAATTTGAGATCATCTTATACTGGAGATATAGATTGGTAATTATGTAGCCACGTGTACTAATAACATATCTGTTACATGTTTAGGTAGGTAGAAAATACGTACTCACAATTTAGCTAAAGCTAAACTATCAAGGTACGTCAGTACTCAATAGGTCCATAACTTTTATTTACTTATGTAGTTACGTTACCCCCAAACTAGGATATTTTCCTGTATCATGGAGGCAGTTTGCAAATATAAGTTGCATAAGGATAAACATCCAGATCTGGAACAGTTATTTGTAGGTCATAGACATACTTGTTCCGTGCGGGATTCAAACCCACGGACTTCAGCGCAGCAACTCAGTCCACGGAGTAACGATAACGTAAGGACAGACAAGTAAGTTACAGTTTTATTTCTATATAGTTAGATAGGTAGGTACTTACCGACCACACTTATATTTTATTATTACTAAGTGCTTGGCTTTTGCACTACGAGTCCTGGGTTCGATTCCCATACGGAACAAATATTTTTATGGCCTACAGATAGTTGTGAAAATTTATGTTTGTAATCGCACCGTCTCCGATTCAGGAGAAATCCTGGAGTGGGGTAACGTTATAAAAAAACAATTACTGCATACATACCTATATTTTGTTGAATATTGACTAAACAAAAACAAACCTCTTTAGGTAACTTTTTATCTTTTTTTTTCATTAAGTTGACCCACGCTCGATTTCTCCTGAATCGTGAACGGTGTGTATACAAACACAAGCTTTCACATACAAAAACACCTGTGACTAGTAGTGCAGCAACCAATCGCTTAGTCACTGTACCAAACCTGTCATATGCTAAATTTCTACATAATATTTGTAATCACTAATACTGTAAATAGATAGGTCGGTAGATACTTACTTCATTACGTTTATCATACGTTTTCCCGTTTCTTTACGCCAGCCCAATCGCTTCTTTTTTATTACGCTTATTTCCCATTGCGCCAACACTATAAACCTAAGTATCTATTTTAATATTTTAATTTTACGTCGTCCTGTTGCGTATAATGTGTTCCGTAAGCGACACAACCCCTCCGTTCAAAAGTCAAAGACAGAGTGAACGGCGGTGTCGGACGGCAGAGAATTTTTTTTGCGCCCGAAGTAAATATGGGCAACCCTCCGGAAAGCGGGGGAGGGAGGCGGTGAATGCTCATAGAATACCACGCAGCCGGCTGCGTGGTTATGTGGAGACTTTTACCCACTAAACACCGCCTTTTAGGACTTGGCTTAACGATCTGACTAGAGATCTCTAAGCCGTATACGAACGCGACCCTCCTTGGCAGAAAGGAGGGCGCAGGGCAGGCAACTAGTGGTGGTTAATATAGCGCATAGCGCCATATTATAGCGCGCTATCTCTGCATAACACATAGCGCGTGTTATGTAAGTAGTCGCCATGGCGCTATTGCGCTATGGCCACTATTTACATATATACTACATATACACGCTTTCTTATTAATAGCACGTTATAACATAGCGTATTTAATAGCGCACTAGAAATTTATAGTTTACAGTCTGTAGCGTGCTATTGATTTATAGTCGTTTTGAACAACTTTACAGGGAACAAACTTTAAAACGACGATAATTTAGGTAATTTCTTTTTACGTTGAAAATAATGATAATTAAAAAAAAGTAAATAACACAAGCCCTGCTTTATAGTTAGTTCAGTTAGTATGCAAAGTTTCATGATCTAATTTGAAGTATTTTTTGAATACCAGCGGTTTATAGTTCGGTTTGGAGGTAACTTAGAATTTTTTTTCTATCGAGAAAATTTTATGGAATCGTGTTTTCGTCTAACACAGTACTTAACATTAATCCTCAACTTTACCATATATTTATTTCAAAAACAATGCTGCAGTATTTTCGGCATAACTTTGAGGTAGTATAAGCCCTTAAGTAGTTCCTTTTTATGTCGAATTTGTTTTTAGGATTGGGTGATAAACGAGCACACAGTCCTGAACCTGTGGTACCTGATGGTAAGTGGTTGCTGCGGCTCATAGACATCTACATTTATCCTCGATTACAAATCAAAATGCAGATGCGTTGTCACCCCTGAGGGCTAAGATGGAATGCCTCTTTTCCAGTAAAAAGGGTCTCCGGTTCTCTACACTCACCATACGAAATACAGCAGCATTAAGCTACTATTTCACGCTGGTATTCTGTGAGAGCGTGGTCCTTCCCCGGTCGAGCCGACCCATTCGTGCTACAACTATACTACTAATATAACTGCGGCATGGCTCTACCACGTATATACGTACGAACGACGAACGTACGTACGACTGTACAATAAATAAACAACATCTTTAACGCCTGAAGGCAAAGCGCTCTCGAGGTGAACAAGTTTAGGTATTTACAAATGTGCAGCACTGCACTGTACAAGTACGTTTATAAAAGTCACGCACCTCATTGCCGTTAAAACACAGACTAAGACACCTGCAACTCAGTATAAGCACTGTTAGCCTTCTGCTCAAAATGTTTGTGAAAAAAGGTGCTGTAAACAGTTTTGATGAAATAGTGCACCGTTCAGAAATTACTGCTAAACACCTAGAAATTTTATTAAAAATTAGGTGTAAAATGTTTTATGAATAAAATTCAACTATGATGTCTTATTCTTTTTTAATTTATACAATTATTTGACTGATGTAACTGCTCTATCAACAGCAAGCTATAATGCTGTTAAGTACAAACTCTTTACCCTTACATACTTCTTTAGGTTATGTACTTAGTTAACTTACAAATTAAGGTTACTTTCGACAATTTTCTTTTATACTGTTCAACATGTTGGTTCTATCTATAGTGGAATAGTCTTGAAATTTTAAATATAAGTACAAAAAAATCTATGAATCGGTATCTCAGTTAGAACAATGGCGTATTGAACTCTATTCTACAGTGATAAATACCACAAGAAACACACACTGAATGACAATATATTAACAATTCATAATATACCTATTTTGACAAAATTAATACATAAAACTGCTATTAAAAAGGAGGCAAGTAATGTTTCTATGAAATACTATGAAAAGGAGACGGTCCAAAATTGTATGAACCGCAGGTCTATTTTTGTACTAGTAGGGTAACAAATTAAAATAGAATATTAAACCACTCTTGATTACTCAAATTCACGAATTTGCCTTTATTTCAGTGGTATTAATATTTTATTCTCACCAAAAGATGCAACGCTAATGGCTGATAGATGTCGTTTAGACGTTAACTGTCAACAGTCATGAGGTGTTTGATCCATTTATGGCTATTTGAATTGTGAAATACTGTGTTATCCTTATCACTAATCCGAAACCACATCGACAAAGAAATCCACCAGAAACAATAACCGCATTCACGAGTTCACAACTACACGATCAATCTCGAAATATATAAAAATATCACGGTACCTACATTATTTCAAGACACTAGTCAGAAATGACATTTGACAATTAACCGCGTCTTTTTTTATAACTGGAAGGGCGCCATCTTTGAAACCATCAAAAACTTGGAATTGCATTTTTATTGTTAGCAAGGTATTTAGTTTGATTTGTTCTGTTATTTTAGTTTTTATAAAATCCCTAAATTTTTCGCTTTTTTGCGGTATAGTGGACACACTGGGCCTGAAATGGACCGTCTTCTTTAGAAAATACTTTATAAAGGTCAGTAGTAGTAACATTTTTACGGAAATAGCTGATTAATACTTTATTACTTATTACCTCGAGATTTTTTTTCTTTTTATACATGTAAGTACACATAACAAAGGCATGTACACTTCAAAAAAATCATACTACATAAATACAATTCGCATTATAAGTCATTAAACAAATTAAACAAGATATTTATTTATATTATACATTAATTTCTCCATCGATTTTAAATTTTTTTAATTTCGTCCTTTTCTTGTTTCGTTGCTTCGTTTTTTTATTATTGTGTCCGATGCTGCGACGAAGTCTGTACTGAATTATATGAAGCTGTGTGTCACCAGTTACTCTGACTCGTATTTGTTTTTTGGGGTAGATGCGACTTGAAAATACCACTTCGCCCTCACCGCAGAACACTTCTACGGAACTACCATCAACGAATATTCGCCAGTGTACAAAGCCAGTGGGTGACCATTCGGCTATTCTAACACCATCCGTACCACCACGGTCCACGCTAACGTGACCATGGTCCGCGTGATACCCTATCGTGTACCTGTGTTCTGCCCCCCATTCCAAAGCTAAACCGACAAAAGATACTATAGCACTCGAATTGACAATCAACTCGAATGATTTAGTCCCTGCGTAAAACATTTCTCCGGGTCTGTACCATGAGTCTTCCAAGATTTCCGCTCGAAGATCCACTATCTCTCGAACCGGCGTCATCGTAAGGCGACCAGAATCTGATAGACGCAGTTCCCTTACCATGGTCAACATGCTTGCCCATCCGTCTTTGGATTCAATAAAGTCACTCTCCCACATACCTAGCCACGCAATTAACAGCCTTCTTCCATCTTTACAGAGCATGGTCTTCGCTGCATAGAAATCATGACCATAATCCAACTCGACGAATGTTGCAGTTGATATTTCCAAATCTTCGAACTGACCAAGCACGTAGTCAAAATGCCCGATCACGTAGCCAGTTTGGTACAGATTCCTGAATCTGTAACCTTCGCTTTTAATACCTCGAGCGGAAAAAATCAAAATGTGTTGTCCATCCATTTCAAACATATCTGGGTTTTCCCACATGTATCCCATATCTCCCATTGACTCCGCTATGGTACCATCCAACTTCCAATTAAACATATCACCTGATGTATAAAGTATTAACTTTCCATTTCTTTCTCTCGAAGTTGTTCCTATCATCATGTACCAAGTATTACGGAACCTCCAAACTCTGGGGTTACGAAATTCTCCAACTCCATGCGGTGCTTCCCTTATTATGGGGTTATAAATGTATTTTTGGAATACAACTCCATCAGAACTCAGCGCCAAATTTTGTGTCTGGAACGTTTCGTTATCTGCTAAAACAGTACCCGTGTAGAAAAGTGTAAGATAGTTATTATTCACCAGGGCAGTTCCGGACTGGCAACCGTGCATTTCGTAATACTCATTTGGTGTAATCGCCGGTGGGAAATGAGTCCAATCTACTAGGTTCATACTCACAGCATGCCCCCAATTAATGTGTCCCCATGAGCCAGCATACGGGTGATACTGAAAGAACATGTGATATTGCCTCTTGAAAAACGTAAAGCCGGTGGGGTCACTGACCCATCCTTTTGGAGACGATATGTGGTAAATTGGCCTGTACTTCTTCTTGAGGGCACTTTTGCTTTGTGTCACGTAGGCTTCCACATGTGCGACGCCACTTGTAAGTTCTAAAAACACAACGCTCAACCACGGGAGCAGCACGTACAGCTCCATCGGGTCTGGAGATTAGACGGATACTGACTATCATCCTTTTCGCTGACGAAATGTTTTGACATGAAGAGAAAATAATTGAGACAATAGTATGTTTATAAATCAGGCATTAGTTATAAGAATGTTACCTAATCATTGATACTAGTTATGTTAGAAAAACAATTACGCAATGTTAAAGAGTTTCAATATATACAATATGACTGTCTTGTATCTAACACGGTAGTGAAAATCATAACAACTTCGATAAACAATTTAAATTGACAAATATTTACATAACATTTTTCATTGAGCACTTCTAAAAGAATTCATCAACTAAAGTATATTCCAATTCAACTTTCTACCTTTATATAAACAGTTATGCACCTAATTTTATTTAGAAATATAAAATATGTGAATTAACGTCAACATTTGTTATCTTAAAAGATTTATCATATTTGTAAGAAGGTCCGAAATAAGAGTAAACGGAAGTTAAATTGATAATCCCTCCCTAGCTAATATTAGTAAGAGATCCTACAGGTGGCGATCGTTTCCTTTAAGAATTGTTTGGCCGGCGGACTCAATGGTTTTGATCTTAAGAAACAAATAATATCCGCCCGACTGAAATTCGGTCACGGCGGCCGGTCTCAACGGATTACTAACCATCTGCGCAGGACAGTATTACAGAGGCCAAGTGTATGTGCAAGCACAGTTGCACTCTATATTTCCTCACTCTCATAGTCCGATGTGACGGTAATCTGACACAACCGGAGAGGCACGACTTACGACTTTCCGCTTTCCGGCTTTCTGCGGCACGGGGGTGATAACACGACCTACTTCCTCACACTTAGCTTCGAATTTTTTGACTGAAAAACCCAATAACTGATTATGGACCGACGCGGGATTCGAACCCAAGTCCTTTAAACGCGACAAATAAAAGATCAACTTCTATTAGGTACTTCTTATTGACTGACGCGGTTTTTTAACCTTATGCTTTCCGAAAGAATCAACGTGGCCAGCTTTGTGAAACAGGGAGATAGCTCAGCCAGCCTACTGAACTACTGACAGAGAGTTGGCCAGCATTATATACACGTGTCACGGCTGGGCACAGGCCTTCTCTCATTTCTGAAAGGGTTTTAGTGTAGGACAAGGAAGTGCCGCCTCGCTGCCCCGAACTGAACACGGGTTGCTCGCGTAATTCGACTTCACAGCGAGCGCTAACCATCTGAGCTACCACGGCTCTTCCTAAGACTTACGATAACATATATTTATAAATATTATTTTCTGTTTGTTATGAGTTGACCTTTTAGTTTATTGATTTTATTTCAAAATAAAAACATTTATTCTTTATAATAGGTATTCCATTTTATATTTATATAGCATATTAATGTTTATATAATGGTATGTTTATTATTATGATACTGTAGATACTATAGATAGAGAACTATAAGAAAAACGATCTAATAAGCAAAGGGTTTCGGTGATATCAGGAATGGAAAAGATCGGCACGATTAAGCTATTTTGGCATGCATCTGTGTAAGAAAACCATTAAACTCTATTTCGTCCTATGAGTGTAGAAAGAGTCGACACAGGAAAATAAACCAGGAGTAGGGCAACAGCGTCTACCTAATAACAACTAGAACCTAAAAAACGGCCAGTCCGCCCGCCAAACGTGGCAATCCTCCTCTGATGCAATCTAAGGGAGTGGCCTATGTTTAGCAGTGGACTTATGATAGGCCCCAAATAGTAACGATGGAAAGAAACGACCCCAGCGATCCCGCTATTCCTGATTACGGTGGCAACCCAAGTATCACACAAGCAATATAAGCAGACACTGTATCGCTCTATATGGAAGTTTGTATCTTTCTTAACCTGTATATAACAGATTCTTATATTTATTTAAAAGAAGAGTGATAAAATAGCCGTTTAGTAGTGACGATAATGGCTTTGGAAATAAAAAAGGGGTTTGTAGAGCTTTTATACAGGCATTGGTTATAAAACCGTGGTATAAATATACTTATTACCACTATGAGACCTAAAAGAGTAATAACGAAGATGAAGATGTTTCAATTGAGTTATAAATATTGCATATAGCACTCAAGATACTACTAAGTAGTACCATGTAGTCCACAACTTTACAATAGATCTATAATAATCTTAAAACCACTTCTACTATATTGGCGAATAATAGCTCGACAGAAGCACCAATAGCGTATAATAAACGGACTCTAAGCGCCGTACTACTTCTAGAACCGTTATAATGGGTATAGTAGGCGTCTAAGGCATTTTAAAAGTCGCCGTTACATCGCAGTATTTAATGAATTATGTATGTCAATAAAACAATATTTTTTATGTAAGACAGCGTACTTTTCATAATAAATAAAACTTTTTGCATCATACCTTAATACATTGACCACAAGTTCCAATAACTCAATCGAAAAGAAACGGAAAATTAACCTTAAAATTTGGATGCATTTGAGTAAGATAAGTTTCGCGGACGCATGAGTAGTTAGGTTGTACCAGTTCTGGCGCACTGAGTCAGAAGTGGTACAAGTACGACGTTCGTCGACTCAAGATCCTAAAAGAAAAAAAAAACAAAAAAAAAAGGTTTTGGCATGCTCTGATCACGACTCTGCGGTCCATTTTTGCGTAGGATGCACGGTTCCGGAGGTGTGCACATCAATTAACTCTTATCTAATTGATATCCGCTGCGAGCCTCCACCGTCATTAGCGCTCCATTGTTCTTATCTACTTATCTATTGTTCGTTCAATACCGTCATTATCTATTCTTCCTCAGCGTGGTGCGTTCCTATCTACAACGGTAATCTGAATCATCAATAAAATACATTACCTAATTTTGTTACAATTTTTATTTACGAAATACATAATCTTATTACTTATTATCTATAAAATAGGAGCGAAACATCTCATCCACTAAAATATCGTTGTATAATGTGTTCCCTGTAAATATACTCGTAAAACTATGCATTGAACATCCCTGAAACTTATATAGCAAATACATTAAGCAATATTCGCCACAAACTGAAGTCCACTCATTCTGAATCCTATCAACATTCCAGTTCCATCTTTTACAATTCTTTTTTAAAAACTCTAGATGATATCGTACAGGTGCTCGTCTGTATGAATCAAAATATTGACCGACGTCATTCGTATCGATATACAAAGCTACCCCATATGACCCTGGTTTATCATCTGTACCCAAATTGCATATTACCTAGTCAGGTCACAAATTCTATTACATGTTGAATATAAAATAATTGAAACAAGTTTATTCATTATGTAACCATTTATATACCAAAATGAACTTAACAAAACATAGATTCTTATGACACTATAGTTTATTCAAAATGACCTCCGTGATTTTGAATACAGGCCTTCAATCTGCGCGGCCAGTCGTCTATCGCACCACGAACGAGGTCCATGTCAATATCGGCGGCTGCCTTAATTAGGGATGTCTTGAGTGTCTCGAAATTGGGATGAGGCTTTGAGCACGCCTTTTCCTCAAAGTGTTGCCATATCTCGTAATTAACGGATTCGAATCAGGACTGGAGGAGGGCCAGTCTTTGTGTCGGATGAAGTCGATTTCACGCGCCACCAGCCAGTCTTGTGTGCTCTTCGCTCTATGAGCTGACGCCGAATATTGTTGGAATACCCAGTGCCTGTTATTGAACATGGTATGAGAAACAGGTTACACAAGGTTCGTGAGGACTGTATTTTGATACACAACTGCATTCGTTTTTAAACCTTTCTCACAAAAATGTACCTCTGTTAAGCCCCAATAAGAAACCCCCAACCATACCATGAGCGAGGATGGAAAACGACCTCGTTGGACACGCGGAATACGGTTGCTCGCTTCTTCACTACTGTGTGCGTACACCTTATCATTTTGTTTGTTGTAGCTCTCTTCTACGGTAAAAATTTTTTCATCCGAAAAAAGAATTTCCCGATATTTTTTTCCCGCGTACCGCTTCAACAAAGCGCGGCATCTCTTCAGTCTCAGATCCATTAGACGAGCATTCAAACGATGTCCTGTTTTTCTTCGATATGCCCGAAGCCCTAAGTCTTCATTTAACGCCGTGGTTCTGCTCAACCCCATCTGAAGGGCCAACAGTTTCTGCTTACGTTTGGGATTTCTTTGAATTCGCACCTTTACAGCTTTTATCACTGCTGGAGTCCTAACAAATCGAGGGCGACCACTTCTTGACCTGTCATCTACACTAGAGTCTTCATTGTATCGTTTGATGGTACGATAAACGAATCTTTTGGTTATATTCAAATTTTTCAGTATATCAAAAAATTTAATTAGCGCGTAATCGCAACTGCAACACGGTCTTTTTTAAGCCTCCACTCCATATGTAAAAATGAGTAAAATTCTAAAAAGTATACAGTTTTATTTTCATGAACAATTCGAATTCAATAAACTTCTTTGTGGCCAGCATTCTAAAAGAAAAGTTTTTACTGTGTGACAATACTTATGACCTGACTAGGTATATACGTTGGTACGTGGGTGTACATGGGCAGTCTGTTAGCAGCATAAACATTATTTTCTAGACTGGGGTGAATCTTTTTCAGATGTTGTTGTACATCTAGTGTATCCATGATATTACTGCTATTAGTAGATTATTACAGTACAATCTACTCAATGACTAACATAGGAATGATCAATTATGTGATTTCTAAATATTAAATTGCATTTTTTCTGTTATACAAAATGTATTTGAGTCATCAATACACTGAATAAGACGCAACACGAAGAATGTGAGATAAGGTTGTTGACGCATAAAGTTATTACCAATTCTACTGTAGAAATTCTTTAGATTAGAATTATTACTTACTAGTACTATATAAGACCAAGCAACTGCAGTCATGGAGTTAGTGTATGGTCGTTTGACCGCAGTGTATCTATCAATAATACATTTGTGTTACTTCAACGCATCAAAGGCCATAGATGTAAGTGTTTAATCTATTGACAAACTTACTTTTCTTTCTGTTATTTTCTTACGTGTGTATGATTTTGAACGACAGGCCTGTTGGTCTAGTGGTTAGTGACCCTGACTACTATGCCGGAGGTCGTGGGTTCGATTCCCACCCAGGACAAATGTTTGTGTGATGAGCACGATCATTTGTTCTGTGTCTGGGTGTAATTTATCTATAATACTTATGTATTTAGAAATATATAAGTATGTTTATCAGTTGTCTAGTACCCATAACACAAGCTCTGCTTAGCTTGGGACTAGATGGCGTTGTGTGATAGTTGTGGAATATTATTATTATTATTATTATTATTTAGTGTTAACAAATTATATTTAAATATTTTGTGTGTGTATATGATTAAGCCGTGGTAGCTCAGATGGTTAGCGCAAGCTGTAAATTTTACAGTACGTAACGCGGGTTCGATCCCCGCCGACACCAAGTAAATTGTTAATTGCAATTTTAAGTGTTTATTCTATTGACACACTTACTTTTCTTTCTGCTATTTTCTTACGTGTGTATGATTTAGTGTTAACAAATTATATTTAAATATTGTGTGTGTATACGATTAAGCCGTGGTAGCTCAGATGGTTAGCGCAAGCTGTAAATTTCACAGTACGCGACCCAGGTTCGACCCCCGTCGACACCACTTAAATTGTTAATTGCAATTTTAAGTGCTGATTTACCACGTGCTCGGCGGTGAAGGAAAACATCGTGAGGAAACCTGTATGTCTGAGAAAATTTCGAAGGCATGTGAAGTTCGCCAACACGCATTGAGACCGCGCCGCGGACATTTCCTAGCCATAAATACAAAGACAATAGCAGAAAGTAAAAAGTTAAAAAATACTTTTTTAACAATGACAGTCATTAGTCGATCATTAGTGAATGTGATTCTGTTTTCTTAAATTACAGGAAGAAAAGAGCAGAAAGAAGAAATGGGATGATGGGAAGTAATGAAGAATGAATTGTTATGTGACGTTTGTTGGAACAAACATATTTTAGTCACGTGTAAATACTTTTAACATTTTGGTTCAAAATGACACAAAATCTAAAAAATATTAGATACATCATCGACATGGACGGATTTTACATTACATATCCTCATAAACATTTTCAATGTAGAGAAATGGCTATTCTAGACGTAAAACTATCTAATAAAAATGATTCGTTTATCGATCAAAAGACAAAAAAACTGTTCGTTATTGTGAAATACACGTGCACGGCATTCCATATTTTGATGTGACCGAAGAATTAAAATGTGCGTACAAACAAGAGAACATCATTCCCATATTAAATTGGTATATTAGAAATTTGTGCAAAGACGAAGTGATCGCATACAAAGGTGGTTCAACAGAAAAACAATTTTTAAAAATGTTGACGACGAATGATAGAATTTTTAATATTGAAGAATACAAATGTCCAAAATACAATGATTTGGTAAATGTCATAAATTTAAACAAACGGTATGTGTGTAATAGTCATATATTTGCAAAAAATAATCACAAAATTTTACATTGTTCTTGTGACGAAGTGTGGGTTTTTTACAAGTGGTTATTGCTTGAAAATAAAATTTTAAATTAATCATAAATTTTGTTTGATTTCCCACAAACATTAGTTATAGTATACTATATAATACAAAATTGGTTCAACAGAAAAACAATTTTTAAAAATGTTGACGACGAATGATAGGATTTTTAATATTGAAGAATACAAATTTCTAAAATACAATGATTTGGTAAATGTCATAAATTTAAACAAACGTTATGTGTGTAATAATCATATATTTGCAAAAAATAATCACAAAATTTTACATTGTTCTTGTGACGAAGTGTGGGTTTTTTACAAGTGGTTATTGCTTGAAAATAAAATTTTAAATTAATCATAAATTTTGTTTGATTTCCCAAAAACATTAGTTATAGTATACTATATAATACAAAATTGGTTCAACAGAAAAACAATTTTAAAAAATGTTGACGACGAATGATAGAATTTTTAATATTGAAGAATACAAATTTCCAAAATACAATGATTTGGTAAATGTCATAAATTTAAACAAACGTTATGTGTGTAATAATCATATATTTGTATATCTATATAATCATATGTTTTTATAAAAATTGTTTTTCTGTTGAACCAATTTTGTATTATATAGTATACTATAACTAATGTTTTTGGGAAATCAAACAAAATTTATGATTAATTTAAAATTTTATTTTCAAGCAATAACCACTTGTAAAAAACCCACACTTCGTTACAAGAACAATGTAAAATTTTGTGATTATTTTTTGCAAATATATGATTATTATACACATAACGTTTGTTTAAATTTATGACATTTACCAAACCATTGTATTTTAGAAATTTGTATTCTTCAATATTAAAAATTCTATCATTCGTCGTCAACATTTTTAAAAATTGTTTTTCTGTTGAACCACCTTTGTATTATATAGTATACTATAACTAATGTTTTTGGGAAATCAAACAAAATTTATGATTAATTTAAAATTTTATTTTCAAGCAATATCCACTTGTAAAAAACCCACACTTCGTCACAAGAACAATGTAATATTTTGTGATTATTTTTTGCAAATATATGATTATTACACACATAACGTTTGTTTAAATTTATGACATTTACCAAATCATTGTATTTTGGACATTTGTATTCTTCAATATTAAAAATTCTATCATTCGTCGTCAACATTTTTAAAAATTGTTTTTCTGTTGAACCACCTTTGTATGCGATCACTTCGTCTTTGCACAAATTTCTAATATACCAATTTAATATGGGAATGATGTTCTCTTGTTTGTAGGCACATTTTAATTCTTCGGTCACATCAAAATATGGAATGCCGTGCACGTGTATTTCACAATAACGAACAGTTTTTTTGTCTTTTGATCGATAAACGAATCATTTTTATTAGATAGTTTTACGTCTAGAATAGCCATTTCTCTACATTGAAAATGTTTATGAGGATATGTAATGTAAAATCCGTCCATGTCGATGATGTATCTAATATTTTTTAGATTTTGTGTCATTTTGAACCAAAAATGTTAAAAGTATTTACACGTGACTAAAATATGTTTGTTCCAACAAACTTCACATAACAATTCATTCTTCATTACTTCCCATCATCCCATTTCTTCTTTCTGCTCTTTTCTTCCTGTAATTTAAGAAAACAGAATCACATTCACTAATGATCGACTAATGACTGTCATTGTTAAAAAAGTATTTTTTTTACTTTCTGCTATTGTCTTTGTATTTATGGCTAGGAAATGTCCGCGGCGCGGTCTCAATGCGTGTTGGCGAACTTCACATGCCTTCGAAATTTTCTCAGACATACAGGTTTCCTCACGATGTTTTCCTTCACCGCCGAGCACGTGGTAAATCAGCACTTAAAATTGCAATTAACAATTTAAGTGGTGTCGGCGGGGGTCGAACCTGGGTCGCGTACTGTGAAATTTACAGCTTGCGCTAACCATCTGAGCTACCAGGGCTTAATCATATACACACACAATATTTACATATAATTTGTTAACACTAAATCATACACACGTAAGAAAATAGCAGAAAGAAAAGTAAGTGTGTCAATAGAATAAACACTTAAAATTGCAATTAACAATTTACTTGGTGTCGGCGGGGATCGAACCCGCGTTACGTACTGTAAAATTTACAGCTTGCGCTAACCATCTGAGCTACCACGGCTTAATCATATACACACACAAAATATTTAAATATAATTTGTTAACACTAAATAATAATAATAATAATAATATTCCACAACTATCACACAACGCCATCTAGTCCCAAGCTAAGCAGAGCTTGTGTTATGGGTACTAGACAACTGATAAACATACTTATATATTTCTAAATACATAAATATTATAGATAAATTACACCCAGACACAGAACAAATGATCGTGCTCATCACACAAACATTTGTCCTGGGTGGGAATCGAACCCACGACCTCCGGCATATCAGTCAGGGTCACTAACCACTAGACCAACAGGCCTGTCGTTCAAAATCATACACACGTAAGAAAATAACAGAAAGAAAAGTAAGTTTGTCAATAGATTAAACACTTACATCTATGGCCTTTGATGCGTTGAAGTAACACAAATGTATTATTGATAGATACACTGCGGTCAAACGACCATACACTAACTCCATGACTGCAGTTGCTTGGTCTTATATAGTACTAGTAAGTAATAATTCTAATCTAAAGAATTTCTACAGTAGAATTGATAATAACTTTATGCGTCAACAACCTTATCTCACATTCTTCGTGTTGCGTCTTATTCAGTGTATTGATGACTCAAATACATTTTGTATAACAGAAAAAATGCAATTTAATATTAATTAGAAATCACATAATTGATCATTCCTATGTTAGTCATTGAGTAGATTGTAGTGTAATAATCTACTAATAGCAGTAATATCATGGATACACTAGATGTACAACAACATCTGAAAAAGATTCACCCCAGTCTAGAAAATAATGTTTATGCTGCTAACAGACTGCCCATGTACACCCACGTACCAACGTATATACCTAGTCAGGTCATAAGTATTGTCACACAGTAAAAACTTTTCTTTTAGAATGCTGGCCATAAAAAAGTTTATTGAATTCGAATTGTTCATGAAAATAAAACTGTATACTTTTTAGAATTTTACTCATTTTTACATATGGAGTGGAGGCTTAAAAAAGACCGTGTTGCAGTTGCGATTACGCGCTAATAAAATTTTTTGATATACTGAAAAATTTGAATATAACCAAAAGATTCGTTTATCGTACCATCAAACGATACAATGAAGACTCTAGTGTAGATGACAGGTCAAGAAGTGGTCGCCCTCGATTTGTTAGGACTCCAGCAGTGATAAAAGCTGTAAAGGTGCGAATTCAAAGAAATCCCAAACGTAAGCAGAAACTGTTGGCCCTTCAGATGGGGTTAAGCAGAACCACGGCGTTAAATGAAGACTTAGGGCTTCGGGCATATCGAAGAAAAACAGGACATCGTTTGAATGCTCGTCTAATGGATCTGAGACTGAAGAGATGCCGCGCTTTGTTGAAGCGGTACGCGGGAAAAAAATATCGGGAAATTCTTTTTTCGGATGAAAAAATTTTTACCGTAGAAGAGAGCCACAACAAACAAAATGATAAGGTGTACGCACACAGTAGTGAAGAAGCGAGCAACCGTATTCCGCGTGTCCAACGAGGTCATTTTCCATCCTCGCTCATGGTATGGTTGGGAGTTTCTTATTGGGGTTTAACAGAAGTACATTTTTGTGAGAAAAATGTAAAAACGAATGCAGTTGTGTATCAAAATACATTCCTGACGAACCTTGTGTAACCTGTTTCTCATACCATGTTCAATAACAGTCACTGGGTATTCCAACAATATTCGGCGTCAGCTCATAGAGCGAAGAGCATACAAGACTGGCTGGCGGCGCGTGAAATCTACTTCATCCGACACAAAGACTGGCCCTCCTCCAGTCCTGATTCGAATCCGTTAATTACAAGATATGGCAACACTTTGAGGAAAAGGCGTGCTCAAAGCCTCATCCCAATTTCGAGACACTCAAGACATCCTTAATTAAGGCAGCCGCCGATATTGACATGGACCTCGTTCGTGGTGCGATAGACGACTGGCCGCGCAGATTCAAGGCCTGTATTCAAAATCACGGAGGTCATTTTGAATAAACTTAAAGTTCATTTTGGTATATAAATGGTTACATATTGAATAAACTTGTTTCAATTATTTTATATTAAACATGTAATAGAATTTATGACCTGACTAGGTAATATGCAATTTGGGTACAGATGATAAACCAGGGTCACATTGGGTAGCTTTATATATCGATACGAATGACGTCGGTCAATATTTTGATTCATACAGACGAGCACCTGTACGATATCATCTAGAGTTTTTAAAAAAGAATTGTTAAAGATGGAACTGGAATGTTGATAGGATTCAGAATGAGATGAGATGTTTCGCTCCTATTTTATAGATAATAAGTAATAAGATTTTGTATTTTATAAATAAAAATTTTAACAAAATTAGGTAATGTGTTTTCTTGATGATTCAGATTACCGTTGTAGATAGGAACCAAGGAGTATAATAGCACTGATAATCCGACGCACGAATAGATAATGACGGTATTGAATGATGATGGACCGCAGATTCGTGATCAGAGCATGCCAAAACCTTTTTTTTTTTTTTTTGTAGGATCGGGAGTCGACGAACGTCGTACTTGTACCACTTCTGACTCAGTGCGCCAAAACTGGTACAACTTCTGAGTCAGTGCGCCAGAACTGGTACAACGTAACTACTAGTATAGTAGTACTGACTCAGTGCGCCAGAACTGGTACAACCTAACTACTAGTATAGTAGTACTGACTCAGTGCGCCAGAACTGGTACAACCTAACTACTCGCATGAAAGATTTAGCTTAAATAAAGTATATTTTGACAGAAAACTGATGCTCGCACTAATATTCTACGTAAAATAAGTGAAATTACATCATGATAGACTTTACACTAACTTATTTTTGTATATTTACCACAATACCAAATCACGATTCTTTTGATATAATATTTGTAATTTATGTTCTTTCACTAAATCTTATATAGTTATACTATATAGAAAATACCATTAAGTTGCTTTAAGATTTAGTTACCAGTTACAGTCACATCGCAATTATGTGCAAGGTCTATAAAGGTGTCACAAGAACTTTTTTATATCTTTTAGCTCCAAAAATCACATTTCATGCACCATCGCTTTACAAACTGACCATGTCACTATCTTACCGCTATTGTAGCACTAAAGCCCGTATAATGTGAGCCCATAACAGTGATATAAAAGTGATTGAGAAGTTCTCTATCGCTACTGTAACAATTACTTATGAAGGTAAAGTCATTACATATAGGTCCTGTCAAGCAGCTATTGTAGCGCTTTGTTATACCGCTTGTGTGCTACTTGGGAACCATGGTAACGGCGGGACAGGGGGTGTTAAGAATCTTTGGTTGAGGTTCGGTTGTCATCTTCGACAACACAACCTGGCAACATTTAACGCATGCACCAAAAGGACCGTCAAGAAAATCCTGCATAGGAAACAATATATAGACAAGTTGATATAAGTATTGGAATATTCTGAGGTCTGAAGAGAGTATTCGTTAGAGTTTTTGTACCTATTAATCTTAGGACATCCCGATACAAGCTCGGGTCATACCAATACATAAAAAGGGTGATGTCTCGTCAGAAACCTCGTGCGCTACGAGGCCGTTTATCGTTTACAAAATGATCAAAATTTGTGTACAAAGAATCATTTAACAGATAAACGTCTAACGGACACTAACTGTTGTAAAAATTCATGGAATGCGCTCGACACTGTAATTCCTTACCTATTTTTCTGCTGCGAACAATGCATTCTTCGATTCATATGCGGCGGTCAAGTAACTTTGGAGCGCGTCAGCAAGGCGTCTTACTAGTCGGGAATAAGTGCATGCTCAAGGGAGACTCATTCATAATCTATTCACACAACTATCACACCAACAAAATACACGCACACTCCGATTCATTAGCTATGGATAATCCACCTATCAACAACACAATCAACTTGACTATACCTATCAGCAAAGGTGTAACAACATTCATGGGGAATACATCACTCACCCGACGATATGTGTTATCTCAACGGAGACCTCAATAATGTCGCCTAACAGATAGATCTAAAAATTTACTTGTGAGACTTGTCTGTGACGAAGGCCGTGTGTAACATCCATGTCACACCTATGCTGGTAGTTGCTTGGAGCACTGTGGGTTTGTTCTCGCCATTGATCCCAGCGTTTTTGCTGATTCTGTCGCTGATGTGGTGCTAAAGAGAATGGAACTTTTTATTCCATCGTCTACCTACCATCATATCAGGTACCTATCGGAGGCAGAACCAAGTCAAGGTTTTGTTGCTTCTGCAAAATTGCATTAAAAAAAAGTATAACTCCGTCTCTAGGTCCTTTAAAAATGTTACTGCCAAGGCAAAGTCAGAGCACATCGGCGGAATTGGCAAGAACTTGCTCGACTACCTTCGGGAACACGTGCATTCCTCTCGTCAAGGCTGTCCAAGGGAACTTCAGTCAAACATCTCTCCCATCTCTGCAAAGGGAGGATGACTCACTGGCCCTTGCCGCAAAGGACTCTCCCTTTTTGTCCAACTCGACTCTTGATGACGGAGGGAATACACCGCCGATCATCCCGCGGTGGGTGCTCGATGTAGGATGTGCTGTTTTACCCAGCGCTCGGTGCGCAGAGCACTTCTCTCCCTGGATGTCAACAAGTCGAGTAGGCCTGATGGCGTCTTTCACAAGGCACTCCCCTTGTGTATTGGGATCCTCGGCGTCGACATATTGAGTGACGTGCCGTTTCGTGGTCACTTGGAAGAGAAGGCAAAATTGGTCTCTAAAAAGCTTGGCGAGCTCAGCAGAGCGGGACAGTATTCCATGCCAGCACATGGAATACTGTTCCTATTTCTGGGCTGGGGCTCCCCAGTGCCAGCTCCTTCCACTTGATCGCATCCATCGGAGAGTCGTTTGAATCTTCGTCGACTGAGCTCTTTCCAATCGACTTGAATCACTGGCATTCCGAAGAGATGTTATATCTCTTTACGTATTTTATCGCATTTACCATGGGGAGTGTTCTTAGGAATTGCTCCTATAAAAAATAAATGAAAAAAACGCTCGAAGTTGTTGACGAGAATGTTTACTTAGGGCAAATTGCCGTCTAAATAAGTCCAACTTCAATCAAGAGTTTAAAAAAAAAGAATATTAACAATGCTATAAACATTACTAATATGCCCCTTAACCACTCGTGGTAAGCTTAAATTGCTTGTGTTACGAGTGGTTCACGCCAGTAGTCGAATGGCGGATTCGAACCCATGACCTTTTTGAGTCGCGGTCCGTGCCCTGCCAATAGGCTACTATCGCTTCAAAGTTCATTCGTCGGATCCAACGCTACTGGGCAGTGTTCGGTAGATTACGATACTTCTCATTGCGTATACCTCAAAACTTGAAAAAAAAAGTGTGTCAACCACACAAATGATCTAAGACGTGATGTTTGACTGCTGGCTTGAAAAAGTTCTGTTCTCGGAGTTTCTTTGCGAGATTGTTTTTATAATGAGGATCTGCAGTGGAGCCAGAGTTAACGGACATAGCCCAAAAAGTATGATTAAATGGCAATAAGCAGGCCGTATAGCTTGAAGAACCGACAACCGAAGAGGAAGCAAGGTTCTCGAGTGGTAACCTCGTAATGATAAGCAGTCGAGGGCGACTTTCACTAGATGGAGTAACGACTTAGTAAGAGGTGCAGGATCGTCCTTTGTGGCACTTTGGAGGAGGCTTATGTTCAGCTGTGGGCTTTTGAAGGTCTGTTTTGATGATGATGATGATATAAGAGCATACATATTATAAGTTTCACATACCCTATATAAGTTATACAACTTAATAAATTTTTATTTTAATATCCAGAATTTTTTTATAGAATAATGGTGACAAATAAGCACACAGTCCACCTGATGGTAAGTGGAAGCTGTGGCCACTAGACATCAGTGGCGAAGCCTCCATAGAAGCCCAGAAGCCAGGCTTGCTCTATAAAACTGCTCAATCAATAATATCAACTAATAAAATAACTCGTGAACTGTTTCAAATTTCCTGCGCGCTCCGCAGGGCATGACCTCGTAGGACTCGTAGCCAAATAATATATAACGTCAACGTTTTGGCAGTTTGCTTTCAATTCGAAATACACTAGACTGTCAAAATTAATCAACGCAGGGAGTTGATTTTGTTGTCTCTCTTGCGTGCTTTGGCTTTTTACCGGGCTTTCGAGAAGACGATCGCTCCCTTTCTAACCTGTGGCAAAATGTTCTATAATGAAATGTAACTACGAAATGTTTATATAGCAATTTTACTATGGAAGCAAAAGCCGTGCTTTGCCCTGAAGTTGGTTAGGAGTGCGTTAGGAGGTAGGAGGAGGTAATGCGTTTGCAAGTTCACTTCACGTTTCAATGTTTGTTTGTTTATGTTGCGTCTGTTAAAAAATTATGCTTTTTGGAAGATTTTTAGTGAAATTGGGAGAATAGTATTCCTTGTGATAAACATAAGTGTGTTAAAGTGCTAATCGGCAAGGAAAAGGTAAAATCTTTAAAAATGAAATTTTAATTCAATATACATTTCTTCATAGGTACTTTAAAAGGTAGGTACAGGACTCTTTAGTATTAAAGTTTAATTATTCTAGGCGTATTTAAAGGTTTAATAACTCAATACTTTATTATTATCATATGAGTTAAAAATTTCATTTTGAACTTCAGCTTAAAATACGATATATAGGTATAAGTTTAATTTTATAGCAAATAATTGTTACAATCCTTTTTCTAATGTGAAGCCCAAATTTTAATGTCATAAATTAAATGAATACATGTATTGATGTTCTTAAAGAATATTTATTTTAGTCATTCAGTTCAGTATATAAAATTTTAATAGCGCCATCTACTTAATTCTATAGGTGAAGTCATTTTATCGAACGAAAATTTATTGATTCTCACGGTGGTAAGTAAAGATTACGCTAGATAGCACAAACACGCTGTCGGCTAATTTAATAATTTAAGATTTATATTATTCTTCTAAGCATATAACTTAAAAAAAGGGACGCCTGGCAGATGTGAAACATCGAAACTATTTTGTTTAATTTTGTACATAGTTTGTTTGTACTTTGTTCATGATTTTTGTTTGTTTTGCTTTTGCTTGCTTTTTGTTCATGCATTTTATTGTATGTAAATATCTTTTTCTTTCGCTCAAGCAAACCCAAACGAATCTTTTCAAAGCCACCGAAGTTATGCAATTACATATGTCATACAATCTATCTAGCGGTAGTAACTATGCCTTCTGTGTGCTTTGTTAAAAAAACGTCCTTGACAGCACTGAATATGAAACTAAAGATTGCAAAAAACTAAAGATTGGTCTATTTTAATAAAACTGCTGAAAACAACAAAACTGTATCTTGGGCTTGCTCTAGTTTGAAGCCCTAGCTTCGCCACTGCTACACATTCATATTTATCCTCGATTAAGAATCAAAATGCAGATACGTTGTCACCCTTGAGGACCAAGATGGACTAGGATGGAATAAAAGGTCTCCGCTTCTCTTCACTCACCACCATACGAAACACAGCATCAGTAAGCTGCTATTTTGTGAGAGCGTAGTCCTACCCCGATCGAGCCCACCCATTCGTGCTACAACCATAGTATAGCTGCAGCTTTGCTTTACCGCGTAAAAAGTAAAACCACACCATGTAATGTCAGAAAGTTGTGTGAAATTTTTGGACTAATAGTTAAGATAAAATATGTATTACGCAACAGGAATGCAAATAACATCATGCTTGTTAATATTTAGGGGATCAAAAATTACTCACTACTGAGTGTGAAGAACCGCAGACACTTTTTACTGATAACTTCTTACTTAGCCTGAGATCTATAGACCTTACTTTGATTTTGCTCAGACTTTGCTTTCAAGCTAAGACAATGTCGGTATTTATAGAGCTAGCTTCTAAGTTGTGCTGAGCGTAAAGCGTGCACTTTGCAAAGCCTAAGTCAACGAAATTGACGAATTACGAAAAACTCACCGTATTCGTTTTGAATTGTTATTTTTGTGTTACTCTAATTATTAATAATAATAAATAGGTAGTTTTAGGCCGGCTTCTAGTTTTATAGGTAGGATCGGGAGTCCTCGTTACAAGGCCAGTAGTAAAAAAAATTAAATTAAAAAAAATATTTTAAATGCTTTATTCTTGCTTTTGCTAATGCTTTTTTCTTGCTTTTAAAATATTTTAAAAAAAAACTTAAAATGCACACAATATCAATAAACCAAAAACTTCACGTTTGAAACAGTGATTTGACAGCGCTTGACCGGCTGACCAAACGTTCGGTTTCTTTCTCATATTTCAAACTAAAATTAGTTAATTGTAATATTATCTTATTTATGAAACACAATTTAAATTGTTTTCGATTTTTAAGGAATATTTTTTGGATTTTATAAGCTCAGCTTAATCTTAGCTCGATGCAAGTATTAATTCGGAATCAAAGATTATGCTAAGCATATACTCAGAAAAGTTTTTCGTAAGTAAAGTCTGAGCAAAGTCAAAGTACGGTCTTTAGATTTCAGCCTTAGTGTGAATGTTTAACTACGTATTTACATTTTGATTCTTAATCGAGGATCGAAGTAGATGTCTATGAGCCATAAAATCCACTTAGAATTAGATGGACTGTGTGCTCGTTTGTCACCCGTATTCTTTAAAATAAATGATTTTCACTCTTAGTGTGATGGATCCTAGCCCCATCGAGTGTACGTAGGAGGCATACTGAGAAATAATAATCTATTTTAAGGCATACGAGCATACGACTCACCTGATGGAAAGTGTCGACCGATGCCCGTGAACAACTGCAAAATCAGGGGAATTACAAGTGCGTCGAGTTTCTTGATGGAAGCTATTTTCGACCTGCAAAATGTGCTGCTATGTGCCTCGTCATATAATAAAACACTTTATTAATAAACTAATAAACTTTATTTAATAAAATCTTAACATTACATAAATATTCTTAGGTTATATTGTTATACTCGTAAATTTCTTTTAATACATACTTCATTTATTATTAATATTGCTTCTGGTCCAATTGACAAATGAATGATACGCATTTTATTACACAGAAAGATATTTCGTATCACAGTAGTTAGTAGTAGGAAATATTTTCAACAATTTGTATTATAACTATAAAGTAATAATAACTTCAACAAGGGTTGACCGTCTATATGTAGTTTCAACAGTTGCAGATTCAAGAAAGTATTTTAATTTACTGATTATACTACAAATAAGTGAATTAAAATATTTTCGAAACATTTGAATTATTCCATATATTCTAAAACCAAAATAATTAGCTTAACACTTAAAATGGGTAAATATAATATAATATGAATGTAAATAGTATTGAAAATAGAAAATAAGTATAAACAAAAAATATTTTTATCAATGGCAACAATTTAATAAATTATTTAGTAATAACAAAAATCCAAAACATATCAATCAATCAATCACAAAACAAAAAAATGGATTAATTCTACAACTACAGTGAGATTTTTAAATATATCAGCCTACCTCTTAATTCTTCTTTACTAGTGTATTATTATGAAAAAACATATCAACCCTAATTAAATTTGATTTGGACAAAAAACAAAAATATGGATTAATTCTACTAATACAGTGGGATTTTTAAGAATATCAGTACCTCTTGATCCTTCTTTACTAATAATAAATATTATGAATTTTGATAGTAAGTAGTAATATTATGAAATTTTACCTCATAACATTTAATTGACTCGGCTATTCATCTCTTTATCACATAATTATTATGATTATAAATTCAGCCTTATTTTAGTGTATAACTTACAATAAAATATTCAAGACCCAATACCGTTGTAAAATTTATTTTACCTATTATATTTACCTATATTATTATATTTATATTTACCTATTCTCATATATACACTATAAATTTGCCATTCGATTAGCGCTTAATTATCACATATACTAATGTTAAACACTCGCTGCTCGCGTAATAAAATGAGGAAACAGGGCGCCGCCCGTTGCGCTCTCAGTCGCACTTTCGAGCCTTACGGCATACATAGTGATGCACCACTGTCGTGTCGATGTGTAAAGTAAAGTAAAGTTACAGCCTATATACGACCCACTACTGAGCACAGGCCTCCCCTCATTTATGAGAGGGTTTATTTAATAAACTTTTAAAAAAAATTTAAGTCTTTTCCTTTGCATAACCAAACAAAACTTAATTCTTGAATAAACAGTGTTTACGCATCTAGATTTTTAAAAGACAAATAGAAACAATACTTGTTTCTGTACTTAAAACTAAATTGTTATTGTTTTTGTACTAAAAATTAAATTAAATTAAATTGTTATTTTCTGTACGTAAAATTACAATAAATTGTTTTTTTTCCTGTAATGTTATTCAATAAAGAAAAAAGTCGATGTGTAATTATAAAAAAATAAATAATGCAAAATAAAAAGAAAACTATTCAAACATATTATTCAAAATATTATTCTTCAATTTTCGGGATCTTATTTAATTTACGATTAGCACATTATTAAAATAATGCACGCTTGAGATTCAAAAATTTATTCCACCACGTTTAAAATTACTTCCTAAAAAACGTCCATTTTAACTTAAATCAATAATCAGAAACGTCCAAATGTCAATAGACTATACGAGCATATCAAAACATATTTATACCCTCTAAGGGTAATTAACAATTATTAAACACCCTTGCAGAGTAATTATTTAAGTACCCGCACTTATTAATAAACTACCACGCACCAGCGCACACTATTCTTCATCCTTCTGGGAATGAATAAGCGGTTATCGATAAGTGGCGCACTGCACACGTCCGTCCCTAACGCACGGATGATTTATGGCACCGCGGGTAACGAGTGTTTAACATTAGTATAGTATTAAAAATTAAAACTAATAATATTAATAAACGTAATAGTACCTAATCAATAAATATTTTCATAAAGATGGGCTAATGTCAACTGCCGTCGCCGTGTATTGGCGACGTGAGAGAGTCCACTACACCGTGGATGTCGTGACAGGCAACAGAGGAAAATGAATGATTGCCCCCGACTGCCAAGCGAAACTAACTGGCAATCTATGGGGGAAGACCTCCGTTTAATGGACTTTTGTTAAGCTATGATGATTATGATGGTACATTATTGAAGTGAAAACTTCTTAAAAATCGTGATTTGAAACTCTTTGAAATTAATATATATATATATATATATATATATATATATATATATATATATATATATATATATATATATATATATATATATATATATATATATATATATATATATATATATAATTAGAGTTGGACCGATTAGTACTTTGGCCGATTGGCCGATTAGCCGATTAATCGGCCCAGACGATCCTTGTTTCTGTGGCGTTCGGGAAATGAAGGTCCCATTCGTTGATTGGAGATTCTTTAACATTACAGGAAAAAAAAACAATTTATTGTAATTTTACATACAGAAAATAACAATTTAATTTAATTTAATTTTTAGTACAAAAACAATAACAATTTAGTTTTAAGTACAGAAACAAGTATTGTTCTATTTGTCTTTTAAAAATCTATATGCGTAAACAATGTTTATTCAAGAATTAAGTTTTGTTTGGTTATGCAAAGGAAGAGACTTAAATTTTTTTAAAGTTTATTAAGAATATCATTATTAATATTTTATTTTGTTGTATTACTACTTTGTATTACGATTAGAGAAAGTTAAAAAGTAGAATTAAAATAGTGAGTACATAGGTTTTTGTTTAGTTTCAAATAGCTATTAGCTACCACAGATTACTTTTATTAACCAAAGTGCCTATCTCCAGAATAATGAACATTAAAACATGTGAGACTGATTTTTCAATAAAAGTTATGTAGAAACCATTTTATTTTATTATTTATTTGATTTACCTACATATAAATCTGACGTGATTTTGCGCACGGGAGAGAAACTATTATTTTCTTAAATTTAAAGCTTTACTCATATCAATGTAGCCGCATTTAAACACGAAAAACCTTTGCTGAAATTAATAAAATAAAAAGCCGATCGCATACTAATCGGTGAATACAAATAGGCCCATTAATCAGCTTCACCGACTACATACGCGGCTAATCGGCCAAACTCTAATATATATATATATATATATATATATATATATATATATATATATATATATATATATATATATATGGTCACCTATTACGTCGGTAAATTTCTTAAGCGACAGTAGTAAGTTCACCACTAGCGACTCTGTCAACTGAATATTAAAATTGGTGGCACTATAAAATAGTCGGAGTACATACAACACAATAAATCCATCTGACTAACCATGAAAACATACTGCGTCAAGTTACAAGTATATCATAAACTGTGGCACAAACACAAGTATCATATAAACGTAATTCTGCACTCTAATTAAAATTCAGATAAACAATAAGTATATACATAAAAAACAGCTGCGATATTCGTCTTTTCCTATCTAATAATTGTACCTATATTGCACGGCTATTAAGCTTTAAAAATAAAAAAATTACTAATTAAAAATGGAATGCTTTCTTAAATCCTACTACATAAATGTTATCGTAGGCGTAATTACTTACTCTATTTTTTTTATTAGTCATAACTTATTCTAAATAATACAACAGCATGCAAGGGAAGACCACAAATTAATATATTTTAAAGGCTCTGTTCGACGGGCGAGCCATTAGCTCGCTGTAAATATTACCGCGGTTTTACTCGCGGTTTATCGTTTCTGACACGTTGGTATAGTTTTTTCATCGAAGTAATATTTACTACGTACTAAAAAGACGTCGAGACATGGTTGTTTGCAACACGCGTTATAGTCTATGGGCTCAAACTTACTTAGTCTGTGCCATAAAAGTATTGGCGGTCGCATAGCGCCATATCGATACCTCCTAAGTATACTGAGTCATCTAACAAATTTAGGTATTTTATTATTTTTATATAAACTTACATAATAAACCATGATCTTAATGTAAGTGCTAAAAAATTAAAAAAGAACGATAATTACCGAGATAATTTCACGTAAGTATACTAAATCAATTTCAACATCAGTTAAAATCGTACATTGTATACTGATCCAAATAACATTGTACGTGAGGGGGGACGCATTGATATAAGCAGTGTTGCCACCTTAGTGGATTTTCCACTAAATCTGGTGGTTTGGAACCCCCTTTTAGTGGCAAATTTTTGCTTTTAGTGGCTAGTGGTTTTTTTAGCGGATTAGGAATTTTATAATAAATTATAAGAAACGAGTCGTTTCATATAAATAGTCGTTTCAAACGTCTATTTAGCCATATTTTATACTTTCAAATATAAACCTATATATTTTTAGGAGTATATTTTACTACGCAGGCAACACCAATCCACGCATTCACGGGGTTCCCCGTTAAATATATTTAGTATAAGGCAACTAATATAAAACGATGGAATGCAAGGGCGAGATCTATCTGTATCTCGCTCTCCGGAATACTAAATAGTTGAGAGGGATATAATTTCCGCTTTCTATTCTATTTGACAGCATTTTACAATACTTAGTCCAATGTTTTTGAACTCGGTCACGCACGATCACTCGGATTCAGTGCCTCAATGTGCGTTGTTGTTTGTTTTTGTTTCGTTTTGCGATTACACATTTTTAAATAAAAATATTATTCATACGACGTCATGCCGAAACCTCAATATTCCCAAAAATTTAGGGATTCTTGGCTTCAAGATCCCGATTTAAAAGAATGGCTTCAAGCAGTTGAAAGTACCACTGGCCAAGTAGCAAAATGCAAGTTTTGTGGAACGATATTAAGAAGTCACTACGGAGATTTAAAAACACATGCTCTTTCGAAAAAGCACCAACAAAATAGAAAGGTAAATTATAGCTTTGTCTTTGTTATTTATAACGGTTCGAACTTGGTCAATTAATGAGGTTGCATTTAAATTTTTCTTATTTATTTCATTATTTGTTTATAGGTTATCACCAAACAACCTAAGCTGACATTCAAAAAGGAGTCTACTGATAATAAAAAGAAAGATGAAGCCAGAGTTGCCTTATTTACAGCAATGCATACAAGTATACGAACAGTTGATCATTTAGGAGAAGTTATTAACCATAGCCATGAAAAAGAAATAAATAAAATGCAGATGCACCGAACTAAGTGCACGTATGTAATAAAAAATATTTTAGCATCTCATTTTACAGAACTTATAAAAAACGACATTAAAGATCAACCATACAGTTTATTAATAGATGAATCCACAGATATTGCTGTACAAAAATATTTGGGTTTAGTTATAATTTATTACAGCACTACACATGAAAAAATAGTTTCAACTTATTTGGACCTTGCTGAACTCGACGCATGTAATGCTGAAGGTATTGTTTCTGCCATAAAGCGGACGCTTAAACATTTCGACTTGCGAATTGAAAACTTAATGGGTATTGGCACAGATAATGCATCGGTGATGGTTGGCGTAAATAATGGAGTTTTTTCCCGATTGAAACAAGAAATACCGCACTTAGTTTTGGTACGTTGTTTATGCCACTCCTTGCAACTGGCTGTTTCAGCAGCAGCAAAGGAATTTCTTCCGCGAAATCTTGAATTTTTAATTAGAGAGACATATGATTGGTTTGCTCGCTCGTCTTCCAGACAAGTTATCTATAAAGAGCTATACAAATCCATCAACGATGGACAGAAGCCTCTTAAAATTGTTCAAGCCTGTCAGACTAGATGGTTATCCATAGAGTCTGCTGTGTCGAGAATTTATACGCAATGGCTGGAGCTTAAAACTCATTTTTCGATTGCTAAGTTGCACGAAAGGTGCCACACGTCAGAGCTATTGCACTCTATGTATGCGAATGATATAAACTATGCATATGTATCATTTATTTATCCAATTTTGATTGATATAAACAGAGTTAATAAAATGTTTGAGTCAAAAAATACGGACCACACCTTATTGTGCGGTGAATTAACAAACTTGATTGATACGCTTGTCACCAAAGTAACGTTGCCTACACATAAGATAGATACCTTTACTCAAAATATTCGTGACTATTTGGACCAAAGATGCTACCTGGGATTCCGATTCGAAAAACATATTCAAGAAATGAAAGAGAAAGGTTTTCCCCGGGAAGAGGAAGAAGAAGGCTATTGCGGAATAGGTGCATACAGTTTATAGTTTGTCTCATTGACGAAATAAAAAACAGATTGCCGGAAAATATTACTCTCATGAAACAAATATCCCGTATAAGTGTCGAAAAAGCCCTGCATCACAACAAAGAAAATCTTGTTGATATAATGGCTCGGTTCGTAACAAGTACAGAATTAATTGCAAAAATTGACGATCAATGGCAGCAAATTCATTTACTGAGATGGAATGAAACAAAAGATACAAAAAATTTTTGGAGCGAAGTCTTGAAATTCAAAGATGCACAAGGTGTTGCTCGATTTCAAGAATTAGCAACATTTGCGATTACACTTTTGGTATTGCCACATTCGAATGCCGATGTGGAAAGACTTTTTAGTAGCATGAATATTATAAAAAACAAGCAGCGAAACAGAATGAAGCTAACTCTTTTGAAATCAATTCTAAAAATACGCTGCGGTATGCAGTTAATGGGAAAGTGCTGCAACAATTATGAAATTCCTTTAAATCTTATAAAACAAATTGGGACGAAGGAGTCATATCAGTCCGATAAGGATAACAGTAAGGCTGAAAATGAAAATGCAGATTCATCTGAAGACGATTTATTAATGTAAATAATATCTTAAGCAACTTTATTTTTTTAATTACTAAAAGTAAAAAAATTATACTAACAACAATGAGATTTTTAATAATAAACGTACTTTTACTTTTTTTTTGCTTTAATCATATTCATATATCTTAGTGGAAATTTTAGTGGTTTTCAGAGGGGGACATCTTTTTGTTAGTGATTTTCTGGTGGTTTGAGGAGCCTTGTCTGGCGGATTGCTATTTCATCCGTTGGCAACACTGGATATAAGTTTATTGTGGCTCAGTATTCGATGAACGGCGGCGAGAGCACACGCAATTTTAGTTAATATTTTTGTTTCGTAAAATTAGTGAATAAAGTAAATGTGGATGTATTTGTCTTATACTGTTTTATATTTTTAATTAATATATGAAACATAATGCAGTCAAACAGGGCGCGAAAAATTTTAAATTTACTCAATGACAATGTGGATAATACCAATGATACAATAAACAATAACACAAGAATCGATGACAATATAATGCAAAACAGGGATAGAGATGGTAAGTTATCTTTATGTGTAATAGATAAGAAATAATAAAGAAATAAATAAAGAATAAGAGTGATTTTGTTGCTTTTCTTTGATAATTGTTGTTCACGTCGCTTAGTACGCCGTATACTCATACAACTGCTGTTACACCAGTATACGGCGAACAAACTTTATAAAGAAGACATTTGACTCATATGTTTATAATAATGTACTTATTCAATTTTTGATATTTTTGTGTTAATTGTGTTATAATATATTTTTTTATCTGTTATATGTTTTATTAATTGTAATTGGCATGTTTAATACAAAAATATGAATTCTTGTATTTTAATTTAAATTATCATTGTTTTATAGTCTCCACTGCCACCTGATGCAAATTTTACGGAGGAGGAGCTATCAATACTTGATGTTGATTTAAATGATAGCAAGGATGTATTGCAAAATATCCCTTCTAACGCTTCCATATTATTCCCGGATGATTCCTTGCTCCTCGCCTTGTGTACCGAATAGTGATAGTAGAACTCAAAAAGGAGATCGATCGCCGTCAGTCATAGAAAACACTCCAGGGAATTCACCCATTCAGAATAGCATTATTAAAAATTATTGTGATATTACTCCAGTACTATCGCCTTATAATTCTTTTGCCCCATCACCTGTTAATTTTGAGTTAAATGATAGTCCTGCGGTCGCCTCGCCTGCATCTGATATTAATGATATCACATACTCACCGTCCAATAACGTCAAACGTCGTAAGCGGACTTCCATTGCTAAAAAAGATAAAGGAAGTCTAAGAGAACGTTTTCATAAAAAATGGAAGGATCAGAAGAGAAAATATAATGTTAATAGAGGTTTGGAATATGTCGGTAGAAACGGAAGAGTACATAGTAAGAGAACTATGAAAACTTCTTGCCCCGTAACTTGTCGGAAAAAATGCAGTGAGAAATTAGCAGAAGATATTCGGCAAAGAATTTTTGATATGTTTTGGAGTATTGGAGACCACTCAAGACAATGGGATTTTTGGCAAGATAAGCTGTAAGATCTGAAAAAAAAAAAGATTTACTGTGGATAGAGAAAATTCAAAACGTCTTCACACTATTTCTTATTACCTTCCAAACAGTCAAGGAGATAATATTGAGTCTACAAAAATATCGGTTTGCAAAACTATGTTCCTAAGAACCGTTTCTATTAGTTTTATTTTTTTACACAGCTTTAGAAAAGTCCGATAAAGGAAATGGATTTATTGAAACAGATCAGCGAAGGCAAGGAAGACATATTAATCATCCAAAGCAAATCAAGAAAGCAGGAAGGCATATTAATCATCCAAAGATTATCAATGGAGATATATTTCGCAGTGTTATAGACCACGTTGAAGCATTTTCTCCCGTACAATCACATTACACTCGCCAAAAATCGAGTAGAAAATATCTTGGGAGCTCTTTATCCGTCCCAAAAATGTTTAAGTTATATAATGAATGGTTTGATTCTAATAAATACTCTTCTAAAGCGATTACCGTGAGACAATACCGAGATATCATTAATAAAAATATCAACATAGGTTTTAATAAACCCAAAAAGATGTTTGTGAACAATGCCACATTTCTGAAAATAACAAGCAAGTTACACAGACAGATAAAGAGAAGCATGAAGAGCATTTGAAAGAAAAAGAGAAAGCCAGAAAAATGAAAACAAAAAATAAAGAATTAGCGTTACAAAATAATGAAATACAGCAGCATTTGATCTTCAAAAGTGCCTTAATGTACCACACGGGAACGTAAGTACTTTTTATTATAAACGGAAACTTTCTTTGTATAATTTCACGATATTCAATCTGGGATCTCACCAAGGTTATTGTTTTTCATGGCATCAACAGACAACAAAGAGAGGTGCAAATGAAATTTTCAGCTGTGTTTTTAAGTTTATAGAAGATACGGTGGGTGAAGGAGTCAAAAATTACCGGTTCTGGTCAGACAACTGTGGAGACCAAAATAGAAACAGAATTGTGTTCCTAACGTATATGTCAGCTAGTTCGAAGTTTAGTATAGACATCAGGCATCGGTTTCTAATAGTGGGTCACACGCAAAATGAAGGCGACAGTATGCACGCTTTAATTGAAAGACAGACGAAAGATAAAATACTTTATACGCCTGATCAATGGTAGACAGCTTTTAGATTTGCCAAATCCGATGAAAAGCCATACAAAGTTATCGAAGTGTCTCAGGATTTAATAAAAGACTTCAAATCAAAGCTAAAACTTATAAACAACTGGACAACTACTAATGATGGATCTAAAATGCCTTGGAATAAAGTAACGGAAGTAGTAGTTAAAGCAGAAAATCCATTTAGGGTGTTTTATAAAACGAGTTACCAAGACGATGCTTACAAGTGGATAGATTGTGTAAAGAAACTTAAAGCTACACGAAATCGAAGAGAGTTGAACATTGATATAGATAATATTTCTTTAGCTTATCAGACATCCATTCCTATAGACCAAAATAAGCACAAAGATTTGATGGATCTTTGTAAAAAGCTGGTAATTCCTAAACAGTATCTTTTATTTTTTAATAATTTGATTTCAACTAATTCTAATGCAGCTGATGACAGCGATTCAGACTGATTTTTTAACCTTTAATTTTTTTAATTACCTGTTTAAGTTTTTATTGATTGTTTGTTGTTTTTTATGAAACTTTAATGATACAACTTTGAAAATTTGTTATTGTTGATTTAAACTTGTAGCTTTTACTAACGCCAAAAACATGTTCCTACTTAATTATAGTGAAAAATACATTGTGATTTTTTAAAATGCGCTGTTATTGTTTATGATTCTTCTTCTTCTTCCTAGCCTTTATTAATCCCATATTTCGTAAAGGATTAGAAATTAAATGAGTAATTAAAAAGCCTCGTTTAAGTATATTAGTCCAGTATACGTCGAAGTTTCAAATGCTAACATAGCTAAGTACTTTCCTAGTATAATGAGTCAAGTGATGTAATCTCAACGTTTTATTATTAAATGAGACAGAATATCCCGAAAAAAATCAAAAGTAAGTTCGTATTAATAAAATAACAATCATATTTATAATATTTTGGTGTAAACCAAGGATTTTGATGTACAACGTACATGAATATAACTGGTAGTTAAACCATTTTACTATTGAGACCCGTTGGCGTATACCCAGCTATGTACATAAAATGTCATTTAAAAACAAAAATTAGTAAAATCATTTTTTACCAAAGGAAGATCTTGCAATCTTTATTAAAAAACATTTAATTTATTTCGAATTAGTTTGATTTCATTAAAATATAAACGATTTGCCTTCAAATCGCTCTCCTATAAAATTACTATAATGTCAGTTAACTCATTATACTTATGAGGTATCGATATTATAGCGCGCTATATCTCCATATCCGTGGTAGCCGTGGTAGCTCAGATGGTTAACGCTCGCTGTAAATATAACAGAATGCGAGCAACCCGGGTTCGATCCCCGCCGGCACCAATGAAATTGCTAACTGCAATTTTAAGTGCTGATTTACCACGTGCTCGGCGGTGAAGGAAAACATCGTGAGGAAACCTGCATGTCTGGGGAATAAGAGAAAAAAAATTATGTTTTATTGCGTCTAAAATGCGACTTATTACGAAACAATATTCTTATGTAGCACGCGGTCTATCCATATGTAATGTAACTTGCTACGAGATTTAGCATATTGTAAAACTTTACGCACTCGCCGGCCTCCCACACGCTTTCTTATAAATAGCGCGCTATAACTTAGCGTATTTAATAGCTCGCTAGAAACTTATAGTTTAAAGTCTGTAGCGTGCAACTGATTTATAGCCGTTTTGAGCAACTTTAATAAAAAGTTACTCTGTGCCTCTTCAACAGCTCAACACGCGCTCCGTATTGACGCACATATTTTGTTCGCGGTGTCTGTTCTAATACGTATTACAAACTTAAATGGTTGTTTTATAGTTTTAAGCAACGTCACATTTCGTATAGCGAGCTTTAGCAGCAAGCTACCAAGACAGCGATAAAACTTACCTGTCGACCAGAGTTTAAGACCCCGGCCGACAGGTCGCCTGTTCACTGATACAGAGCAGCGTGGGGGAGCCAAGAGAGGAGCTGAAAAAAAGCGGAGGAAAGAGTTAAGCGTTTATATTGTAGCGCGCTTAAGTTGATTTCAGGTACCCGGCACTAGCGCCATCTAGTGTCAGGGAACAGAGCGAGGAGAGCTTTCCAGTAAATGCCATGCAGGAACTTTTCACCTCGAGCGCCATCTAGTATCGAATAGTTAGAAGAACTAAGCTTTCTGGAAAAGTCCACACTCGAACTTTATGCACTAAGTCGGTCGGGACCGGTATTTGCTGAAACATTCTGGATGTTTCGGTGGAAATAGCCTATTTAAGGGCATTGGAGGCCGCGACCGCAGCAGTATTGAATTGGCGATACGAGCGAAGCTTTCGGAGTGAAATAACGTGAACTAAAGTGTTAAGTGCGAATAATTATTAGTGTGTTTAAGATTCAATGGAGAAGATAACAAGGTTACAGTATTAAACTTTTAAGTACGTAGGTAAAATGTCTAGACCAAACACATAATTCTAGTTTTTATTTCACATCGATCGGTGCACTATTACCGAAGTTATAAGCGTGGAAAGTTTACATACATTTTTAAAATCTCGCCCGTGCCCGCGAGTAGCGCGTGACGTCATCGATTCCATGCGGCCGCGCCGCCGTACCGTTCCAGCTCGCCGATCATACGTTTGTAGTCATTGAGTTTAATATATAAATCAATGTTTGTAGTAATATTTCGCGGGTGAGTTGTTTGCCCTCGTGCGCTCTGGTGTAAGTATTTAATGATAGAAGGGTTTCAAAAGGTCAATCTGGTGGCGGAATATTTTCTAAGAAACAAAGATTTTGTCGCGGCTGAAATACGCATAAGAATAAGATAATATTTTATAACCTAGGTACCCATTATTACATTAATACTTCTGGGTTTCATTTGCTAATGATAAGAATAAGTATAACAAAAATACGTAAACAATCCTTACCTACCTACTTACTATCTGCCTCTAACTAGTTTTGTTTTCTTATTCTTCGTAAGTGTACCCTGACCTTTTTGTGGTTTTTATGGTTAAAAAAATCCTGTTGTATATAAAGAAATACTACAAATATACCTTCGGTGTATAAAAATATGATTTTATCTAAAAATCAGATGTTTTCAATATTAATAGAAAAAGGGTCGCATTATTATTATGATTAAAAGCGTAGTTATATATTCTTCAGGCAAGGGATCAATGTCAATATTATATCATCTAGAGTATGTCGTGAAGCGACAATAAAAAAACTAAGAACCTAACTTAACTAGAACGAAAACAACCAAAATAAAATAAATTATTTAAAAATTTGAAGTTTTACAGTATCTTTTATAAAAAAAAGGTATGAAGGTGATGATGGGTTGTAATGAAGATGGTGATTTACAATATTATTAAAAAAAAAAAATAACAAAAGATACTGCAACGAAGTATGCACAGGCTATGCCTATGATAGGTGCACAGCTCCTGCTCTAGGAACACGTAGAATCTGGAGAAAACACACGCAGCGTCTGGAGAAGGTACACGCAGCGCTTGGAGTAGACCCACACAGCGTCTTGAGCCGGTACGCAGCGTCGGGAGTAGGTCCACGAAACGTCTGGAGTAGGCACGCAGCGTTTAAAGTAGGTACACGCGGCGCTTGGAGTAGGCAAACACAACTTCCGGAGTAGACCCACACAGCGTCCGGAATAAACACGCAGCGTCTGAAGTAGGTCCACGCAACGTCAGGAGAAGGCACGCAGCGTTTGAAGTAAGTAAACACAGCGCACTAGTAGGCGGAGGCGTAGGCGTGGCTAGGCGACGACTTAAGGAGCGGGCAGAGGCTTGCAGGATCCCGAGGCAGTGCAGAAAAGGCCTTTAGGAGATGCTTCAAGTATCAAAGCTCAAGTCAGACTCCCCATTCGCCGATTGAGTTCGGCTTATTTTTGCTTTTTGACGGATCTCACATAAGAACGTAATATTATTCTCATTAAATTTGAAATTATTTAAATTAAAAGCAAATTCTTGTAAATGGCCAAGAAGAAAGGAGTATTTTGAAGTAAAAACATCAGGCCGGTAACGATATTTGAATAAAAATTGCCATGACAACCTGATAAACAACGATGTCAAAACATGTCAAATTTTGGTTTTAGGCTCGTAATACAGAAACGGCAAGATTTAAGTGAAAAATGAGATATTATTTATATAGGAAAAAAAAGTAGCGCAACAGCGCGCACGAAACCCGAAATTGCAGAGTTACGGAGAACTAAATAAAAGACCGAAAAAGGTAGACTCCATTGACACCGATTTAAAAAGTGCTGATAGCATGAAAAATACGAAGTGAAAATGATTTGTTATTGTGTTCTTATGGTTTAAAAATGTTACAGGTTCCTATGGAAATAAAGGTGAAGCAAAATATCAAGTTTTGAGGCGAATGCAGAACATCAAAAACAGAATGGAAAAATAAATTTAAAATAGTGTAAAATGATATGTAAGTATGTATAAGCATAACACTACATTTTCCCCCCGACCCTGGAAAATTTTTGACTCAGCAAAAATTTTGATATGTACATTCTAAAAGACACCATGAAAACACAGCTTTGCAGTAACAGACATCACCAGGCAAAATCAGATATACTATCTCTTACATTCATCATCTGCATTCAGGTAAGGGTGGAGTTCACATTCAATGACTACCACTCTAAAAGTGTGTTTTCGAAAGGACATTCAGGCTTATTTAAGGAGTTGTCATCCGCTCCTGCGTGGAAAAAAAACATTTCGAAAGGACATCCAGGCTTATTTAAGGAGTTGTCATCCGCTCCTGAGTGAAGATAAAGATAAAGAAATTAATCTTAAGCAAGCTTTAGTCGCTATGACTTAAGTAAAGATTAAGAACGGCCAGAGCGGTAGGGCTCAAAGCCAGAGATCAGCAACATCACTAACGAGATGTGTCTGAAATTGATATTTATACATATATACAAACTTATATATACAAACATATATATACATATATACAAATGTAGTGTCATGCAAAACAGTATTAGCTGGTTCCTCACATCTAATCTTCACTTCGTATTCGAGTTCGGCCTTGTTAAGGAATTCATACTTAATAACCCTTTTCATTGTTATAATTAAGTGTAAAGTTAAGTTTAAGAAATAAAAATTTAATTAAAAAATTGTACCTCTTTAAGTTATCTAGAATAAAAATATTAAAGTGATGATTGTAAGTGAAGTGTTATATGTAGGTCTAAATATAATCCAGATAAGTTGAAAAACTAGATGAAGTTTTGTTTTAGAATTTGGAAGATTGTACCTCTTTAAGTTATCTAGAATAAACATATTAAAGTGATGAATGTAGGTGAAGTGTTATATGTAGGTCTAAATATAATCCAGATAAGTTGAAAAACTAGATGAAGTTTTGTTTTAGAATTTGGAAGATTGTACCTCTTTAAGTTATCTAGAATAAAAATATTAAAGTGATGAATGTAAGTGAAGTGTTATATGTAGGTCTAAATAAAATCCAAATAAGTTGAAAAACTAGATGAAGTTTTGTTTTAGAATTTGGAAGATTGTACCTCTTTAAGTTATCGAGAATAAACATATTAAAGTGATGAATGTAGGTGAAGTGTTATATGTAGGCCTAAATATAATCCAGATAAGTTGAAAAACTAGAAGAAGTTTTGTTTTAGAATTTGGAAGATTGTACCTCTTTAAGTTATCGAGAATAAACATATTAAAGTGATGAATGTAGGTGTAGTGTTATATGTAGGCCAAAATATAATCCAAATAAGTTGAAAAACTAGAAGAAGTTTTGTTTTAGAATTTGGAAGATTGTACCTCTTTAAGTTATCTAGAATAAAAATATTAAAGTGATGAATGTAAGTGAAGTGTTATATGTAGGCCTAAATATAATCCAGATAAGTTGAAAAACTAGAAGAAGTTTTGTTTTAGAATTTGGAAGATATGATAAGGATGAGTAAACAAAGAGTTAAGAACGAAAGAGAAAGCAATTCAATCAAAAGGAAATGGATAAGGCGTAGCTAAGGTGAAGAAAAGAAGAACTTTTACGTTGGGCGCCAAATGTCGTGAAGCGACAATAAAAAAACTAAGAACCTAACTTAACTAGAACGAAAACAACCAAAATAAAATAAATTATTTAAAAATTTGAAGTTTTACAGTATCTTTTATAAAAAAAAGGTATGAAGGTGATGATGGGTTGTAATGAAGATGGTGATTTACAATATTATTAAAAAAAAAAAATAACAAAAGATACTGCAACGAAGTATGCACAGGCTATGCCTATGATAGGTGCACAGCTCCTGCTCTAGGAACACGTAGAATCTGGAGAAAACACACGCAGCGTCTGGAGAAGGTACACGCAGCGCTTGGAGTAGACCCACACAGCGTCTTGAGCCGGTACGCAGCGTCGGGAGTAGGTCCACGAAACGTCTGGAGTAGGCACGCAGCGTTTAAAGTAGGTACACGCGGCGCTTGGAGTAGGCAAACACAACTTCCGGAGTAGACCCACACAGCGTCCGGAATAAACACGCAGCGTCTGAAGTAGGTCCACGCAACGTCAGGAGAAGGCACGCAGCGTTTGAAGTAAGTAAACACAGCGCACTAGTAGGCGGAGGCGTAGGCGTGGCTAGGCGACGACTTAAGGAGCGGGCAGAGGCTTGCAGGATCCCGAGGCAGTGCAGAAAAGGCCTTTAGGAGATGCTTCAAGTATCAAAGCTCAAGTCAGACTCCCCATTCGCCGATTGAGTTCGGCTTATTTTTGCTTTTTGACGGATCTCACATAAGAACGTAATATTATTCTCATTAAATTTGAAATTATTTAAATTAAAAGCAAATTCTTGTAAATGGCCAAGAAGAAAGGAGTATTTTGAAGTAAAAACATCAGGCCGGTAACGATATTTGAATAAAAATTGCCATGACAACCTGATAAACAACGATGTCAAAACATGTCAAATTTTGGTTTTAGGCTCGTAATACAGAAACGGCAAGATTTAAGTGAAAAATGAGATATTATTTATATAGGAAAAAAAAGTAGCGCAACAGCGCGCACGAAACCCGAAATTGCAGAGTTACGGAGAACTAAATAAAAGACCGAAAAAGGTAGACTCCATTGACACCGATTTAAAAAGTGCTGATAGCATGAAAAATACGAAGTGAAAATGATTTGTTATTGTGTTCTTATGGTTTAAAAATGTTACAGGTTCCTATGGAAATAAAGGTGAAGCAAAATATCAAGTTTTGAGGCGAATGCAGAACATCAAAAACAGAATGGAAAAATAAATTTAAAATAGTGTAAAATGATATGTAAGTATGTATAAGCATAACACTACAAGTAGTAACAGGATCGACAACATATCTATGCTCAATTTCTTGTGAAGTAGTGGCAATCGCACGTGCAACTGTTTCTGACCTAGATTTGGCATTTAGTTTTGATAGTAAACATCTTTGTGGCTTTTCTGTATACCGAGTTTGACAAGCAAACTTGTGAGGCAAAACATCTTTTTTAAGTTTGAGGGGACCACCAACTAGTTTGTACTTCACGTAGTTTTCCATATCGTTTTCGACCTAGAACAAAATACAAACTTATTTAAAATCTATAAAAAATAAGGAACCTTGTAATTTATATTCCATCAATATTTAAAATATGTACCAACTATGTAATACATAAAAATAGGACAACACGAAAAAAAATTTAAGTGCTCCACTTCATAATCAAACTTCTTCCATTATTTGCGGCCCGCAAAGTATGCAGGTTGAACAGCTCTGCGATGTGTTTAGTTTTTGCTTGAAATATTGTAAAAATATAAAAACGTTTGTTAACATATTCCATATTTTAAACTTTATATGCATTATAAACATTTTAAAATTTGCTGCAAATATAGGTAGGTATCTAAACTTACGAACTCACGACAGGTCATTGACTTATCTACATTACATAGGTAAGTACTTTACCCAAGTTTGGATGTTTATTTACACTGAAGTAGTTTTAGTTAAATATGTAGGTATTAGATACTGTTTCTTCTTGAAATTATAATGATCATTAAGCGTGGAAAGGTTCAATGAATCGTTAGTTACTTAAACACTGCGACCCGAGTAGGTACCAACATGCCTAATAGAAAGCATTTACTACCAATAAATAACCAAGAGCTTATTATTATTTGAATACTTACATCGAAATGATCCTCACAACAATATGCTACCGTGTTTGGACCTAAAGGATGTGCTCTTCTCATAGCATTTGTCCATTTATTTCTGAGGGTAGGGTTTCTAGGCACATTAAAAAACAACTCTTCAGGTGTTTTTTGGCCGTATTTTTACATTGAGACACAGCACAATATTTAATAGATGGTGTCATGTTCTATAATGTTTCTTGTTAAAAATATATAGCAAGTAAATCCGCGCGCGACGGGCACATTCGAGTACCTAAATGTTTTGATTTTCTAAGTGCACGTCAGGTCTCTCGCACGAAGATGGAAATCGTGACATCATCAACGATGTCGCTCTCGGCCCGCGGCTTAGACCGAAAATGTTAACTTTGCGCCTTTATATCTCGGTCAGTTTTGAAGATAGAAAAAAATTAAAAACACGGTTATTCTCGTAATTTTTTGTAGATGTTTGGCATATAAAACAAAAAATGGTTATCTTCTCCATTGGTGTTCAGTAATTAAAGTGTCAATTTTGGTAAATCAATCGGCAGTAAAAACTGCCGATTGATTTACGAACCCTAAGCCCGTAACAATATCTTTAATTTAGATCGGCCTGTAAGCCATGGAGGTCGCGACATGTTATACTCCCGTTCGCTCGGGACCTTAATGGCGGGAAAATTTGTAAGTTAGAAAATTTTTTGCTGTATTGCAAATTTTGCTATATTTTCACTTTGAGACAATATTTATGGATAAAACTTACAGGAATTCTTGTTGAATGTATAAAATATCTAATAAAATTATTTTTGGTTGCTAGAAATTGTGATAAAATACATAAATTACCCTGTATAGCATAGTAGTAGTATATACTTATATTTTAGTGACAAAATTACTACTAATTTGAATTCTACACTTTTGTTTTTGGAGAAATTTATATGAAAATGTTTGGAAATATGTATATTTTTATGTTTTATGTGTTTCCATTCGTTACTCATACCAAAATATAAAATATTAAAAAATAAAAATAATAATAATATTTTATCTGTATGACATTTCGAACAATATTTCAAAAATATTTTTGTGTGAATTTGAAATAAATACAACGTCAAGTTATTTGAAATATGTAAGAAAACTATTTTTACTTACATTTTACACAAAAAATATATGATAATTTGAAAAATAACACATTTATGACCCAACCGCCAAAATGGGCCTTCCGGATTTTGAAGTACTTTTGGCAATTTACTTTTCACTTTTTATACCACAAATTATATATCTACGTGTTTACTATATTACAAGGAATATAAAAAAGTATAATACTTTCGTTTTTAGTCCAGACACAAATATAAAATTCTATAAAAAAGACGGAGCACCTTCATCATAGCGACACGTGGAACGCCGAAAGTTCAGAGTGATTTCTTTTTTTTTTCTAATAAACATTGCCAGGTTATGGTTTAAAATAAAAGAGCATATCTTTGCCTTTGATACTATTATCTATTGCATAGTGTCTTTGGTTTTGTTTAAAACGAAAAAATAGTTTTTTCATAGGTACACAATTTTACATAATTCTGATCTAATTAGTGCTCCTCTGGAGCGGACGTAAGGTAGGTATTGTGTGATCTAAAGTGCGCATCTCTTGAAGTAACAGGTTAATTTTTTTTATATATACAATTTTTCTGTACGTGTATTACATATATTTCTATATGTGTATGAACTGACTAAACGACTGGACCGATTTTGATATTTTTTTATGTGTGTTTAAGTTTAACTGGATGGTTTTAATTCACAATTAGAACCGGTAGGTGGCGCTGTTGTCGAGATCGAGATTAAAACTACTCTGATCGACTCCATTTTATGGTTATGGTTCGTTTTTTGGTGATGATATACATATGTATACAATTCTCCTCCGAATAATATGGCTTTCAAATGATGTGAATTGGTCTTTATCTACATGTCTCGTCTCTTGCCCACTTGTCTTCACTTCACGTGAGAATGTACCCACTAGGGTGCATTTATATATAATGTATATGATATATATGATCAGATGTATACATATACACAATGTATTATTACTTCCGTCATTAATTTTTTAATATAGTCTTTATGACCTTAAAGTATGTCTTTAATTTTATAAAAATTGTCTTTGTCTTAAATATGTATAATTTTGTATAAAATCCCAGGTTACTAATAGCACCTGCGATAAAATGTCTATATGAGAAATATGAAAATATCTTCCATTTGTCTAAAAATGTATTCATCCGAATCGCCTACTACATATGCCCGACAAAGGGTTTACTATTTAAGAATAACAACAAGGAAAAAAATCTTTATAAGTTTATAGGAACAAAAATTTGTACCTTTTTTTCACTGTGCTGGTTACATATAGTAATATACATTGGAAAATTCAAATTCAAATTAACTTACATTTAATATAATAAAATTACTGTTATATTTTTAATTGAGACATTCCAAGTTACTTTTCATTGTGACAATACATCTGTATTTTGATTTTGAATCGGGGACAGATGTGTGTTTACGAGCCATTTACCATCGACGTGAGTGGACTGTGTGCTTGTTTGCCGATGCCGAGCGAGCGAGTTCCTAAAGCTATCCCCACCTCCCCTTTTTCTACTTGTGGCTACTGCATGTCGCGGCGCTTGTACCACAGCGCAGGGTGCAGGTCGGCCCAAGGCACGAATCCAATTATTACAGCCCCTACCCCTTCCTCCGTGGCTACGTGTCACGGCATGCAGGTCGGCCCACAGCACTCCTATTGTTATCCCCCTACGCCCGCACGGCTAGTGCCGCAGCGCAGCATGCAGGTCGGTTCACAGCGTGCATACCTATTGTTACCCTCCTCCTTGCGCGGCTCATGTCACAGCGCAGCATGCACGTCCGCCCATGGTACTTATTCTTGTTGTTATCCCCCCCCCCCAAGCACTTGGCTAGCCCCGCAGAGCAGCGTGCAGGTCGGCCCAGAGCGCGGCGGTGCGCGCGTGCGCGGCGCCCAGCGTGCGCAGCAGCTCGTGCAGCGACTGCAAAGCCGCCAGCGAGTACGCGCGCGCCACGCGGCTTTCCTGCGATAGTACATACCACATAGGAGATATGCGCTCAAGGAGACGGGTAATGGATTTAGGGGATATTGCATAAAATATCGTACTTTAGACATGACGCGCTAGTATTATTATGTCCTAAAATAAAGGGTCCGCCATCTAACTTTTTTTTTTCAACTAGTGCTTATTTCGTGAATGGCAACACTTAGCTCATGTCTAATTTGACAGATAATTAGTTTTATCCTTCCGCTGAACGAATATGGTTGTGTATACGCTTGAACAACGCTGGGAAATATTGCGACATTACTTTGAAAATCATGGTAATGTTGCAGACTGTGTGCGAAAATTGCGTACGGATTTTGGAAGAAATGAAGCACCGTCAGCTCCGTATGTTCGTTACCTTGTGAAAAAAGTGAAAGAAACTGGCATCCTCATCGATAAATCAACGCGTGAAAAGCCAAAAACAGTGCGTACACCCGAGAATATTGCTGCTGTGGCCGAAAGTGTGCGTGAAATGCCATCAACATCAGTTCACCGTCGTTCTCAACAATTGGACATTTCGGAGACATCATTGAGACGAATTTTGCGTAAAGACCTTGGTATGACGCCGTACAAAATCCAATTGGTTCAGGAGTTGAAGCCAACTGACCATCCAATGCGTTTTCGCTTCGCTAAGTGGGCCTGCGATCGACTTGCAGAAGATGCGGATTTTGCCAAAAAAATCATCTTTTCAGATGAAGTTCATTTCGAACTTGGCGGGTATGTAAACAAGCAGAATTGTCGCATTTGGGGCACAAAAAACCCACACGCATTCATCGAGAAGCCGGTGCACCCAAAACGAGTCACTGTTTGGTGCGGATTTTGGTCCAGAGGCATAATTGGGCCATTTTTCTTCGAAAATGAGCAAGGTGTGGCCGTTACAGTCAATGGCGATCGTTATCGGGCCATGTTGAACGAATTTTTGTTCACAAAAATTGAAGAGGATATTGGCAACATTTGGTTTCAACAGGACGGCGCAACGTGCCACACAGCCGACGCTACACTTGATGTTTTGCGCCCTGTTTTTGAAAATCGCATTATCAGCCGCAGAGCTGGTGTCGTTTGGCCACCTCGGAGCTGCGATTTGACACCGTTGGACTATTATTTGTGGGGTGCCGTCAAAGATAAGTGTTACGCCGACAAGCCAGAGACAATTGACGCTTTAAAGGACAATATTCGTGAAGCCATTGGTGAAATACAGCTGCACACAATCGATAATGTACTCAAAAATTGGACCGATCGTGTAGGCTACTGCATGGCCAGCCGAGGTAGCCATTTGAATGAAATTATTTTCCATCATTAACCGGAAGGATTGTACTTTCAAATAAAAAAAATAAATTTGAAAAAATATTTAGTAGTTCTTTTTTAATAGCATTTTTAAAAAAAAAAGTTATTTGGCGGACCCGCTACTATATGCTCAGTAAAAATATGCTACGGAGAGCGTGTACAGAGCAGGCGAGCGCGTAGGCGTAGCGGCGGCGTAGCAGCTGAGCGGCGGCCGAGTGCGAACGGAACGGAACATGCGAGCGACGGGGAAGGAAAGCGTGCATCCACCTCGACGGAGTAGTAAAGTGCGTAGGTGTGGCGGCGACACAGCAACTGTGCGAACGGGACGGGACATGCGAGTGACGGGGACGGAAAGCGTGCACCTACCTCGATGGAGCTGGCGAGTGCGTAGACGTGGTAGCGACACAGCAGCTGTGCGAACAGGACGGGACATACGAGAGACGGGGACGGAAAGCGTGCACCTACCTCGATGGAGCAGGCGAGTGCGTAGACGTGGCGGCGACACAGCAGCCGTGCGAACGGGACGGAACATGCGAGAGACGGGGACGGAGAGCGTGCACCTACCTCGATGGAGCAGGCGAGTGCGTAGACGTGGCGGCGACACAGCAGCTGTGCGAACGGGACGGGACATGCGAGAGACGGGGACGGAGAGCGTGCACCTACCTCGATGGAGCAGACGAGTGCGTAGACGTGGCGGCGACACAGCAGCCGTGCGAACGGGACGGAACATGCGAGAGACGGGTACGGAAAGCGTGCACCTACCTCGATGGAGCAGGCGAGTGCGTAGACGTGGCGGCGACACAGCAGCCGTGCGAACGGGACGGAACATGCGAGAGACGGGGACGGAGAGCGTGCACCTACCTCGATGGAGCAGGCGAGTGCGTAGACGTGGCGGCGACACAGCAGCTGTGCGAACGGGACGGGACATGCGAGAGACGGGGACGGAGAGCGTGCACCTACCTCGATGGAGCAGCCGAATGCGTAGATGTGGAGGCGACACAGCAGCTGTGCGAACGGGACGGGACATGCGAGTGACGGGGACGGAGAGTGTGCATCTACCTCGATGGAGCAGGCGAGTGCGTAGACGTGGCGGCGACACAGCAGCTGTGCGAACGGGACGGGACATGCGAGAGACGGGGACGGAGAGCGTGCACCTACCTCGATGGAGCAGGCGAGTGCGTAGACGTGGCGGCGACACAGCAGCTGTGCGAACGGGACGGGACATGCGAGAGACGGGGACGGAGAGCGTGCACCTACCTCGATGGAGCAGACGAGTGCGTAGACGTGGCGGCGACACAGCAGCCGTGCGAACGGGACGGGACATGCGAGAGACGGGGACGGAGAGCGTGCACCTACCTCGATGGAGCAGCCGAATGCGTAGATGTGGAGGCGACACAGCAGCTGTGCGAACGGGACGGGACATGCGAGTGACGGGGACGGAGAGTGTGCATCTACCTCGATGGAGCAGGCGAGTGCGTAGACGTGGCGGCGACACAGCAGCTGTGCGAACGGGACGGGACATGCGAGAGACGGGGACGGAGAGCGTGCACCTACCTCGATGGAGCAGGCGAGTGCGTAGATGTGGAGGCGACACAGCAGCTGTGCGAACGGGACGGGACATGCGAGTGACGGGGACGGAGAGCGTGCACCTACCTCGAGGGAGCAGGCGAGTGCGTAAACGTGGCGGCGACACAGCAGCTGTGCGAACGGGACGGGACATGCGAGTGACGGGGATAGAGAGCGTGCACCTACCTCGATGGAGCAGGCGAGTGCGTAGACGTGGCGGCGACGTAGCAGCTGCGCGGCAGCCGAGTGCGGCGCTGCGGCCGCCGCAGCTGCCCGCTCCCCGTGCAGCCCGCGCGTTAGCCGACCGCACAACTCCCTGTGTTTAATGACCAGTACGAAATTATAATCTGTACATATAAATAAAATTAAAGTATCTGTATGTAATATTGAAAACACTGCATTATTTTAAGTAGAAGTTATTGGCGCAGTTTAACACATGAATAACCATTTTTTTAAAACTTGTCTGTCTGTCCGGGCTCATCTTCGAATATTCTGGACCGATGGTAATTAAACTTCATGAACAGATGGAGTGAGATGCGAGAAATAAGTGATATCACTTGGAGTTTTTTTAGAAGTCGAAAACTTTAATAAAATAAACGGTCTTTGATAATATTATATATAAACGACGATACACAAATAAATCCAACCCATACAAAGCAACATAATGATCATCATCATCACTGCTGAACATAGACCTCCAAGTAATGTCACAAAGCACGGTCCTTACCCACCTGCACCCATCGACTAGGAAATCATGTGGCATATCTTCCTAGATCGTCACTCCATCTAGTGGGTGATAGCAATACAACTCACCTACCGGTACTAGCTGCCTTGTCAGTTCTTCAAACTATATTATAGTCAGCCCATTCACTTTCGCTCACCAATCTGTTGAGCTACGTAGGTTACTCTAGTTCTACTGCGGATATCCTCATTTTTAAGTCTATCACGCAGAGAAACACCGAGCATAGCCCAATCATCACGCTTTGCAGGCAGATTGACAATCTTAGTACCAGAAGTTTTGCACATTTCACGCTGCTTCCCGTCTCATGTCTCTGGTTATTTTACGCCAGGCGTTAACAATACGGTTTTACCTTTTTAATAGCGACCTTTAGAAGGTTTTGGACAGCCGAGAGAATATATATATATATATATATATATATATATATATATATATATATATATATATATATATATATATATATATACTATCAAAGTACCTATAGGCTCCCAACGCATCCAATGCCAGAAGAACTTTGCCACCGGCGCCATCTTCATAGTCCACTTCTTCTTCTGACGATTCGCCCATCGCTGTAGCCAATCTGCAGTTTTAAAAAGCAATCCTCATAATATGTCATATATATTTATTTAATTATAGTGTAATATAATTTTATATTTTCGTATACTAAATATGTTACATATTTAAGTATATTTTCATTTCACTTATAAATTATAGCCGAGGATCCTATTAACTTGGAAAGGACCTAGTTGACACGATAATTAAATGAGCGCGTAACGTGCGTGCGTGCGTGCGTGCCTGTGTGTGTGTGTGTGTGTGTGTGTGTGTGTGTGTGTGTGTGTGTGTGTGTGTGTGTGTGTGTGTGTTGGCTCGCGTGCATACGTACATGCACGTCTTTTTTTCGTTTCAGACGTTTAATATTATGATAATGAACTTACGCGCAAAGTACGGCTTTATTCTATTTATTAAAGAGAAAATGCCCTCATTATTATAAGAATATTATCATAGTCTGACAAATAGTAGTACGTACTCAGCTGCAGACTTCATAGACTGTCTGACCGCAAGCCAACGTGAGGAGTCAGCCGGCGAGGAGGAGCTGAGAGCACTGAGGCCAGCTCCCAACTCCCGGATATCTGCACGTTCGGCTTCACACCGAGCCTCCACTGTGAAAAATTAGGGCTAATAATTTTCTGTATATTAGATGTCGCTAGTTGGGACTGAGGTTATAGGTGAGGTAAGTTATTTGTCACACATAGTCGCCATAAGTAAGCAGTTGCGTTTCTAAATAGTATTTCCATTCCTTAAGTTTTTAATTTTTTGTACATTTTTACTCCGCTGTCTTTTTAATCATTTTTCTTTATATCCTTAGTTTGTTTCATCCATTATAATATAAATAATATAACATACGTAATACATATACATAAACCCTCCCGTTTGTCACCGATAGGGGTAGGTAGAGATTACAGACTTCCATTTGGCATGATCCTGATACCTCTCCCGCCTCCTTTACATCTACATATCTACGCATACATGCTCGTCCGTTAAGTGTACTCCTAACCTGGCCCATTTCCAAAATATCACCAATTTGTTCGATAAATATCTGACTAGAGCGTCCCTTCAACTTATTTATTTGTATAGATATCTCAGACGGAAACATTAAACCTTATATTTTCCTAACAATTTGAAACTTCCCATTATGGAGTGTAGAAGTAAGGAGTGCCAACTCCCATAGTAGAACAGTTGAAAAAGTGTCCATCTGTAAGTAGTAAATAACAGCTCAAAAACTCTCCACAACAGCGCTAGAGTAGCTACTGGGATGAACTGAACTTAGCAGTTGTCGACGGTTTAAGTGTGCTGCTAAACTACTCAGTAGCTCTAAAATCTAAAATAATTTTATTTAGTAAACATAACCTCGAAAAAGTCGTCTATCCCACTAATATTTTTCGGTGCATTCTTTAAAATTTACCCCGTAGTTATAGAGGCGTCACCCTTATTTAAAGGTTTTTATGGACACTTTTTAATAAACAGTCTGTACTCCTAACTTCTACACTCCATACTTCCCATCCATGAGATCTCTCAAATATTTCACCTCATACCAAAGTGGCGCCGCCCTGGTGGCAGAAAACGTGGGTGTCCTCATTGACGATGAAATGCAAGCCAAGACAAACAAAGATAGACACATACTACATCACGCATATTATACTCCTTAAATTGTCTTCTTCTGATTCTGATTTTAAATGCATGTATGCGTGAGTGCAGGTTTCTTACAATAAATTAAGCATAATTTTTTCGGCGTCACTTGAAATGCAGCGCTTCGTTTCTCTTTCTTTATTGGTCTGAGTGTTTAAGTGATAAGGCTCGTTTTTCGCCTGAAACTCAAGCAGATTTAGGTCTGTTATTGCAATGTAGCAACAGTGGGAGTCAGTATAATTATACCTACTTTATAGGTTATCTATTAGACATAAACAACGATTGAATGATGGGATGGGCCAATTGTGTGAAAGAAGATGCATCATTCCCTTTGTACTTTACCAAAGAGACTCATATGTTTTATACTATGTAGCCCATAGTTATGATTAAAACTCTTACCGCTATCATATGATATGCTACGATGACAAATTCTAAATCAAATGGTGCAGCATAATAATCTGTAAAATTAGTTTCATTTAAAATACCAACCTCTTTCAAATATTTTAAATAATCTGCTTAGACCTAGTTGCACCAACCGTAGCTGCTCCTGCTCTGATACAAATGCTGCCTGCATTTCATCCATCGACATTTGTCTCTAGAAGAAAAAAATTGATCTTTATACCATCTACAATCATCTATATGTACGCCTCTAAATATTACGAATTGCTAGGGTAATATAAATTTCTTTCGTTCACTGAGCATGTAGCAAAATTATCATCAACAATTAACAATGTTGTTTTTTTATTACTATTTTGGTAAATCAATACTTAACATTTTAAAGTCAATTGATCATGAGTCTCATGGAAACTAGCAATCCAACAAAAAACAACTTACGGGAGAATCATCCTGTGTGCCGGCCAAGACAAATTCATCGTGTTTCGGCTTTTCCAAACGCGCAGAAGATTCACAAAGAAAGGTTCGCAAATCCGCGTCATGCGCTAGTACTGGGTGTCTAGCGACTAGAGTCAACCAGCGCTGTAGCGCTGCACGACGTCGCTGAAGAAACACTGGACTACCACCGCCAACTACGACCCGTTTAGGCGGCAAACGGCATACAGCTCTATAAATTATAAATTAACATTTCTTTTCAATAGTGAATACAATTTTAAGACCATAGTCGTTTAAAAAATGTTAAGTGGAAAATTGATCTTGAATTTTTTTGGAATGAAATCATTTTATCAGAATCATCAACTTTTTTAAACATATTAGAAATACGAAACACAGCGGTATTAAATTGCTATTTTACGCTGGTAATCTGTGAGAGTGTGATCTTTCCCCGGTCGAGTCGACCCATTTGTGCTACAACCATAATATAGCTGCAACGTAGCTCTACCACATATAAATCGAAATGTTCATATGTGACTCAGGGGACAGTGAAATGGTTAATAATAGTGGTGATAATATTAAGAAAGAATACCATGTGGTAGTGGCATATGAGAATCCAACATTGCATTTCATTCCATAGACCATAAAAACTTGACCGACTAATGACAGATAGATGGTGGTATACCAACTCATTTATGGCAGTTAAAGATCTGTACGTGATAATTTTTTTTTGTTTCCATATGAGGATTTGTTAAATTCCGACTTTCAAACATCACCAAAACAAAATATGATTTCATACAAAACTGGGGCCGAAAAATACAAGTTACCCTGTAGAACTGTTGTAAGTAAAAGTTAGTGATTACTTTTAGTATACTTAGATAAGTTATATAAAGGTTTACTTATAAAAAACAACTTAAATTTAAGCAATGCTAAAAGTTGTTCTGTCAAGACATCAAAAACAGGTATATAGATAGTTAAACCATAAGTTAAGTAAGCAATATACAATGATTAAGTATAGTATATATATTAAGTAAGGATGTGCATTGTTTATTGCATAAAAAATAAAATAAATAGTTAATTTGTATTTAATTTCATTTTTTAATTTATTACAAGCAACTAATCAAGAAAAATATTATTGCATTAAGTGTAACATACTGCTATCATTTCAGGAAATAAAACAGATTCATACTACATACATATCAATAAAATGATGAAGCTGGCAGAAATAAAAACAGATTCACACTACATATCAATAAAATTATATTTTTATCAACATACAAGGCTCAAGGTTATTTAATGTGATATCAATTATAGTTCTATTATGTACCTAAGCAGAGCAATGCCCTTTAACATATATAGTTTTTCCTTGGATAGTACTTTTACATTAAGTAATAAATATATACAATTTAAAATAACACTTATGATTGATTACAACAGAGGAGATATAGTAATATGGTTTCTAAATCAGTTACACTAGAATTTGAACAACTTTTTATATAATTGTTTTATATTACAGGCATGATAATGACAATATTTATAAGTTTTATAAGAAAATATATGCTATTCATGAAATGTTGTTGTACTTAAATTCAAATTTCTTACCTGTATGGATATTTGGCAAAAAACACATCACACAGTTGAACAAATTCATTGTATCTCCTTGTGACAGTAGTTCCATGTCTTCTTGAACTCACATAATATTCACAATGTTTCAATATCAACCCCTTGCGTTCCGGGACAAGTTCTACACTGATTACATCTGTAGCTTCTAAGTCTTCAAATGTTACCTCTTCCGAACTATTTGTCATAGCCAGTAGGTGATGCTGAAGAAGAGGTTTCATTATTTATTATTTTATTACAATGTAATGATTTTTACTTTGATGAATTTTTGTACTTTGAGCTCGACTTAAATATAATTCAAGCAATTATATGTAAGTCCAGCTCTAAGTACGAAAATATATAAATAATATAATATGGTAAGTTCTTATAACCGAATAGAAGAAGAAAAAAGAAAAAACTGAAACAATAAATGGTATAAATCCTGCTCTGTACAAACACCAAGCAATCTATTTAAGAAAATGTGAAGCATTTAGATAGTTTTAAACAATCAAAGCTACCATTTTGTTTTGTCAATTGTTTTTAGGGGCATCATTATACTTTAACTGGTGGAGTGCAAAACGTTAAAAATATATTTAATCAGGATATACTACTACTACTACTATATAATATCAGGATTACAACAGCTCCAATGCTACAGAAGTGCAGCCCCTCAGCCATTGTATATTGCATTGAAGTTTGTTACATCAGGCATAGTATACACTTTCTCCACGCTGCTCACCACTTAGGAGTAAGACAGACAAGTAACATGTCGGGATGAAATGGGGTTGTTTGTGTACCAGGTTTTGAATCAAATGTATTTTTTTTACGTTTAAATATAACAGTACCTAAAACAACCTGTGTTAAAAAAATTACTAAGAGAAAAAATTTATACCCTATGTCGCTCAGACAATTTAGACAAATCTAATGACATCTTGTATGTTAAAATTCATCAAGCCATTACTTTCAAACAACAAAGATCTATCCTTCATAAATTTGAACCTTTAAATCAATTGTAAGCTTTGTACAGTTAAGCCAAGACAATATTACAAGCAAGTGATCCATTACCAAAAACCTACTAAAAGTATATGGATGTAAAAAAAATAACAAAACAACAATTATTTATTTAGAGGATTAAAACCAGCCACATAGGCATAGGATAACGTGAGATATTCACAACAGTTGTTTTATATTTATAAGTTGTTATTATGAAAATGCTGCCACACTTCTCCTGTATTATTTCCCTCTGTCGCCCATAAGACACCCACAACCAAATAAGATATGAACATGCACAAGGACATCAACATTTCACATTAAATAATCTGTCATTTTGGTTTTACCCAGAGAATATATTTTCTGTTTCACATTTTAACATGGAAACTAATTCTTCTTCTTTTCTATTTTGCTCAATAAATATCACATAGTAATATATAAAGTTACTTGCATTTAAAATATAATTCCACTTATGTTTAAACAATTTTCTTTTTAATTAAATTTAATTCTTTTTGAACTCTATTTATACTTACAAAAAATATGAAGTTGAGGTATTATTCGGACGAAACTAAGTTAGAATTAAGTAATGCATTAGCAACTTGTAAATCGTAGTACGAATCCACCTCTAGACTTTCTTCTGTACTTACTTCCAAAATAGTACAGCTGAGGAATAAAATATAAAATATGTTACAAAAACAAAATTCTAATTTCGTTGGTTAGTATGTACTCGGCATGGGCTGATGTGGTGATGTGCATAGCATATGTACTATGTATGTAACTCATAGATAGAAGTGTATGTATATGTATATGATGTAACTTAACTGAATTAACTTTCTAATATGTTTTCTTTTACTGTTATTATTGTTTGTCAAAAATTGTTTTGGTTAAGTGACATTTTTATACTTAACTGGCTTTACGGCTCTGGGTTCTAGTTTTTCTGATTTCTTTCGGAATCTTCGATTTTATATATTTTTCTTCAAGTTAAGCTAATGCGTCACATTTCGAAGTTTTCGGGAGATTTTGACGACAGCTCAACCCAGTGGATAGCCCGTCAGGGTAAATGTATTCTGTGGTGGATAGTGATGACCGTAGACAGAGAATCCTAGGATTCTCTATCTACGGTGATGACGGCCAAATTCCCGCCAAAACTCCCTGCATGAAGGTTAGAGAACAGGAGAACGATCATTACATACTAAAGCATAGCCCGCCTGTCCTTGAAAATTGTAATGAAATGAAATGAAATGAAGATTTATTTGCTTTGAAAAATTGTGGAATTTATAGCGGCGCTGACGTCGGTGAGTAGTGACTGCGAAGATAGCTGTTTATGAATACGTGAAGTATAAGCGTATAAGTATAAGTAGATGAAGTTAGTTGAATAATGTACAAATTTTCTCCGCGGCATTTGTGAGGAAATTTTTTATGCTCCGTAATTTTGTAATTTTTGACAATAAGAAACATTAAAAAATGGAGAAATATTTTATTGTGCGTGTATGTGCAAGTGGTTTAGCATCTGATCGGAAAAATAGACTGAAAATTACTTTTATTGGCCGATTTTTGCGATCGCAGCGTCTCATTTATGGTGTCCATATTTCTGGGACACCATTTTCTACGGCGATCGTTCTCCTTATAGAGTGTAAACGTAAGGAGTACCAACTCCCATAGTGGAATAGTTGAAAAAGTGGTCATCTGTAAGCAGTAAATAACAGCTCAAAAACTCTCCACAACAGCGCTGGAGTAGCTACTGTGATGAAATAAACTTAGCAGTTGTAGACGGTTTAAGTGTGCTGCTAAACTGCTCAGTAGCTCTAAAATCTAAAATAATTTTATTTAGTTATTATAACCTCGAAAAAATCGACTATCCCACTAATATTTTTCGGTGCGTTCTTTAAAATTTACCCCGTAGCTATAAAGGTGCCAGCCTTATTTAAAGGTTTTTATGGACACTTTTTAATACACAATCTGTACTCCTTACTTCTACACTCCATAGTTAACCAATACCAAAAAACCATAACCTTCATGACTCCCCGGTTGAGTGACATTTTTTTTAAATAACTGGCTCGTAGACAGAGAAACCTATAGAATAATGATTAGCGTGGCCGCGAGTGAGAAAGGACGATAACGTAGTTTTAGGTTATACAATAATCTTTATGACTTTTAAACATATTTAGATAAAAATTTAAATTGTTCTAAGAACCGAACTCAAGAAGATTCACCAATCTTAAGCTCACAAAACACTTTTTTCTCACTTAAACGAACTTGTAAACTCCTTAGATTGCTACGAACTGTTAAAGTTGTTTAGCAAAGTGCAGTTTGCTAAACAAAAAAACCGACACGGAGAAAGGGACAAACAATCACACTGCTCTGTCTCATTTCCATACAAGACGTATGCATAAATGTGTCTTTTTCGTGTGCGAATGCGAAAAAAGGGGTCAATTTGTTTATAGGTTTCTCTGTCTACGAACTGGCTGTTGAGTGACACTTGTACTAAGCCAAATAGTAGGTATAATAACGTTTTACACTCAACGACGTTTCTAGTAATTCCATTTTCATCCATCTATGGATATTATATACTATATCTCTGAGTATATTATATTTCGTGGAAACTTTCCATGCGGTCGAAGCTAAGTTCTGCAAGACCCGCCGCAGAAGAACACAAAAACTGTACGATCACACTCTTAATCTCACGGCTGTTAGGCGGGAGATGAAGCTGCAGTCGTCAGCAGATTTGACAGCATACAGACAACTGAACAGACAGATCTCCAAATGTATGCGGCGGGACTTACGCAACTTTAATTCTGCTCGTATTGAAGAAGCGATAGATCGGTCCTAGGGCTCCGAAGTCTTTGCCAGAGATCTGTCTGCCAGAAAGAGCCAACTGTCAAAGCTGAAGACTGACTGACTTCCGGGACATCTGAGATTTTGATTGAGATTGAAAGGCTCTATGGGCAGCTGTACTCATCATCGTTGGAGTCACACGCAAGTGTGAGAAAAGATCCAAGAGCAAATCGTATCCGACACCATTCTGATGATGTCCCGGACGTCATTCTGAGCGAGATTAGGATGGATCTCCAGGCACCTTAAAACCGGGATATATAAGGAATTACAGCGGATTAAGAAAGGCGACAACGCTCTCTTGAAGAACTACAGACCAATTTCCCTTCTGAGCCGCGTCTACATGCTGTTTTCGAGAGTCATTACAAATTGTCTCGCACGCAGACTCGACGACTTCCATCTTCCCGAACAAGCCGAAAGGCGAAAAGGCTTCAGTACCATAGACTACATATACGTACCCTGTGGCAGATTGTGCAGAAGACAGAAGAGTACGATCCGCCACTTTGCCTGGTGTATGTAAACTATGAGAAAGCCTTTGATTTCGTCGAAATTTGGGCGGTGCTACAGTCCCTTCAGCGGTACCAAGTTGACTGTCGGTATATCGAAGTGCTGAAGTGCTTGTACAGTAGGGCTACGATGGTTATCCTAGTACAGAACCAGAGTTCGAAACCTATCCAACTGCAGAGAGGTGTAAGGCAGGGTGACATTATATCCCCGAAACTCCTCACCGCTGCATTGGAAGACTTTTTCAAGCTACTGGACTGGAAAGGATACGGTATTAACATCAATGGCGAATATATCACTCACCTTCGATTTGCCGATGATATAGTCCTTATAGAAAAATCGCTGGAGGACCTAAGTACTATGCTCAATGACTTTAATAGTGTCTCCCATCGGATAGGTCTTAATATGAACATGGATAAAACAAAGATCATGTTTAATGTCCATGTCACACCTATGCCGGTAGTTGTTGGGAGTACTAAGCTCGAAGTTGTTGACGAGTACAACTTCGACCGAGAGGTTAATTCACGGATTCAACTCGGCTAGGCAGCATTCGGGAAATTACGAAACATCTTCTCATCAGGTATACCATAAAACCTGAAAACTAGATTGTACAAACATTGCGTGTTGCCAATGATGACTTACGGATCTGAGACGTGGTCCTTCACTGCTGGGCGTATGAGAACGCTCAAGGTCGCTCAGCGAGCTATGGAGAGGGCTATGCTCGGTGTATCTCTGCGTAATAAACTTGGACATGAGGATATCGGCAGAAGAACCAGAATGACCGACATCACCCAATGGATTAGTAAGCTGAAGTGGCAATGGGCCGGTCGCGATATAGCTCGAAGAACCGACAACCGTTGAGGAAAAAAGGTTCTCGAAAGACAGCCTCGTACTGGTAGGCATAGTGTAGGGCGACCGCCCACTAGATGTGTAGTGACGACCTGGTAAGACATGCAGGAAGTCGATGGACGCAGGTGGCTTAGGACCGTGCTTTGTGGCATTACTTGGGGGAGACCTATGTTCAGCAGTGGACTTGTAAAGGGCTGTAATGATGATGATAATATATTTTACCTACTACTCACTTTTTATTTTGCAAAAATCCTTGTTTTATTATTTCCACTCGTGATACATAAAAGGCTCCAGTTTCTATTAATTCACCATTCCAGTCTTGTCTGCGAGGTCTGCTGTCGTATTTAAAATTTATTGGCATTAGGCTTCCATCCATTAATTTCCAACGAAGCTTATAACTCCTAAAATTCATTATTTTTGCGTTTTATTTTGGCGATTACCCGAGATCTCCACAGTATTCCATTGAAAATGCTACCTTTTAATGGCAGTTTAAGAGAATCTACTCGTAATACTTAGTATTCCGTGGATTTCGTAAGAGATGGCAGAGCAAATACGACTTTATTTCTGTTGTTCGATTGGTTCGTTCATGATTCAGTTGTTAGTGATTGCTGTAAGTACCGTACGAGTTCCAAGTACATCGTCATCATCATTATCGTCACTATTAATCCATAAAAAGCTACTGTAGGACATAGGCTTCTTTTATTGTAAGTAGAAATTGCCGTAATCGTCATGGTTGGCGGGCGGAATGTCCAATAGTGGTTCTTATGGTACTCACGGGATGATATGGATTATTTTACACCCCCATAACACCCGAAAAGAAAGTAGTAGTATTACACAACCGGATAATTGGTTACAAAATGAGTCTGCCAAAATTAGCCCCAAAAAAATGGCACAAGTGACTCTTATAACTTATTAGAATAGTGTACCAACAAGTAGTAAAATTAAAAGTTTTGTTCAGCAGACTTCAATATAAATAAAATAAGAACATTATCAATATAGTCGAAGTCAAAAAGGACTATTAAGGATAACTTGTCAAATCTTGATCAAATGTATATGGGACGACATGAAAAGCATCAAGTTTCGAAAAAAAAAGGATCATCATAATCGGTTCACCAGGAAAAAGGTCATGAGGATACACACATAAAAAATACTGTCGAATTGAGTACCACCTCCCTTTTTTGAAGTCAGTTAAAACTAAAATAAAATGGGCATCTTACCTTATAACTGAAAACACGCAATCGTAAGATCTGGGATGTTGAAGTTTCTTTAAGGCCTCTTGTAAGTCTGAGTACCGAAGAAATGGCGAAGTAGCTTGTAATAAAACTATAATTTTAGCGAGTGGCATAGAAAGAGCAAATTCTTCTACACCCCAAATAGAAGGCGCATAATGAGCAGCGGTTATAGAACTGCGACGAAATACAGATGCACCATCTAATAAAGATGTTTTAACAAATTAACATTGCCAATAATTTGATAATCACAAATAGCAAATATTATACTTACATTTCAGAGCTTCTAATGCTATTAATGGATGATCCGTGGAAACAGTTATGTTCAGTAATCCAGCTTTTCTTGCAGTTAAAATGGATCGAGCAACTAAACTTAAACCACCTACTGTCTGCAGGTTCTTCAAGGGTATTCCTTTCGAACCACCTCTAGCTAGAATAAGCACGGCAATATCTTCATTGCATGTTGACCAACTAAAACTATAATAAATCCTTTAATTAAGTTTAAGTTATTTTAAGAAGAAAAGAAAACATATTAAATATATAAAAAGAAACATACTAAATGATTAGTAATACCATTATACGCATTTTAACGTTCAAACATTTACTGTTTCGTGTTTTGGTATCCTTTCTTACTGTACATTTACAAATGCATTTTGTGACGCCCCCTTGCTCAAATCTATCTTAATGGGTAACTTCCGCTCCTCCAAATGGACTACAATTGGACCCATTAGCAGTACAGATATCGTGTTTTGTGTATGCTACACGACACAATATTAAATGGATAATCGGTGGGAAAATATTCGGTTTTTTAAAACTTTAATTTAATTGATAATTGATAGAATCAGGTGTTACTTCGCGGAAATCCATTATAATAATTGATATTAATAGTAACTTTGCAACCATTACGTTTAATTTAGCTTGTTAATTACAACACGCGTTTTGAGAGGTTCACCAATGTGAAGTTTACTCCGATAAATTTAAAAAAAAATTCACCCCTAGGTATGGAAAAACTGGGTATGGTATGAAGTTTTTAATGTAACTATTCGAGCTTTTAATATTTCTTACCCCCCGGCCCTTCGATCAATAATGATCGAAGCCCCGGCCACACACTCGTCAAGTGCCATGGGAAATAGCTAGGAAAGGAGGCAAAGACGTAGTGTGGCCACAATACTCGTCATGCCGCACGCCATGCTCCTCGTCATACCCATCGCTCCCTGTTTTGTCGGTTTTTTGTGTGCGAAACAAAGGACTGGTACTAGCGCAAGTGGCAAGATGGTACAGATACAGAAGCACGTCACGTCACGTCATTTAAAAATCATAAATAGTGTACCTATCATCATTATTCAACCATATTATCACATGAGTAAGAATATACAGAGAAAAAGCTATCTCGACGACGACAAAGTGTATTTCTTTTTATGAAATTTATATAATTAGCTATAAGAAAATATGCATAGCTCGCACGCTGCAAAAATTTCAACATCCATTGTGTCGCGAGTAATTGCGCAAGTAGAGCAGTGTGTGGATAGATAGGACAACATGGCGGCGCGCGGAGCAGTGCGTTGAGCAGCACGAGGAGCATAGTGTGGTCGAGCCTTATAAATCTTCCCTTGGTTTCAGAGCTTTGTAGAATATTTTGAGACGATGGCAGGAGACCCAGCAGTATGACGTTGGATGCTTGGGAGAGAGATAAAGATTTAGTGTGGGGTGCTACTTGCGAAGACACTTTGGCAGCTCTTCATCTCAGGGGTAGCTCGTTCAAAGCAGCGGTGGCATCAAAGCAAATATTTATTTTGCAAACTTTAATAACTAATAATTAGGGAGATATGAATACCATTCCATTTGTAGTCCCCATTTTATTTTTGACTAACGATCTATTCCGGCCTAGCACTAGCATGACTGTTTTTGAGATCTCGACAACAATGCTACCTACCGGATCAAAATGTGGGACACTCTGTTCATCAAAAACAATCTAGCCGTTCTCAAGTTATGATCTTTCATACATACAGCAACTGATTTTTATTTATAAATATTTATCGGTTTCTTAGTGAAAAATAAAATCATTGACTATGTCCAACGAAATTGTAACTCCTTGCATGAAAATACTTCGAAATCATGAAGTAAAGGCAGGATCTTGATAATGCCTTGTTAAAAATTAACGCATAATTATGACATATATTTTTAAAGATATTTCATAAATTGACTATGAAATAATATACTAAGATTGACTGATGTTTTTAGTTTTTAAAAAATCTGCTAGCACCTTCAAAACTGGTTGAATGGTTTCAATAACAAAGACAACCCAATTGAGCCTATAATAGAACCTGAATAGCCAGTAACAGGTGGGTGACCTTTTACTTTTATACAACCTCAAGGCTACAATTTTTTCTCTTTTATCCATCTGTGTCTTGTAACTTTTATTTTAAAATTCTCATTTGAGCTTGTAATAACAATGCAAATGTTAGTATTATTTTCTTAGAAAATTTTCTTACTACATTGTCACTAGTTAAAACATTTAATTTAATTTTGGCTTTTAAGGTTATGTTTATGCAATTGGCTTATTTATGTCATGTAATTTTTACATTTTTCGTAAAGACTACTTTCTTTTTCGGGCCTAACATTATCTGATACGTTTTGAGATGTTTGTGACCGTTCTTCATTGAATATAAATACATCGACATAATATTTTGTATTTCATCAAATATCTAAATATCTATAACGAACTTTCTGATATAGTAAATGGAAGAATGATAGGTTATTTTAAGGTATTTAATAACAAATATTTCAGTAAATGTTTTGTTTTAAATGATTTATATTTAAAACAAAACAATTACTGAAATATTTTTATAAGTAAGTAAATTTTATTTAATTCCCGTAGAAAATTAGTATTTTGTAATAAACGTGATTGCGGGGGACCAAAAATAAGTAAATAAATAGATTTCTACCATTTTTAGAACTGTCTGTCTGTTTGTTTGTTAACGTATCACGTATAAAGTACTAATTTATATCAAAATAATCATTAAGGAAATTATAAAGCGTATCTTTGTGTTCAATTTATTCTTTGTTTTCATTGAGCTATTATGTACTACGTACTAGAGAAGCTATTCCAAACAAAAATTGTGCACTACTCGTATGTCTTCGCGCATGCGCGGTAATAGTAGAGTCGCGCATGCGCAGTTGGTATAAACGCGCATTGCGCTTGCGCGGTCAGTTTTTGTTATTATAGATTATACGTAAGTAGAATGGTCAGTATGTAATAATTGTTTATTTATATTGTATTGTTAATTATATCGAGTACAATTTTTTAAATTGTTTTTTATTTTGTATATGTGCTAATTTAATATAATATTACATAATATTATGTCAGAATTACATTTTAATGATATTTTTATCTGAATATTTTAAAAGGTATCTATGTCAAATATAAAAAAACGTACTAAATGTATGTTTAACAAAACTTATTAACATAAAATTTAAATTAAAAATATATTTATTTAAATTAGAATCATAAATGTTGTAAATAATCGTTCATAAATGCTGGGCACGCGAGAGTTAAAAATGGACGAATTTATTCCACTTTGACTTTGATGTGGAAACTTAAAAATAAAATAAAAGAATAATAAGCGGATTTAAACATGGAAATTTTTGCCAAATCATAATAACTTATATATGTTTCTATAAAAAAATGTGTATAATAATATATTCGTCCTATACTTAAGTACCCACGGAAATGTCGCATCTGAACATATTAATTTCATAATCTATATTCAGTGACACGAGATGGCGTCTTAGGAATAATTTGTTTTATTATTAATTTATAATACTTTTTTATTGAATAAGTATCTTATTAACCGATGAAAAGTAATTCCTTGGTTTTTACTGACATTTCTTGAATTATTTGTGCAATATCTAAGTACACAAGACGGCATATTTTTATCAAGAGATTTTTTTTAAATCAACACAACACGTGACAACTCTACAAGCGCCTAGCGAGTAGACGTGGGCGTTATTTCACGTCACTAGATACAGTAACTGGCTACGCGGCACGTAACCGAATCACTAGTTTCGAGTCATATTAGAACTAGTGATTTTTGTAAATGCGTGATTATGATTACTGTTAACCATTATTATTGCGGGAGGCGGGAGGCGACTGTCGGTCGCTCGAGCGCCAAGCGCACATGTGGCATACAACAATAAACAAACCATCGTAAGTAACAGTATTATTGTACGTTTAATTTTCATACGTAAGACTATAGACATAGACAATAAAATAGAGTAATCTCTGTTTGTAAATATTTTCAATGGTTTGCGATTCCGGGAAGCGAGTCACATTGAATTTAACTAAAATAATTTTTAAAACATTTTTGATGGAGTCATGAACTCGTTTATTTATAAAATTAAAATAAAACTAAAAAATGTGTAGGTATAAATTTTTTTAATTTAAATGTTTATAATATTATAAAACTTAAAAACTGTGTGTAAATAGCCAAACAAACAAACAAATTAATTGTACAGTGTAAATAAAAGTGCAAAAACAAATGACCGTGAAAACGTTGAAAAAGTGTAAATAAAATGTAAATATCAATCATTATTGCATATACAATCAAATTGACTTGTAAATATGCCTGCATTAATAATTTTATGAAAATATTAGTGTCATAGTAAACGCAAATCAATCATAAATAAGTACATAATTAATGCAGTCTGTCCTAAACCTGAATAAAGTATGAAGGGAAGTTAATTTATTGATTTAACTGTATAGATACAAGCACTTAGATAGTCATTAAATTTATTTTCGTTTCGTGTGTAACTGTATAGTTGGTGGTGGTATATATACAAACAATCACAGTAGCCGAATAAAATAGCCAGTTACAAAAATCACTATGTAACTGTATAGTTTCGTTTCGTGTGTAACTGTATAGTTGGTGGTGGTATATATACAAACAATCACAGTAGCCGAATAAAATAGCCAGTTACAAAAATCACTAGTTTTGAAACATGTGACGCCGACAAAGTCACTAGTTTCGTTACGTTTCTTGAAAATGACGTAACGACCCACATCTACTAGCGAGTGACTGATTAAAGTGCAGTGCATGAACCGCAGTTAGTGTTGCCGTTTTAGCGACTTTCTCGCTAGATCTAGCGGATTTTAACAACGTTTAGCGGATAAAAAAATCGCTTTAGCGAGGAATAATTATTTAGCGACTTCTAGCGACATTTGAACATTTGAGATGGCGACTTTTTTATAAAGTAATTCATTTCAAATAAGTCATTTATCATATGTCCAATTTTGTAATCCACCGTTGGTAACACTGTATATATTATATAATTTCAAGAGAATTCCCGAACATAAACTAACAGTTCAATGTTTATTCAATTTCATCTGTTTCGACCTTAGACCACGGTCTAAGGTTTCGACATACAAAAATGCTGCAAGAGTAAACTTATTCGCAGATTTATGTAATTTTGCAATAGTAATTATTATTTTTTTTTATATAGAAGAGGGGGCAAACGAGCATGTGGCTCACCTGATGTTAAGTGACTACCGCCGCCCATGATCAACCGCAACACCAGGGGAATTGCAGGTGCGTTGCCGGCCCTTTAGAAAGGAGTAAGCTCTTTTCTTGAAGGTCCCCAGGTCGTGTCGGTCCGGAAAAATCGCCGGTGGTAAATTATTCCACAGAGAGGTTGTCCACGGAAGAAAACTCCTTTTGAAACGTACAGTGGTGGACCGCCAAGCATCCAGATGGTGTGGATGGTATCGGGACGTTTGCCGCGTAGTGCGTTCACGAAATTTGGCGGCTGGGATTAATCCGAACAATTCCTCAGAGCACTCTCCATGGTGTATATGCGAAAGAAAATACAAAGGGATGCAACATCTCTTCGCAGTGCCAGTAAATCGAGCCGATCGGAAAGCACTCGGTCGTCGACGATTCGAGCCGCTCTGCGCTGGATGCGGTCAAGTGGAAGGAGCTGGTACTGGGGAGCCCCAGCCCAGAGATGGGAACAGTATTCCATGCGCGGCCGAACCTGCGCCTTGTAAAGTTGCAGGCGGTGTGCCGGCATGAAATACTGTCCCGCTCTGCTGAGCACGTCAAGCTTTTTAGAGGCCAATTTGGCCTTCCCTTCCAAGTGACCACGAAAGTGCACGTCACTCGATATGTCGACGCCGAGGATTCCGATACTGGCTGAGGCAACAAGGGGAGTGCCTTGAAACTGAGGAGATACGACAAAGGGGTTCTTTTTAGCGGTTAACGCGCAAACTTGTGTCTTCTGGGGGTTAAACTGGACTAGATTTAGTCGCCCTCAATCCGAGTCTCTGTCTGACGTTTTCCCGAGAAATATTGGCTCGGCCGGTGTAAAGAGCATCACCAGTGCTATCATCTGCATAGCAATGAATGTTACGGGTTTGCAACATATCATTGATATGCAGAAGAAACAGCAATTAGTAATATTATGACTACCGCACTCAAATGCAGAATTTGAATGCGTATTTGGTGCTATGAATGTAGTTAAAAGCAAACTGCGAAACAAGCTATCAGAAAAAACTTTAAATTCCATTCTTCTGATTAGAAATCAGTTAAGGATTAAAAAAATAATTGCGCAACGGATGATATTCACAAAGATGTTGTCAACCAAGTCTATAAAGGCAAACCAAAGATGTGAACTGGAGACACTGGCGAAGCTTCAACTTCCGCTGAAGTTCTTTTTGAAGATTTGGATCCATACTTCGCTATTATATTTGAAATTTAGGTACAAGAACGAACTGAGCTTTTAATAATATGACTAATGTTTAAACGTAGTTTAAAGATTTAAGATTTATTTTTTTTCCTATATTTTTTTATTTTGTACATGAATAATTTTTGTTTTGGTTGTCATACCAATAACCTACACTATAAATAACTGATTTATTTGAAATAGAGTCCGCTCCTTTTAAGGTTTTACTGAATTTATAGATTTAGATTTTCGGTATTCAATGACCATTAGGCAAGATTTTTCAGTTAACCCAATGGTACCACGAAAATATATCTAGGGACATCTAGCGGATTTTAAGAAAAGGCAAAATCCTGTTTCTGGCGGATTTTTTCTGTTAGTCTAGGGACTTTAAAATTTGTAGAACGGCAACCCTGACCGCAGTTGAGTGGAACAGAGTAGCTGAATGCGGTGTCTCCTCTAGTACGTAGTACATTATAACTCAATGTTTGTTTTATTAAAATCGGTTCATTCTATCAAGTTATGATTAAAATTCTGAAGTATGGGTACGAATTATAAGTACCTACCAATTTGTTTAATGTTAGCATTAAGTCATCAAGTGCATTTTAATCTTATATCATAAATCATATTAATTAAATGATGTGAAATAATTTTCCATAACGATATAATTATATCCGAAACGCAGTAACCAAAAATAAGAAGGAATAACGTAATAAATATAAACAAAAAATAGAATTAATATGTAAAGTACAATATTTAACCAATATCATCGATAGATGGTGGTGCTGTACTCTTAATACATAAAGACAGGCTGTGTTTTTCTTTATTTCTTTCCTGTATGTGTGATGTGTCTTCAACATGTCTTCACTCTTCATATTTGCTGCTAATTTTTATATTACTCGCTGCCCTACCGTGTTGACAAACTAATTTACCTATTTATAAAATTTTGAATAAGAAAGTTTGCTTAAAATGTTTTTCTTTACCGCTGATTTCCTACTTTTACAACAAAGCATAATATGAAAACAGCTGTCAAAATGTAGCGGCCGCCATTAAAATACTATGGGGTAACTTGTTTACTCTTTTGGCATTGGCAGTATAGCCACAGAATAAATAATAGTACTATAATTTATACGTAATAATTAATATAATTTATACGTAGTATAGCGATTTACTCTCGGATAGTCAGTTATACCTGGGTTAAGATTTGGTAGAACGAAAAGTTCTCTAACTCTAGAGTAATTAGTGATTCTATTCGCATGAAAAGACATACTAAGCTAAGTTTGGTAGAATCCACCCTGAGTAACCTAAATGAAATTTTAAAAGACGCCACTTAAAATGAGGTGTAATATTTGACAGATTTCATAGTGGGAAAGTTAATTTGTTCGAAAATTGTAAAGGCTAATGTTTCTTTTTCTACTATTGGTTATGTTTTGTACTAATTATATTAAAAATAAATAAACTAAACCACAGATATTCATAAAATTAGAAAAATCAAAAAAATTGTTAAATATGTGCACAACAATTAAAGAACAAACCACAGAGGCATTGTTTTGTGTATTAATAAAATACTCTAGAAACTGATAAACTTTTATTAAAAAACTAAATTATCAATTAAATGACAATGTTTATCACAAAACTTTACCTCAATATCAACCGGCGACCGATAGTGAGCGTAAGATTATTTGCCCTATTAACGTTGGTTTCGGCTAGGATCGAACTTTCTTCTTTGCCTATGCTACTGTAGGAGTGATTTGTTAGCAGGCACTGATTTAAAAGTTCTGGTATGTTTTATATATGTACGAGTATTAATTGCGTCGAAATTTTTCTTTTATTTTTAGGATTGATTTTAACAGCGCCATCTCTCATTAAATTTATACCTATAATAAAGTTGGTGATTACCTGCGTTTATACATAGTATATTTTAATTGTGATAAAAATCATTAAGGGGACTGAAATTAAGTAAATAAGAACATTTTTATAATTTTAAAAGCAGCTATTAACAAAACACACAGCTGGAATGCGACTGGAAGCGATAAAATCCATAATTATTGGTATAAAAAGTTTACTTACTTACATCCGCTCTTACTGTAACACATCAACACTTTTATAAAAAAACACCAGAATCATTACCAAGCTACATTACACTAGGAACAACTTACATGATACCTAAAGACCGAAGTGACTCAAAAAATCCAGCCAAATACAGGCCAATGGCTTGCCTCCAAAACATTTATAAGATCATTACGTCTTGTCTTAGCCAATTAATTAACAAGCACGCTATCTCTCATAATATATTAGCAGAACAACAGAAAGGATGCAGAAAAGCTAGTCTAGATTGTAAAGAACAGTTGATAATTGACACAATCGTCTCTAAACAAGCAGTCACCAAAAAAAAAAAAAATATTTTCACCATGTTTATTGACTACAAAAAAGCATTTGACTCAGTACCCCATAGTTGGCTACTATACATTTTAGAACATTATAAAATTCATTACAAAATTAAAGAATTCTTGAAAAATACAATGCTTCATTGGAGAACTTCTCTCAAGCTATACAATGGTGACTCCTGTTTAAAGACTGATACAATAACAATCCGAATCGGAATTTTTCAAGGTGACGCCTTAAGCCCCCTCTGGTTCTGCCTGGCTTTAAATTCTTTATCTAACCTTCTCAATAGAAATGACAAGGGGTATAAAATCACTAATGGAAATACACATCATACACTATCACATCCTATACTATTAAACGAGCAATTCTTGTATATATATAAATAATCGGGATCTCGGAAACGGCTCCAACGATTTTCATAAAATTTAGTTTCCAGGGAGTTTCGGGGATAATAAATCGATCTAGCTAGGATTTATTTTTAGAAAATGTCTTTTTGTCCGTGTTTTTATGCAATGAAAAACTGCTACAATATCGTTAGAATAAGAAGGTAAATTTTGACGACTTGTCCATGATTATAAATAGCTTAATTGGTATAATGGGCGGTCACAGAATCGTAAAACCCCGGTTCGAGCCCAGACCGACCGATCAACTTTTTTAATTTTTTTTTCAAGTTCCTTTCTTTTTTGAGAAAATCTATTTTTTCGAGCCCTTTTTTTTAGTATTTTTTAAAAACACGAAAATTAAAATTAAACTAATTGCAAACATGATTTTTTATTCAAATAACCAGTTCAGTTTTTTCTATTATTTCGCTAAGATCAAAAAATATTATTCATATTTCATCAGCTTGTAATTTGTATCTAAATATAATTTCCAAAACACATGAATTAAAAAAAACCGAGCGAAAAATACCGAGCAAAGATCGGTCAACCGGGTACTTTACTTTATATGGATGACAAAATTGTATGGGAGTAGTTTAAAAGATTTACTTAATCTTGCTGACATAACGGAAAGCTTCTCAACTGATATTCAAATGGAATTCGGAATAAATAAATGTAGGATACAATCAATTCGTAGAGGCAAAGTAGAACAAAATTCATATACTCTCCAGACAGGTGAAACCATTGAACCTGTAGATGAAAACGCTGGTTACAAATATCTAGGATTTACTCAGACACGACAGATTCACCAAAAACACGTTAAAAAACATTAGAAAAATAATTTAAATTACGCCTAAATAGAATACTTAACACACATCTAAATGCACGAAACACCATAAAAGCTGTAAGTAAACACATTCGCCATCCCAATTTTAACTTATTCATTCGGTATAATTCATTGGTCTAAAATCAACCTAATAAATCTGCAACGTCTCATCAATAAAACTACGACTAAATACAGAAAACACCACCCTAGATCTTGTAGCGAACGACTCACATTACCTAAAGTAGAAGGTGGAAGAGGTGTGATTGATATAAAAATCTTCATAACTCTCAAATCTCAGCTATGCGAAACTTCTTTCATCAACAAGCCAATAATAGTCCGCTTCATAATGTTGTTGTTCAAGCCGATACTAAACTTACTCCAAAGAAAACAGAAAAACGAAAGTATTGTCTCTGCACAGGATAAAATTAACAGCTGGTTGCAGAAGACGTTACATGGAAGACACCGCCGTGACTTGATGAACACAAACGTAGACAAGATAGACATGTGGCTCAGGCTCGGAGAACTCTTCCCTGAAACGGAAGGCTTTATGTTAGCAATTCAGGACCAAACTATACACACTCTAAACTACAGGAAACATATAATTAAAGACCACACTCTACAATCAGACCTTTGCAGACATTGTCATAATAGTTCAGAAATCATTCAGCATATCACTGGTGCCGGCAGCTCAATAACACAGACCCACTATAAACATAGATACGACCAAGTAGCTGCCATCATTCATCAGTATCTAGCACATAAATATAAATTTATAAATGAAAAAATAGCATATTATAAATACAAACCAGAAATCATACTTGACTCTCGCCAATTCAAACTCTATTGGGACAGAACCATATTAACTGATAAGACCGTGCATTATAATCGACCGGATATTACGCTACATGACAAAAGAAACGAATCAGTTTATCTTATAGATATTGCTATACCAAACACTCGCAATTTGACCTCTACCTACAATGAAAAAATAGCCAAATACACTGATTTATCCATCGAAATAAAATCCCAGTGGAAAGTAAAATCTGTAAAAACTATACCTATTATAATATCAGCAACTAGCGTCATTCCCCATTCATTATTTTTTTAGATTAAAGGAGCTAGATATCCATAAACTTATCTTTATATCACTACAGAAAGCCACTATTCCTATCTAAAAATTAAAACACTTAACCGATTTTGTTTGGCTAACAGCCCGCGAAAAAGGTATAATACCTCGGGAACGAGAGAATACTAAACAATAACAATAATAATAATGTCCTCCAGACCAAATTTCGGCCACGGCGGCCTGCCTCAACGGAGGCTAGCCAACGGCGCAGGGCAGGATTATAGTGTCCAAGTGTATGCGCAAGCACAGGTGCACTCTCTATTCCCTCACTCTCATAATCCGATGGGACGGTAAACCGTCACGACCGGAAAGCACGTAAAGCCGTTGGTCCTATAATCATTTACCCGTGTAGTGGCGGTGTAAGAATATCCACTATACCATAACAGCATTCCATGGGTGTCATAAGAGGCGACAGAGGGAAACAAACCAGGAGATGGAGAGCAGCGTCTTCCCAATAACGACTAAAATTAAAAACTGCGGCTGCGAACTCGCTTACCAAACATGGCAACAATGGCCTATTGTTCATCTTCATATTTCTAAGAGGGTTTCTGTTTTGGAAGGGGTAGAATTCATCGCATTACTAATAATCAATTTTTCGTGCCGACGGGGATCGAACCCGGGTACTGTGAAATTTACAGCTTGCGCTAACCATCTGAGCTACCACGGCTTAATATACACACACAATATTTAAATATAATTTGTTAACACTAAATCATACACACGTAAGAAAATAACAGAAATAAAAGTAAGTTTGGCAATAGAATAAACACTTAAAATTGCAATTAACAATTTAATTGGTGCCGGCGGGGATCGAACCCGGGTCGCGTACTGTGAAATTTACAGCTTGTGCTAACCATCTGAGCTACCTCGGCTTAATCATATACACACACAATATTTAAATATAATTTGTTAACACTAAATCATACACACGTAAGAAAATAACAGAAAGAAAAGTAAGTTTATCAATAGAATAAACACTTACATCCATGGCCTTTGATGCGTTGAAGTAACACAAATGTAGTATTGATAGATCCACTGCGGTCAAACGACCATACACTAACTCCATGACTGCACTTGCTTGGTCTTTATAGTACCAGTAAGTAATAATTCTAATCTAAAGAATTTCTGCAGTGGAATTGATAGTAACTTTATGCGTCAACAAGCTTATCTCACATTTTGTTGCTTATCTCAACATTACTTCGTGTCGTGTCTTGTTCAGTGTATTGATGACTCAAATACGTTTTGTATAACACAAAATAATGCAATTTAATATTTAGAAATCACTATAATTGATCATTCTTATGTTAGTCATTGAATAGATTGTAGGTGCTGCAATAATCTACTAATAGCAGTAATATCATGGATACACTAGATGTACAACAACATTGAAAAAGATTCACCCCAGTCTAGAAAATAATGTTTATGCTGCCAATAGACTGCCCATGTACACCCACGTGCCAACGTATATAATATGCAATTTGGATACAGATGATAAACCAGGGTCACATTGGGTAGCTTTATATATCGATACGAATGACGTCGGTCAATATTTTGATTCATACGGATGAGCACCTGTACGATATCATCTAGAGTTTTTAAAAAGGTATTGTAAAAGATGGAACTGGAATGTTGATAGGATTCAGAATGAGTGGACTTCAGTTTGTGGCGAATATTGCTTAATCTATTTGTTATATAAGTTTCAGGGATGTTCAATGCATAGTTTTACGAGTATATTTACAGGAAACACATTGTACAACGATATTTTAGTGGATGAGATGTTTCGCTCCTATTTTATAGATAATAAGTAATAAGATTTTGTATTTCGTAAATAAAAATTGTAACAAAATTAGGTAATGTACTGATAATCCGATGCACGAATAGACAATGACGGTAGTCAATGAACAATAGATAAATTACAATGGGGTGCTAATGACGGTGGAGGCCCTCACCGGATATCAATTAGATAAGAGTTAATTGATCTGGACATCTCCGGAACCGTGCATCCTACGCAAAAACGGACCGCAGATTGGTGAGCAGAGCATGCCAAAACCTTTTTTTTTAGGATCGTGAGATTCGACGAACGTTGTACCACTTCTGAATCAGTGAGCCAGAACTGGTACGAACTAACTACTCACCGATCCCCGTTACCAGGCCGTAAGTATGACATTGGGACGTCAAACATCTCAGTCCTCTCCGTAACCATAGATGCTGCAAACCCGAAACGTTGAAATTAAAAACAAGTTAATTAAACGCGATAAAATCAATATAAATAGTTTTATTCAATTAAATTGTCAATGTCTCGTTGCGGTATAAGGTCCCATGTTCTTTACAAGTGTTCGTAAAAATGCTGTTGCGTCGTCAAATTTGGCGGGAAATCTCTCAAAGCTTTTGTTGTAGTCCGACTAGGTAAGTCCAACTTCGACTGAGAGGTTTATCGACGGATTCAACTCGGCTGGGCAGCGTTCGGAAAATTACGACACATCTTCTCGTCAGGTATACCTCAAAACCTGAAAACTAGATTGTACAACCAGTGCGTGTTGCCAGTGATGACTTACGGATCTGAGACGTGTTCCTTCACTGCTGGCTGTATATGGACGCTCAAGGTAGCACAGCGGACTATGGAGAGGGCTATGCTCGGGGTTTCTCTGCATGATAAACTTAGAAATGAAGATATCCGCGGTAGAACCAGAGTGACCGACATGGCCCCACGGATTAGTAAACTGAAGTGGTAATGGGCCAGCCATATAGCTTGAATAACTGACAATATATAGGATAAAGGTTCTCGAGTGGCAGCCTCGTACCGGTAGGCGTAGTATAGGGCGACCCCCACTAGAATCAGTGACGACCTGGTAAGACATGCTGGAAGTTGATGGATGCAGGTGGCTCAGGACCGTGCTTTATGGCATTACTTGGGGGAGGCCTATGATCACCAGTGGACTTGTGAAGACTTTTAATGATGATGATGATGACCTATTACTTAGAAGCTCTAAGACCCCATAGCATCCAGTGCGTATCGTAAAAGACGACAGATAACATAAAAAAATAATATCATTCATTCATTTCTGATAACATAAAGAAAAAGAAAGAAGTGCTTCGATGTTGATATAAACTTGGGTGACAAAAATATCGCAATGTGACGCATTAGCATATTGTGAATATCCCGAACGAAATGAATACATGACTTAATGAACAAGCTTCTAAGCCAAAAAACTTAATTAAAAAAAGCTACAAGAAGAAATATCGCTGTAGAAAATAGTGTCCCAGAAATATGGACAAAATAAGTGAAGCGCTGCGATTGCTAAGTAGTCTCAATAAAAGCGGCAAATAAAATGCGCTGTTTTGAAATGATCTATCAACGTTTAATATACGTGTAGGTATATAAAATCATTCAAAGAAAAAAAGAAACTAATGAAATTATTGTTATCTATTATTGTTATCTATTAATAAATAAATCATAATGAATGTTTCTTGTTATTTTAATTATTATAAATATTATAAATTATTACGAATAAATTTTGAGAATCTACTAACTGGCAAATCTTGTAGTTAACCTTAATTTCAACAATTTCATAAAAGTTCAATGAAGATTAATTTATTTAAAAAAACCATGATTATTTAAGCAAATAATAATTTTATATATTCAATATATCAATGTGCAGCTGGCGATCTTCTAGTCTACCTAACTCAAAGATGGGCGGAGGCAGTAGAGTCCAAGGGAACAACGACAACAACGGCATTGGCCGTTAGTTTGGACATTGCGAAGGCCTTCGATCGGGCTTGGCACAAAGCGCTTCTTTCGAAGCTCCCTTCCTATGGGCTTCCCGAGAAATTGTGAGATTGGATCACCAGTTTTCTTGCAGATCGGAACATCAAGGTCGTTGTAGACGGTGCAAGCTCCGATTGCAAGCCTATTAATGCTGGTGTTCCACAGGGCTGCGTGCTATCGCCAAAGCTGTTTCTTCTGCATATCAATGATATGTTGCAAACCCGTAACATTCATTGCTATGCAGATGACAGCACTGGTGATGCTCTTTACACCGGCCGAGCCAATATTTCTCGGGAAAACGTCTCCGAGTGCCGGGACAAACTTGTGTCTGAAGTCGAGTCTCTGCTGGACAGAGTCTCGGATTGGGGGCGACTAAATCTAGTCCAGTTTAACCCCCAGAAGACACGAGTTTGCGCGTTAACCGCTAAAAAGAATCCCTTTGTCGTATCCCCTCAGTTTCAAGGCACTCCCCTTGTTGCCTCAGCCAGTATCGGAATCCTCGGCGTCGACATATCGAGTGACGTGCAGTTTCGTGGTCACTTGGAAGGGAAGGCCAAATTGGTCTCTAAAAAGCTTGACGTGCTCAGCAGAGCGGGACAGTATTTCATGCCGGCACACCGCCTGGAACTTTACAAGGCGCAGGTTCGGCCGCACATGGAATACTGTTCCCATCTCTGGGCTGGGGCTCCCCAGTACCAGCTCCTTCCACTTGACCGCATCCAGCGCAGAGCGGCTCGAATCGTCGACGACCGAGTGCTTTCCGATCGCCTCGATTCACTGGCACTGCGAAGAGATGTTGCATCCCTTTTCATTTTGAGAGTGCTCTGAGGAATTATTCGAATAAATTCCAGCCGCCAAATTTCGTGAACGCACTACGCGGCAAACGTCCCGATACCATCCACACCATCTGGATGCTTGGCGGTCCACCACTGTACGTTTCAAAAGGAGTTTTCTTCAGCGTACAATCTCTCTGTGGAATAATTTACCACCGGCGATTTTTCCGGACCGATACGACCTGGGGACCTTCAAGAAAAGAGCTTACTCCTTTCTAAAGGGCCGGCAACGCACCTGCAATTCCCCTGGTGTTGCGTTTGATCATGGGCGGCCGTAGTCACTTAACATCAGGTGAGCCACATGCTCGTTTCCCCCTCTTATATAAAAAAACTATGAATCGATAACGCATGACCTTTGGTACTTTAAATAACGATGACTGACGCAAATTGTTTTCTAGTCTATTTTTCTGATCAGATGCTAAACAACTTGCACATCCACGCACAATACAATATTTAATTATTTTTTAATGTTTCTTTTTGCCAAAATTAAAAATATAAATTCTACAAATTTTCAGGGACAGGCGAGCTATGCTTTAGTACGTAGCGATCATTCTCCTTCTCTCTAACCTCCATGGTAGAGACTATCGGTCCGTAGGGTCTACGTGAGGTAGAGTTTCCTAAAGGAAATCTATACGCGACTGGTCGTTGCTGCTGGTGATAAGATGGTTAGTTCTTTTCTCGCTCGGAAGCTAAGTATCGCCATTCAGCGAGGAAACGCAGCCAAAGATTTTGACATGATACCACGTGGAGCTATGTGATAATTTTAGTTATCTCTTTTATTTTATTTATTATAGTTTTTTTGTTCAATATTGTATATATTTCAATATTATGAAAATATTAAATACGAATAAACGAAATATAATTTCTTGTAAATAAACTACTCAAAACAAAATAGGGCCCACTCTAAGTTAATCTCGAATTTCGTCTAAAAAAAATTGTTGGGTAGTAGAATAGTGAAGTTAAACATTTCGAAGTATTGTTGACATGTTTATCTAACATTATCAGTGTTTCAAGTCAGGAATTCAGTGGTGGGTAGACAAAAAAGTGAAGTACTCCAAAAAACGTTTATTACTCAAATTCTCAGTCACTTGTACCCTCAGTCACATCTAAATTTTACAGTCGCATGTCTACTTTTTCATTTTGACTTGATTTCGGTGTTACTCGCGATCATAATGCCTGGTTCTCGGCGTCATTTGGATGTGGAAACAGCAACAAGAGCAGTGTTTATGCTTCAGGAGGGAGAATCTCAGAGATCAGTGGCAAGACGTCTTGGTGTGTCGCGACGAGCTATTCGAAACGCGTGGGAAGGCTTTCTAGAGAGAAGTAGTGTCGCGAGGAGATCTGGATCAGAAAGAGCATGAGCTACACCGTCCAGGAAGACCGGTATATCAGATTGACTACACGTCGAAGTCGTACGATTCCCGCCTGCGTCTTACAAAATCGACTGCGGCTATCGACTGGCATACGAATTAGTGATCAAACCGTTCGAAATCGGCTCCATGCAGACGGACAACGTTCCAGATCTCGTGTTATTCGTCTAAAATTGACAAGAGCGCATCGTGCAGCACGTTTGAGGTTTGCTCGCGAGCATGCGGAGTGGACAATGGACAACTGGAGAAATGTACTGTTTACGGACTAAAGTAAAGTGAAGTTTTTTAGCGATGATCGTCGAGTGCGCGTGTGGAGAAGAGAAGGAGAAAGTTTTTCAGAACCTTGCATACATGAAACGGATCGTTTTGGAGGTCCAAATGTTATGGTGTGGGCTGAAGTAAGCTTTCTCGGTAAAACTGAGCTGGTAATTCTGGAAGAAGGCTCCATAACTGCCTCCCGGTATGTCGATCGAATAATTCGGCCCCATGTTATCCCATTTTCACAAACAGTGGGCGAAAACTTCGTCTTTATATTGTTACGCGCTCAAATCGGCGCACTAGCGCCATCTAGTCTCGAACCGAAGAACTAAACTTCTTGAAGTTTAAAATTCGAACTCTCGGTACCTTGCGCGTGTTTACTTGAACATTCTGCATATTTTGCTAATTTATATAAATAGGCGCTGCAAGATACGATCGTGGTAGTATTGAATTGGCGATACGAGCGAAGCTTCGGAGCGGAATTAAGTGAATTAGTGTGTTTAATTATTAGTGTTTTAACTTTAATTTGTGTAAAGTAAATTAAAGTGTTAATTTAGGTAATTTTATCGACAATTTTTATTGTCACGAACCCTAAGCTCGTAACAATTGGTGTCAGAAGTGGGATAAAATCATGCCGATTACCCAATTACCTAAGGAGGAAACGAAGGGTGACCGTAACCGAAGTCAACGCCAGCAGGAGACGGACCAACGAAGATTTGGTGGTGCAACGCCGCAGACGTCGGAGGGCCAGCCACCGGCTGCAGGCCCGTCGATAGCTCCTACATCTGCAGCACCTGACTTAGGTGCTCTGATGGTGATGCTGCAGGAGCAGGCTCGCCGACAGGAGGAACAGGCTCGCCGACAGGAGGAACAGGTCCGTCGGTTGGAAGAGCAGCTGCGGGGCAGACAGGATGAACAGGTTCGCCGACAAGAGGAACAGGTCCGTCGATTGGAAGAGCAGCTGCGGGACGGACTAGGTGCTATGGCTGTGGGGAAAGCGGCCATCTTCGGTCCAGCTGCCCTAAGCACACCCTAGGAAGGGAAGGTGAACGGTCTCAGAAAGGAAGTGCGGCTAACAGCACCGCCCAGCAGCAGCAGGAATACGACTTTAGTATCAGACACTGCAGCGGGAAATCTCACGGCAACGCAGATGCATTGTCAAGAAGACCTTGTCCTGGAGATTGCAACCATTGTAGTAGGCAAGAGAGTAAGGAAGTGGTATCCGTGAGGATGCTCAGGACAGACCACCTCAGCAACGGGTGGAAGGACAGCCTACGACATGCACAGCAGGAAGATCCGGACATCAAGCCGATTCTGGGATGGATGAAGGCCCGTGCTACCAAGCCTAAGTGGAGGGACGTCTCAGCGATGAGTTCAACCACGAAAAGCTATTGGGCCCAATGAGACAGCTTGCTGCTTCAGGATGGAGTCCTGTGCCGTAAATGGGACAATGGTCGAAGAGACAGCTGTCGTTTGCAAATGGTTGTCCCTAAAGCTAAAGTGCCGAATGTTCTACAGCTGTGCCATAATGGTCGTTCATGAGTCCATCTGGGAGTTAAACGAACTCTACTGAAGGTCCGAGAACAGTTTTACTGCGTCCATTATCGTGACGATGTCGAGGATTGGTGTCGTACATGTACAAGTTGTGCGGCCGTGCGGGGACCTCAGACACGTAGTAGAGGAGCACCGAAATTGTACAATGTTGGTGCACCACGGGATAGGACAGCCCTTGACATTGCGGAGCCGTTACAGAAAGGCGCAAGAGGGACTCCTAAGATCGTCCATGTGGATCGCTTGGCGCGTTATTATGGGACCGATAATGCTCGGGACGAGCATGTCTTAGGAGGGGGCAGTGTTACGCGCTCCAGTCGACGACACAACTAGCGCCATCTAGTGTCAGGAGCGAGAGCGAGGGGAGCGTTGCAGTTTATGACATCACAAATCTTTCAACCGACAGCGCCACCCGAAGAACTAGAAAATCTATACTCGAACTCTCGGTACCTTGCGCGTGTTTACTTGAACATTCCGGATATTTTGCTAATTTATATAAATAGGTGGCGCAAGATGCGATCGAGGCAGAGTTGAACTCAGCGACACAAGCGAAGCTTCGGAGCGGAATTAAGTGAATTAGTGTGTTTAATTATTAGTGTTTTAACTTTAATTTGTGTAAAGTAAATTAAAGTGTTAATTTAGGTAATTTTATCGGAAATTTTTATTGTCACGAACCCTAAGCTCGTAACAATTGGTGTCAGAAGTGGGATAAATAATGCCGATTTTACCTAAGGAGGAAACGGAGGGTGTCCGTACCCGAAGTCAACGCCAGCAGGAGACGGACCAGAGGAGATTTGGTGGTGCAACGCCGCAGATGTCTGAGGGCCAGCCGCCGGCCACGGAAGCCGGTCCGTCAGCAGCTTCTACGTCTGTGGCACCTGACTTAGGTGCTCTGATGGTGATGCTGCAGGAGCAGGCTCGTCGACAGGAGGAGCAGGCTCGCCGACAGGAGGAACAGGTCCGTCGGTTGGAAGAGCAGCTGCGGGGCGGACAGGATGAACAGAGCCGCCGACAGGAGGAACAGGCCCGTCGGTCGGAAGAGCAGATGCTCCTCATTAAGGACCTTCATGCTACCTTTAGGAAAGAGATAAAGGAGGTGAAGGATAGGGTTGCTCAACATGACAACCGCCTGTCGGAAGCTGAAACCCAAATCGCGAAAGCTGAAACCCGAATCGAGAAAGCTGAAACCCGAATCGACCAAGTAAACAATCGGGTTGACAACGTAATGGCTGACGTGAAGAAAACGTTGGACGACCTCAAACTTGGGGATGGAACAACAGCTCCCGTAGTAGCTACAACACCTTCGGTACGTGGATTCAAAGTGCCGCCGTTCGACGGGACCTCTTCCTGGTCGGCCTACAAAATCCAGTTCGAGGCCGTCATGGAGGCGAACGGCTGGAATAAAAGCCAAGCCATGACTGCACTCACCCTAGGCCTGCGCGACCAAGCCTTAACTGTGTTGGAAGCTCTCGGTAAGAAAGTGACCTACGAGCAGCTCCTTGAGGCCTTGGAGGCGAGATATGGCGACGCTCACCTGGAACACGTCTTTCGCGCGGAGCTTAAAGATCGCGTGCAGCGCAGCAACGAAAACCTGCAGCAGTGGGCCCTTGAGGTGGAGAAGATGGTTCGAAAAGCATACCAGTCTGTACCTCCGCTCATTGAAGGGAACCTGGTTCAGACATTCATCGACGGCATCCGCGACCTTGAAGTTAGAGCTGCTGTGAGACTCGGGCACTACGACACGCTTAACGGCGCCTTGGCCCATGCACTGGAGGTGGAAGCCGTGCGGCAGGATCATCGTTCCCATCGCATCAGGGAGGTTGCAGCAGCTACAGTACGCGACCGCAACAGAGGATACAGCCCTAGGTGCTATGGCTGTGGGGAAAAGGGCCATCTTCGATCCAGCTGCCCTAAGCGAACCCTGGAAAGGGAAGGTGGACGACCTCAAGAGGGTAGTGCGGCCAACAGCACCGCCCAGCAGCAGCAGGGAAACGAGTAAAAGCCAGAACTGCGGGGCGGGTGCTGGCTGATGTTAAAAGAGCCCCAAGGATCTCGATCTCACAAACCCATGATGGGAACAGTCTAATCATCAAGGGCGAGGTCAACGGAAGGCCGTGTAAACTGACCATAGACACTGGAGCCTCTCGTACGGTTGTTAGTTCCCAACTTATAAGTCAGTTCCTTGGGGACTCCGCATACAACCGAGAACGCATTAATTTGGTAACAGCCACCGGTCAGCGTATACCCGTCCGTGGAGAGAAGGAGATGGAGTTGAAGCTAGGCAACGTGATCTACCTGCATAATGTCATCGTGGCTGATATAATGGACGACTGCATCCTAGGCCTAGACTTTATGAGGATTAATTGTTGTGAGATCGACGTTAAGCAAGGTGTTTTGAAATGTGTACAGGAGGAACTTTTTATGGAAGGTGCGTTACCAGGGAACGTGTACAGCATTAAGAAGATTGTTCTTCCGCCGAGATCGGAAACGATTGTTCCGGTTAGTCTTCCTCGAAACGCTGGGCAAGCTCACCGTTGTGTACTTGTGGAAAGGGTAAACAATGACCCACCTTGGAAAGTAGCTCGAACCTTGGTCAGGACCACTGACATCTCAGGAGTACGTGTGCTGAACCTTTGCGACCGGGAACAGATTATAGAAAAAGGCACACTGATTGGTACTTGTGAGGAAGTGGACTGGTTACGTCGGTGCCAATATATATCGAGTGGGACCCCCAGCAAGGATGCAGAAACGAGAGTGACCACACTTTTGGAAAACTGTCGCAGTGTTCTCTCCCCGAATGAATTGGTCAAGGCGAAGAAGTTGTTACTCAAGTACGCCGATGTATTCTCATCAAACGATGCTGACATTGGAAAGACTGGCTTAGTTCAACACAAAATAAACACAGGAGAAGAATTGCCTATCCGTCAGCGGCCAAGAAGATTGCCGGTAGCACGTGAAAAGGAAGTGGAAACCATGATTGAAGGAATGGTGAAGGATGGTGTTATTGAACCTTCCTCTAGTCCATGGTGTTCACCAGTGGTGCTGGTGAAGAAGAAGGATGGCAGCATGCGGTTTTGTGTTGACTACCGCCGTCTGAACGACGTTACGAAGAAGGACAGCTATCCCTTGCCAAGAATTGATGACACGCTGGACATGCTTACAGGAGTAAAGTGGTTTAGCACGCTGGATCTAAAAAGTGGCTACTGGCAAGTTGAAATTGACCCTAAGGACAAGGAGAAAACTGCGTTCTCGACGGGAAAGGGTCTGTGGCAATTTAAAGTAATGCCGTTTGGGTTGTGCAATGCTCCAGCAACGTTTGAAAGGCTGATGGAACTTGTACTTACCGGGCTAATTGGCGATGCCTGTCTGGTCTACTTGGATGACATCATCATCGTAGGCCGTACGTTTGAGGAACACCTTCAAAACCTGGAACGCGTGCTCATAAAGATTCAGAGTGCCAACCTCAAGTTGAGCCCGAAGAAATGTTCACTATTCCAACGGCAAGTAAACTTTTTGGGGTTTGTAGTATCGGAAGAAGGCATCCGCACAGATCCAGAGAAAATCGCCGCTGTCAAGGATTGGCCGGTTCCAAAAGACAAAACGCAGGTTAGAGCATTTTTGGGTTTGTGCTCCTATTACCGGCGATTTGTGAGGAACTTTGCAGATATAGCCAAACCTCTGCACAAGCTAACCGAGGAGAAGCGACATTTCTGCTGGGATGAAAGTTGCAATATCGCATTCCAGGAGCCCAAGGACCGTCTGTGCAAAACACCTATTTTGGGATACCCTGATGCAAGCAAAGAATTTATAGTTGACACAGACGCATGTGATATAGGACTTGGTGGTGTGTTGTCTCAACGGAATGGTGACCAAGAGGTCGTGATAGCGTACTTCAGCAAGTCGTTGTCAAAACCGGAAAGGAACTATTGTGTCACAAGACGCGAATTGCTCGCTGTGGTAAAGTCGTTGCAGCATTTCAGCAAATATCTTCTGGGACGAAAATTTCACTTACGAACTGACCATGCTGCACTAAAATGGCTATTGCAGTTTAAAAACCCAGAAGGACAAGTTGCGAGGTGGATTGAACTACTGCAGGAATACGACTTTGAGATCGAACATCGCAGCGGAAAATCTCACCGCAACGCAGATGCATTGTCAAGAAGACCTTGTCCTGAAGATTGCAACCATTGTACTAGGCAAGAGAGTAAGGAAGAGGTATCCGTGAGGATGCTCAGGACGGACCACCTCAGCAACGAATGGAAGGACAGTTTACAACATGCACAGCAGGAAGATCCGGACATCAAGCCGATTCTGGAATGGATAAAGGCCAGTGCTCCCAAGCCTTAGTGGAGCGACGTCTCAGCAATGAGTTCGGCCACTAAAAGCTATTGAGCCCAGTGGGACAGCTTGCTGCTTCAGGATGGAGTTCTGTGCCGTAAATGGGAAAATGTTAGGGGAGACAGCTGTCATTTGCAAATGGTTGTTCCTAAAGCTCCGGAGGCCATCTGGGAGTTAAACGAACTCTACTGAAGATCCGAGAACGGTTTTACTGGGTCCACTGTCGAAACGATGTCGAGGACTGGTGTCGCAAATGTACAAGTTGTGCGGCTGTAAAGGGACCTCAGACTCGTAGTAGAGGTGCATTGAAGTTGTACAATGTTGGTGCACCATGGGAGAGAATAGCCATTGACGTGGCGGGGCCGTTTCCGGAGAGTGAAAGCGGTAACAAGTATTTCATGGTTGTGATGGATTACTTCACTAAGTGGCCAGAAGTCTTCGCCATTCCAAATCAAGAAGCTTCAACAGTTGCTGATAAGCTAGTTCATGAAGTCTTCTTCACCAAAACGATGGTGTACCTTTAGAGATTCACAGCGATCAAGGAAGGAATTTTGAGTCTCAAATATTCCAGGTAACTTGCCGAGTTATGGGTACTCATAAAACAAGAACGACTTCTTATCACCCGCAATCTGATGGAATGGTAGAACGATTTAATCAGACATTGGAGAGGTACCTAGCAAAAGTTGTAGACAATCGGCAACGAGATTGGGACAAGCACATACAACCGTTTTTGTTGTCATATCGAAGCGCTGTTCACGAAAGTACAGCAGTGAGACCAGCTTTCGCAAACTTTGGAAGAGAATTACGGCTGCCTGTAGACCTGATCACCGGGATACCACCTGATGCTCCACGCAGTATAACCGATTATGCAAATGACTTGCGGAACATTCTGGATATTTTGCTAATTTATATAAATAGGCGCTGCAAGATACGATCGTGGTAGTATTGAATTGGCGATACGAGCGAAGCTTCGGAGCGGAATTAAGTGAATTAGTGTGTTTAATTATTAGTGTTTTAACTTTAATTTGTGTAAAGTAAATTAAAGTGTTAATTTAGGTAATTTTATCGGCAATTTTTATTGTCACGAACCCTAAGCTCGTAACAATATTATCAAATGACTAATCATAACTTGTTACAAGTTCTTAAGTATTTAAAAATTAGTTAGTATTTTAGCAAAAAAATAATATTCTACAAAAGACTCTATGCACACAAGGAACGAATCGTGCTCTTACTCTTTCGCTTTCACTCGCTCTTTTGATTCGTTCATGTACAGCCAGCCCAAACTCGAGTAAGGCAGATCCCTCTCGAGTTAAGCGCAACTCGAGTTTATGGGGACTACATGAGTCAAAATGACCTCGAATGATGCACGCACACATTTAAACAATCAATGTGAACGCCATGTAACGACCTTTAGCCCATGAAAACTTATTATTATTACAATAATTTATATATAATACGGACTCTCCCGTTGAAAACGATTTTTTATTTTACCACCATAAGATTTAACCTGCGAACACTGTTTAGACTTTACGTTATTGGCAAGTTCTGGAGACGATTGGGTCGGTTGTATTGGATCTATTAGGTCTAACCGCGATCTTAATTTGTGCCCAAAAACTGAGCTGGTGATGAACCTGTGGTAGAATGAATCGAATTACGATAATTGAAAAGATATTGTAGAATACTTATTTTACATTCTCTTGAATTTTTACTTGTTACGAGACTAGATTTAATACCCTTTTTGACAATTTTCACATAGCTCTCGGCTTGACCATTACTAGCCGGATGATATGCAGGCGACTGCACGTGTTTTATACCATTTAAATTACAAAATCTATTGAATACTTCGGAATAAAATGATGTCCCATTATCAGAAACCAAGGTGTGAGGTATTCCGAACCTACACACAAACTCAAGCATTTTGTCTATTATATACCTCTATTTAATACCTCGACCCATTTCGAGTAGGCATCGACTATGGCCAGATACATACGGTCGTTTATCGGACCCAGCAGGTCCAGGTGTATCCTGTAGAATGGTCGGGGAGGTAACTGCCACGGTGACATAGGTACACGCGGTGGTGATGCTCGCAACTGTAAACAAACTTCGCAGGCCCCAATCATCTTTTCCAGCTCGTCAACAATCCCCGGAGACCAAAACCGTGATCGAGCCTCAGCTTTGGTTTGCAATACCGAGGTGAGAATTGTGCAATTCCAATAAAACATGTTGCCTCAAGGAAAAGGGGATCACCATCTTATGGCCTCGAAGTACACACCCGTTTTCGTACGATATTTGTAACTTACATTGATAATACGGATTAATTTCTGTATCTTTAACCCGCTTTGGCCAACCCTTTTGTATGAAATGAATAACCATAGTCAGGGTCGCGTCATTAGCCGTGGCCTGCCGAAGCTGGTCTGCTGTCACGGGCAAACTACCTTGCGTCACAAAACATACATAGGCTGCCCTATCGATAGATATATAGTAGATAGATAGATAGATACGATACGATAGATAGAAACGATCCAAGAGCAAGTCTTACCCTACACTATTCCGACGATATCCCGGACGTCAGTCTGAGCGAGATTAGAATGGCTCTCCAGCACCTTAAAAACGGCAGGGCCCCAGACGAGGATGGAATTACAGCGGAGCGTGATAGACTCAGAAATGAGGATATCCGCAGTAAAACCAAAGTGACCGACATAGCCCAACGGATTAGTAAGCTGAAGTGGCAATGGGCCGGCCATATAGCTCGAAGAACCGATAACCGATGGGGAAGAAAGGTTCTTGAGTGGCAGCCTCGTACCGGTAGGCGTAGTGTAGGGCGACCCCCCACTAGATGGGGTGACGACCTGGTAAGACATGCAGAAAGTTGATGGATGCAGGTGGCTCAGGACCATGTTTTGTGGCATTATTGGGGGAGGCCTATGTTCAGCAGTGGACTTGTGAAGGGCTGTAATGATGATGACCTAGGAATAGTGCGTACCTTTGCAATCTGTTTGCGGAAACCTCCGGGATGCCTTTATGTGAACCAAAAATTGACAATAACGGTCTGTGGTCTGTACGTATTGTGAATGGAGTCGACCGGCCGTATAGGTATTGATGATACCGACGCGCGCATAATATTATCGCAGGTGCCTCCTTTTGTATCTGAGAATATCTTTTCTCGGCGCTATTTACTGTACGAGACGCATAAGATATCGGCCTTTCTAATCCGTCATCATCGATTTGCGATAACATCGTGCCTAAGCCATTTGGTGACGCATCGACGAGGCAATCATAGAAGCACCCGTGCCTACGAACGATTTACAGCTGCAATCCTTCTTAGGATTGGTAAACTACTACAGAAGATTAGTCCCGGGTGTTCGGGAGTTCACGGGAATTTTAAAAATAATGCAAATCGAATGTGGTCTTTGACGATTGTATTGATCTTACAACAGCTGAGAGGGTAGTGAATATATTAGTAGTTAGGTTGTACCAGTTCTGGCGCACTTGTAGTTACGTTGTACCAGTTCTGGCGCACAGAGTCAGAAGTGGTTTAAGTACGACGTTCGTCGACTCACGTTCCTAAAAAAAAACGGTTTTGGCATGCTCTGATCACGAATCTGTGGTCCATTTTTGCGTAGGATGCACGGTTCCGGAGATGTGCAGATCAATGAACTCTTATCTAATTGATATCCGCTGCGGGCCTCCACCGTCATTAGCGATCCATTGTTCTTATATACTTATCTATTGTTCGTTCAATACCGTCATTATCTATTCTTCCTCAGCGTGGTGCGTTCCTATCTACAACGGTAATCTGAATCATCAATAAAATACGTTACCTAATTTTGTTACAATTTTTATTTACGAAATACATAATCTTATTACTTATTATCTATAAAATAGGAACGAAACATCTCATCCACTAAAATATCGTTGTACAATGTGCTCCCTGTAAATATACTCGTAAAACTATGCATTGAACATCCCTGAAACTTACATAGCAAATACATTAAGCAATATTCGCCACAAACTGAAGTCCACTCATTCTGAATCCTATCAACATTCCAGTTCCATCTTTTACAATTCTTTTTTAAAAACTCTAGATGATATCGTACAGGTGCTCGTCTGTATGAATCAAAATATTGACCGACGTCATTCGTATCGATATACAAAGCTACCCAATGTGACCCTGGTTTATCATCTGTACCCAAATTGCATATTACCTAGTCAGGTCATAAATTCTATTACATGTTGAATATAAAATAATTGAAACAAGTTTATTCATTATGTAACCATTTATATACCAAAATGAACTTAACAAAACATAGATTCTTATGACACTATAGTTTATTCAAAATGACCTCCGTGATTTTGAATATAGGCCTTCAATCTGCGCGGCCAGTCGTCTATCGCACCACGAACGAGGTCCATGTCAATATCGGCGGCTGCCTTAATTAAGGATGTCTTGAGTGACTCGAAATTGGGATGAGGCTTTGAGCACGCCTTTTCCTCCAAGTGTTGCCATATCTTATAATCTAACGGATTCAAATCTGGACTGGAGGAGGGTCAGTCTTCGTGTCGGATGAAGTCGATTTCACGCGCCGCCAGCCAGTCTTGTGTGCTCTTCGCTCTATGAGCTGACGCCGAATCTTGTTGGAATACCCAGTGCCTGTTATTGAACATGGTATGAGAAACAGGTTACACAAGGTTCGTGAGGACTATATTTTGATACACAACTGCATTCGTTTTTAAACCTTTCTCACACAAAAGTATCTCTGTTAAGCCCCAATAAGAAACCCCGAACCCATGAGCGAGGATGGAAAATGACCTCGTTGGACACGCGGAATACGGTTGCTCGCTTCTTCACTACTGTGTGCGTACACCTTATCATTTTGTTTGTTGTAGCTCTCTTCTACGGTAAAAATTTTTTCATCCGAAAAAAGAATTTCCCGATATTTTTTTCCCGCGTACCGCTTCAACAAAGCGCAGCATCTCTTCAGTCTCAGATCCATTAGACGAGCATTCAAACGATGTCCTGTTTTTCTTATATATGCCCGAAGCCCTGAGTCTTCATTTAACACCCTTTTCACCGTGGTTCTGCTTAACCCCGTCTGAAGGGCCAACAGTTTCTGCTTACGTTTGGGATTTCTTTGAATTCGCGCCTTCACAGCTTTTATCACTGCTGGAGTCCTAACAGACCGAGGGCGACCACTTCTTGACCTGTCATCTACACTAGTCTTCATTGTATCGTTTGATGGTACTGTTACGCGCTCAAATCGGCGTGCTAGCGCCATCTAGTCTCGAACCGAAGAACTAAACTTCTTGAAGTTTAAAACTCGAACTCTCGGTACCTTGCGCGTGTTTTTGCTTGAACATTCTGGATAATTTGCTAATTTATATAAATAGGCGCTGCAAGATGCGATCGGGGCAGAGTTGAACTCGGCGATACGAGCGAAGCTTCGGAGCGGAATTAAGTGAATTAGTGTTTTTAATTATTAGTGTTTTAAGTTTTAATTTGTGTAAAGTAAATTAAAGTGTTAATTTATGTAATTTTATCGGCAATTTTTATTGTCACGAACCTCAAGCTCGTGACAATTGGTGTCAGAAGTGGGATAAAATCATGCCGATTTTACCTAAGGAGGAAACGGAGGGTATCCGTACCCGAAGTCAACGCCAGCAGGAGACGGACCAAAGAAGATTTGGTGGTGCAACGCCGCAGACGTCGGAGGGCCAGCCGCCGGCTGCAGGCCCGTCAGTAGCTCCTACATCTGCAGCACCTGACTTAGATGCTCTGATGGTGATGCTGCAGGAGCAGGCTCGCTGACAGGAGTAACAGGTCCGTCAGTTGAAAGAGCAGCTGCAGAGCGGACAAGAGGAACAGGCCCGTCAGCAGGCGGAACAGGCTCGTCGGTCGGAAGAACAGATGCTCCTCATGAAGGACCTTCACGCTACCTTTCGAAAAGAGATAAGGCAGGTGAACGATAGGGTTGCTCAACACGACAACCGTCTGTCGGAAGCTGAAACCCGAATCGAAGAACATGAAACCCGAATCAACCATGTGAACAATCGGGTTGACGTAATGGCTGACGTGAAGAAAACGCTGGACGACCTCAAACTTGGGGATGGAACAACAGCTCCCTTAGTAGCTACAACACCTTCGCTACGTGGATATAAGTGCCGCCGTTCGACGGGACCTCTTCCTGGTCGGCCTACAAAATCCAGTTCGAGGCCGTCATGGAGGCGAACGGCTGGAATAAAAGCCAAGCCATGACTGCACTCACCCTAGGCCTGCGCGACCGAGCCTTAACTGTGTTGGAAGCTCTCGGTAAGAAAGTGACCTACGAGCAGCTTCTTGAGGCCTTGGAAGCGAGATATGGTGACGCTCATCTGAAACACGTCTTTCGCGCGCAGCTTAAAAATCGCTTGCAGCGCAGCAACGAAAACCTGCAGCAGTGGGCCCTTGAGGTGGAGAAGATGGTTCGAAAAGCATACCAGTCTGTACCTGCGCTCATTGAAGGGAACCTGGTTCAGACATTCATCGACGGCATCCGCGACCTTGAAGCCAGAGCTGCTGTGAGACTCGGGCACCACGACACGCTTAAGAACGCCTTGGCCCATGCACTGGAGGTGGAAGCCGTGCGGCAGGATCATCGTTCCCATCGCATCAGGGAGGTTGCAGCAGCTACAGTTCGCGACCGCAACAGAGGATACAGCCCTAGGTGCTATGGCTGTGGGGAAAAGGGCCATCTTCGATCCAGCTGCCCTAAGCGAACCCTAGAAAGGGAAGGTGATCGGTCTCAGGAGGGTAGTGCGGCCAACAGCACCGCCCAGCAGCAGCAGGGAAACGAGTAAAAGCCAGAACTGCGGGGCGGGTGCTGGCTGATGTTAAAAGAGCCCCAAGGATCTCGATCTCACAAACCCATGATGGGAACAGTCTAATCATCAAGGGCGAGGTCAACGGAAGGCCGTGTAAACTGACCATAGACACTGGAGCCTCTCGTACGGTTGTTAGTTCCCAACTTATAAGTCAGTTCCTTGGGGACTCCGCATACAACCGAGAACGCATTAATTTGGTAACAGCCACCGGTCAGCGTATACCCGTCCGTGGAGAGAAGGAGATGGAGTTGAAGCTAGGCAACGTGATCTACCTGCATAATGTCATCGTGGCTGATATAATGGACGACTGCATCCTAGGCCTAGACTTTATGAGGATTAATTGTTGTGAGATCGACGTTAAGCAAGGTGTTTTGAAATGTGTACAGGAGGAACTTTTTATGGAAGGTGCGTTACCAGGGAACGTGTACAGCATTAAGAAGATTGTTCTTCCGCCGAGATCGGAAACGATTGTTCCGGTTAGTCTTCCTCGAAACGCTGGGCAAGCTCACCGTTGTGTACTTGTGGAAAAGGTAAACAATGACCCACCTTGGAAAGTAGCTCGAACCTTGGTCAGGACCACTGACATCTCAGGAGTACGTGTGCTAAACCTTTGCGACCGGGAACAGATTATAGAAAAAGGCACACTGATTGGTACTTGTGAGGAAGTGGATTGGTTACGTCGGTGCCAATATAAATCGAGTGGGACCCCCAGCAAGGATGCAGAAACGAGAGTGACCACACTTTTAGAAGACTGTCGCAGTGTTCTCTCCCCGAACGAATTGGTCAAGGCGAAGAAGTTGTTACTCAAGTACGCCGATGTATTCTCATCAAACGATGCTGACATAGGAAAGACTGGCTTAGTTCAACACAAAATAAACACAGGAGAAGAATTGCCTATCCGTCAGCGGCCAAGAAGATTGCCGGTAGCACGTGAAAAGGAAGTGGAAACCATGATTGAAGGAATGGTGAAGGATGGTGTTATTGAACTTTCCTCTAGTCCATGGTGTTCACCAGTGGTTTTGGTGAAGAAGAAGGATGGCAGCATGCGGTTTTGTGTTGACTACCGCCGTCTGAACGACGTTACGAAGAAGGACAGCTATCCCTTGCCAAGAATTGATGACACGCTGGACATGCTTACAGGAGTAAAGTGGTTTAGCACGCTGGATCTAAAAAGTGGCTACTGGCAAGTTGAAATTGACCCTAAGGACAAGGAGAAAACTGCGTTCTCGACGGGAAAGGGTCTGTGGCAATTTAAAGTAATGCCGTTTGGGTTGTGCAATGCTCCAGCAACGTTTGAAAGGCTGATGGAACTTGTACTTACCGGGCTAATTGGCGATGCCTGTCTGGTCTACTTGGATGACATCATCATCGTAGGCCGTACGTTTGAGGAACACCTTCAAAACCTGGAACGCGTGCTCATGAAGATTCAGAGTGCCAACCTCAAGTTGAGCCCGAAGAAATGTTCACTATTCCAACGGCAAGTTAACTTTTTGGGGTTTGTAGTATCGGAAGAAGGTATCCGCACAGATCCATAGAAAATCGCAGCTGTAAAGGATTGGCCGGTTCCAAAAGACAAGACGCAGGTTAGAGCATTTTTGGGTTTGTGCTCCTATTACCGACGTTTTGTGAAGAACTTTGCAGATATAGCCAAACCTCTGCATAAGCTAACCGAGGAGAAGCGACGTTTCTGCTGAAATGAAAGTTGTAATATCGCATTCCAGGAGCTCAAGGACCGTCTGTGCAAAACACCTATTTTGGGATACCCTGATGCAAGCAAAGAATTTATAGTTGACACAGACGCAAGTGATATAGGACTTGGCGGTGTGTTGTCTCTACGTAATGGTGACCAAGAGGTCGTGATAGCGTACTTCAGCAAGTCGTTGTCAAAACCGGAAAGGAACTATTGTGTCACAAGACGCGAATTGCTCGCTGTGGTAAAGTCGTTGCAGCATTTCAGCAAATATCTTCTGGGACGAAAATTTCACTTACGAACTGACCATGCTGCACTAAAATGGCTATTGCAGTTTAAAAACCCAGAAGGACAAGTTGCGAGGTGGATTGAACTACTGCAGGAATACGACTTTGAGATTTAACATCGCAACGGGAAGTCTCATTGCAACGCAGATGCATTGTCAAGAAGACCTTGTCCTGAAGATTGCAAACATTGTACTAGGCAAGAGAGTAAGGAAGTGGTATCCGTGAGGATGCTCAGGGCAGACCACCTCAGCAACGAGTGGAAGAATAGCTTACAACGTGCACAGCAGGAAGATCCAGACATCAAGCTGATCCTGGAATGGATGAAGGCCAGTGCTCCCAAGCCCAAGTGGAGCGACGTCTCAGCGATGAGTTCGACCACTAAAAGCTATTGGGCCCAGTGGGACAGCTTGCTGCTTCAGGATGGAGTTCTGTGCCGTAAATGGGAAAATGTTCGGGGAGACAGCTGTCATTTACAAATGGTTGTCCCTAAAGCTAAAGTACCGGATGTTCTACAGCTGTACCATAATGATTATTCAGGAGGCCATCTGGGAGTTAAACGAACTCTACTGAAGATCCGAGAACGGTTTTACTGGGTCCACTGTCGAAACGATGTCGAGGACTGGTGTCGCAAATGTACAAGTTGTGCGGCTGTAAAGGGACCTCAGACTCGTAGTAGAGGTGCATTGAAGTTGTACAATGTTGGTGCACCATGGGAGAGAATAGCTATTGACGTGGCGGGGCCGTTTCCGGAGAGTGAAAGCGGTAACAAGTATTTCATGGTTGTGATGGATTACTTCACTGAGTGGCCAGAAGTCTTCGCCATTCCAAATCAAGAAGCTTCAACAGTTGCTGATAAGCTAGTTCATGAAGTCTTCTTCACCAAAACGATGGTGTACCTTTAGAGATTCACAGCGATCAAGGAAGGAATTTTGAGTCTCAAATATTCCAGGAAACTTGCCGAGTTATGGGTACTCATAAAACAAGAACGACTTCTTATCACCCGCAATCTGATGGAATGGTAGAACGATTTAATCAGACATTGGAGAGGTACCTAGCAAAAGTTGTAGACAATCGGCAACGAGATTGGGACAAGCACATACAACCGTTTTTGTTGTCATATCGAAGTTCTGTTCACGAAAGTACAGCAGTGACACCAGCTTTCGCAAACTTTGGAAGAGAATTACGGCTGCCTGCAGACCTGATCACCGGGATACCACCTGATACTCCACGCAGTATAACCGATTATGCAAATGACTTGCGGAACAAAATGAATGACGTTTATGAGCACGTCAGGCAATCGGGCCAGCAAATGTCTGAAAAGATGAAAACCCGGTATGATCGCAAAATGAACAACAAAGGGTTCGACGAAGGTTCACTTGTGTGGTTGCACAATCCAGTCCGCAGCAAAGGGAGATCTCCTAAGCTTCAAGCTAAATGGGACGGCCCGTACCGGATTGTGACCAGGATCAACGATGTAACCTACCGGATACAGAAAGGCGCAAGAGGGACTCTTAAGATCGTCCATGTGGATCGCCTAGCGCGTTATTATGGGGCCGATAATGCTCGGGACGAGCATGTCTTAGGAGGGGGCAGTGTTACGCGCTCAAATCGGCGCACTAGCGCCATCTAGTCTCGAAACGAAGAACTAAACTTCTTGAAGTTTAAAACTCGAACTCTCGGTACCTTGCGCGTGTTTTTGCTTGAACATTCTGGATAATTTGCTAATTTATATAAATAGGCGCTGCAAGATGCGATTGGGGCAGAGTTGAACTCGGCGATACGAGCGAAGCTTCGGAGCGGAATTAAGTGAATTAGTGTGTTTAATTATTAGTGTTTTAAGTTTTAATTTGTGTAAAGTAAATTAAAGTGTTAATTTAGGTAATTTTATCGGCAATTTTTATTGTCACGAACCTCAAGCTCGTAACAGTACGATAAAAGAATCTTTTGGTTATATTAAAATTTTTCAGTATGTCAAAAATTTGAATTGACGCGGAACCGCAACGATGCAACGCAATAATTGCAACACGGTCTTCTTTAAACATCCACCCCATATTAAAAAATTAGTAAAATTCTAAAAAGTATACAGTTTTATTTTCATGAACAATTCGAAATTCGAATTCAATAAACTTTTTGTGGCCAGCATTCTAAAAGAAAAGTTTTTACTATGTGACAATACTTATGACCTGACTAGGTATATACGTTGGTACGTGGGTGTACATGGGCAGTCTGTTAGCAGCATAAACATTATTTTCTAGACTGGGGTGAATCTTTTTCAGATGTTGTTGTACATCTAGTGTATCCATGATATTACTGCTATTAGTAGATTATTACAGTACAATCTACTCAATGACTAACATAGGAATGATCAATTATAGTGATTTCTAAATATTAAATTGCATTATTTTGTATTATTTTTGTACGTATTTGAGTCATCGATACACTGAACAGGACGACACGAAGTAACGCTGAGATAAACAACAGAATGTGAGATAAGGTTGTTGACGCATAAAGTTATTACCAATTCTACTGTAGAAATTCTTTAGATTAGAATTATTACTTACTGGTACTATATACGACCAAGCAACTGCAGTCATGGAGTTAGTGTATGGTCGTTTGACCGCAGTGTATCTATCAATACCACATTTGTGTTACTTCAACGCATCATGGCCATAGATGTAAGTGTTTAATCTATTGACAAACTTACTTTTCTTTCTGTTATTTTCTTACGTGTGTATGATTTAGTGTTAACAAATTATATTTAAATATTGTGTGTGTATATTAAGCCGTGGTAGCTCAGATGGTTAGCGCAAGCTGTAAATTTCACAGTACGCGACCCGGGTTCGATCCCCACCGGCACAAATTAAATTGTTAATTGCAATTTTAAGTGTTTATTCTATTGACACACTTACTTTTCTTTCTGTTATTTTCTTACGTGTGTATGATTTAGTGTTAACAAATTATATTTAGATATTGTGTGTGTATATGATTAAGCCGTGGTAGCTCAGATGATGATGATGAAATTTTTAATTAATCATAAATTTTGTTTGATTTCCCAAAAACATTAGTTATAGTTTACTATATAATACAAAATTGGTTCAACAGAAAAACAATTTTTAAAAATGTTGACGACGAATGATAGAATTTTTAATATTAAAGAATACAAATGACCAAAATACAATGATTTGGTAAATATCATAAATTTAAACAAACGTTTTGTGTGTAATAATCATATATTTGCAAAAAATAATCACAAAATTTTACATTGTTCTTGTGACGAAGTGTGGGTTTCTTAGAAGTGGTTATTGCTTGAAAATAAAATTTTAAATTAATCATAAATTTTGTTTGAATTGTTTACACCAACACTTTCATTTTTTATTTCTCACCTTAGAACTTTAGACGTGTGTAATGTTTCACTTTATACATCCGTGTACTGCTATTGTGGCAGGACCAATTGGATGTGGGAAGTCAAATTCGAATTCAGTAATTTTGAACCAACTTTGTATTATATAGTATACCATGACAATTTCCGCGCCAATTCAAATTTTTGACATACTGAAAATTTTTAATATAACCAAAAGATTCGTTTATCGTACCATCAAACGATACAATGAAGACTCTAGTGTAGATGACAGGTCAAAAAGTGGTCGCCCTCGGTCTGTTAGGACTCCAGCAGTGATAAAAGCTGTGAAGGCGCGAATTCAAAGAAATCCCAAACGTAAGCAGAAACTGTTGGCCCTTCAGACGGGGTTAAGCGGAACCACGGTGAAAAGATAAGGTGTACGCACACAGTAGTGAAGAAGCGAGCAACCGTATTCCGCGTGTCCAACGAGGTCATTTTCCATCCTCGCTCATGGTATGGTTGGGGGTTTCTTATTGGGGCTTAACAGAGGTACATTTTTGTGAGAAAGGTTTAAAAACGAATGCAGTTGTGTATCAAAATACAGTCCTCACGAACCTTGTGTAACCTGTTTCTCATACCATGTTCAATAACAGGCACTGGGTATTCCAACAAGATTCGGCGTCAGCTCATAGAGCGAAGAGCACACAAGACTGGCTGGCGGCGCGTGAAATCGACTTCATCCGACACGAAGACAATCCGTTAGATTATAAGATATGGCAACACTTGGAGGAAAAGGCGTGCTCAAAGCCTCATCCCAATTTTGAGTCACTCAAGACATCCTTAATTAAGGCAGCCGCCGATATTGACATGGACCTCGTTCGTGGTGCGATAGACGACTGGCCGCGCAGATTGAAGGCCTGTATTCAATTCAAAATCACGGAGGTCATTTTGAATAAACTATAGTGTCATAAGAATCTATGTTTTGTTAAGTTCATTTTAGTATATAAATGGTTACATAATGAATAAACTTGTTTCAATTATTTTATATTCAACATGTAATAGAATTTATGACCTGACTAGGTAATATGCAATTTGGGTACAGATGATAAACCAAGGTCACATTGGGTAGCTTTGTATATCGATACGAATGACGTCGGTCAATATTTTGATTCATACAAACGAGCACCTGTACGATATCATCTAGAGTTTTTAAAAAAGAATTGTAAAAGATGGAACTGGAATGTTGATAGGATTCAGAATGAGTGGACTTCAGTTTGTGGCGAATATTGCTTAATGTATTTGCTATATAAGTTTCAGGGATGTTCAATGCATAGTTTTACGAGTATATTTACAGGGAACACATTGTACAACGATATTTTAGTGGATGAGATGTTTCGTTCCTATTTTATAGATAATAAGTAATAAGATTATGTATTTCGTAAATAAAAATTGTAACAAAATTAGGTAATGTATTTTATTGATGATTCAGATTACCGTTGTAGATAGGAACGCACCACGCTGAGGAAGAATAGATAATGACGGTATTGAACGAACAATAGATAAGTAGATAAGAACAATGGAGCGCTAATGACGGTGGAGGTCCGCAGCGGATATCAATTAGATAAGAGTTAATTTATCTGCACATCTCCGGAACCGTGCATCCTACGCAAAAATGGATCCTACGTGATCAGAGAATGCCAAAACCTTTTTTTTTCTTTTTTTTTTTTAGGATCGTGAGTCGACGAACGTCGTACTTAAACCACTTCTGACTCAGTGCGCCAGAACTGGTACAACCTAACTACTTATATTGCAAAGACAAAAACTCTGTTTAAAATTAACGTTAAGTACGGGCGTAATTATTACAAGTACGTTGTTTAACTCTTTGCTCAGAAAGGATGTGCAGGCGCTCCAACATGCCCCCCGGCGTTGAAATCTTTGATTTCAACTAGAATTAAATGACACCGGTAATGGGCAAATCCGGTTAAATGCCCTCTTGATAATCCCAGTAGAAGTTCTGATGTCTGCAACTCGAACAATGCCATCGGCTCCTCGGTGAATTGCATCGACTCTTCCCAGCTTCCATTTCAGCGGTGGAAGGGTGTCTTCCTTGACTACCACCAAATCGTTTACCTTTAAGCTATCTTTGCAAGAACGCCACTTCACTTTTTGTTGAAGTTCTGAGACGTACTCCTTGCTCCATCGTTCCCAAAAATGCTGACGCAGTTGCTCAATGCTTTGAAATCTGGTTAATAACGGAGTGGAGTGATGCTGGTAGTCTGGTTGCGGTAAAGAAGTCAGCGCACGCCCAATTAAAAGATGTCCCGGAGTGAGGGGCGTACAATCTGCAGGATCTGAAGATAGTGGAGTGAGTGGCCGGGAGTTCAATATTGCTTCGATCTAGGTCAGCGTGGTGTAAAGTTCTTAATACGTTAAGTGACAATTGCCCAACACTCTAAGCAAATGATATTTTGTCGATTTGACTCCCGCCTCCCAGAGACCACCGAAGTGAAGAGTATACGCCGGAATAAAATGAAAGTTAATATTATCATTGGCCACGCTTTCGCTCAAAGAATCGCAATTGCCCTTTAAAAATTTGGATAAGTCATTGTATGCACCAACAAAAGAAGGACCGTTATCGGAATAAATATTAACTGGCTTACCTCTTCGTACTATAAACCTGCGCAATGCCAGCAAATAGTTGTTGCTGGTTAAGTCACCTACCAACTCTAAATGAATCGCCTTGGTAGTGAAACAGACAAAAATACATATATGAACCTTTACCAGTCGACATCCACGACCTTGACGAGTTGCGCTCATAACAGGACCCGCATAATCGACTCCTACGGTCTCAAAAGGAAAGCCACCCGAAAAAAGACGCTGCTGTGGCAAGTTACCCATTAGTGGATTCGAAACCTTACCCTTCATGCGATGATATCGTATACATTTATGATAACAGGCCTTCGCTAGGCTTCGACCACCTATCGGCCAATAAGTATCTCTAATGTTTGCCAACAGTAGCTGTGGGCCTGCGTGCATTAGCCTTTTGTGTTCATGGTCAAATAATAATTTTGTAAATATATGATTGGACTGTAATATAGGATGCTTTTTATTATATGAAAATTTAGAATTATTAAGACGACCACCAACACGCATAAATTTATTTTCGTCCAAAAATACATTAAATTTAAGAAGTGGGCTTTTCTTAGGTAAATTTTGTTTATTCAGAAGCAAACTGTACTCTGAAAAGGAATCATATTGACACTTTGAAATTATAGTATTTAACGCGTTTCGTAATTCTAATTCCGTTAAGTAATTTGAAGGAATAAACTGTCTTTTACAATTTTACAAGACATAATGAATCGTAAAACGTAAGAGCTACGGAACGTACAAGGCGTGAATAATTCGAGAAATGACTAAAATCAATGAAACAATCACTATTTTGGATGAGTAGTGACTGCAGTTAATATAATATCATGACGCGTTTCCGGCAATGTTTCAACATTCTTAGGCTGAGAATGCCATTTTGATATGTCATACATTAAAAAATCTGGACCTGACCACCACAATCTAAGACCTGCCAGAGCACTGATATCCACACCACGAGAAATTAAGTCTGCTGGGTTCCTATCTGTTGGGACGTGTCCCCACTTATGGTCACTGGCCTTATCCAAAATTTCAGCGACATGATTACGCGCGAAAGGCTGAAGTTTGCAAGGCAACATTCGTAACCACCCCAAAACAACCGTGGAGTCTGTCCAAAAGAAGACTTGACCAAGTCTTCTTTTGGACAGACTCCACGATTGTTTAACACGAAGGGAATTTACAACCTTCTCATAAAGACGAGCTCCTACCAACGCACCGCACAACTCCAATCGTGGTATTGTTGTGGGTTTGATTGGGGCTACACGGCTCATAGCGGTTAATAATCGAACCATAACTTGTGTCTTATCGCTGACGCTTACATAAATGCACGCACCGTATGCGCACTCAGAAGCGTCAGTGAAAATATGCAGTTGCAGCACCCGGCATGACTCACAGATAACTAGTCGTGGAATACGAATGTTATTTAAGAGAGGAAGAGATTTGATAATGCCATACCAGCGTTTCTTAATTTCGGGAGACAGTGGTTCATCCCATGAAAGTTTGTCTAACCAAAGCCTTTGTATCAACATTTTCATGGTGATTACATACGGGGCTAAAAGACCCAGCGGGTCAAAGATTTGTGCAATCACTGAAAGCAAATCACGCTTAGTATTGCCATCGGGAACTAGTGAATTCAATGGAAAGCAGAGTTCATCTGAATTCGAATGCCAGCCAAGACCTAACAACTTGTCTGGCTCGCGAGAACCAATATTTAGGTCAAGTGGTGTATTGGCAATTTCTGACAGTAACTCGGGATCGTTCGATCTCCACTTTCGCAATGGCATGCGAGCAGATGCCAATACTTCGGCAACCCCTTGACGTATGGCCTTTACGTCATCTAAGTCATCAGCACCCGTAAGCAGATCATCGACATAAAAATCATGCATTATGATGTCCGCTATGGCTTTATTTTTGCACTGTAGACCAAGTTGTTTCAGGCAGCGTGTTGCGAGAAATGGCGCACTTGCCGTACCGTACGTGACAGTATTTAATTGAAAGGTCTGTATAGGCTCAATAAGACTGTTACGTCAGACTATCTGCTGAAGGTGCCTGTCATCAGGATGAACGACGATGAACGATTATGCACATTACACACATTTTCTCCACATCTGCAGACAAAACGTATTTATGTTGCCTAAAGCGTAACAAAATCGACGTCAAGTCGTCCTGAACTACAGGACCGACCATTTGTATTTCGTTAAACGAAATACCTGACGACGTCGGGCAACTTGCATTAAAAACTACTCTAAGTTTAGTCGTAGTGCTACTTTCACGGAGTACGCCATGATGGGGTATAAAATACGCGCCATTACCTAAATTAGGTCTTTCACAAATTGTCATTTGTCCCAGTGACTGATATTCAGACATAAGTTCATAATACATGTGCTTGATGTCAGGCTTACATTTTAATCTACGCTCTAAGGAGAACAAGCAATGTGTAGCTCTTTTAAATGAATCTCCTAATAGACCGGTATCTTTTTTGAGAGGTAACCGAACGCAAAAACGCCCATCATCAAGACGTGACGTATTTCTTACAAAATGATCCTCACACAACTTCTCCTCAGGTGAATAATGAGATGACTTGGAACTTATTTCCTCCAGCTGCCAAAACCACGTTAAGTCGATTCGAATATCATCTTTATTAGCTCCACAAAAATAAAAATCAGTCTTAGCGAAGTTGCATCGTAAGTCATTGGACATCAATGTAGAATGATGAACATTAATTGGACCAGAAACTATCCACACTAGCCTGGTTTCATGCAGAATGGGCTTATTACTTCCTAACTTAATTATTTGTGACCCCAACAAATCCCAAAAGAGATCAGCCCCGATAAAAATATCTACATCGGTAGGCTTATAAAATGCATGGTCAACTAAGCAAATATTCGATGGAAGTTGAAAATCACGTATGCTTAATTCGCGGCCCGGGGTATTGCTAGTAATTGATTGCAAAATGAAACAATTAGGGTATGTTCCGAAATACAACGCAGTGTACTGTCCATTGCAAATGACGTCATGAATCGACGCTATACTGGTGATTTGTTCCAAAACATTGGACAGTATATGACGTCATACTTTTGCACCATTTGGAAAAGTTGGCGACTATTTTGTCATTTTGTGCTCCAAAAATCATTATATTCTCCTAATGGATATACCATCAATTATTCTATAATTTTTTGTATTTGAATAAATAGCTTCATTCGGCAAACACACAATTAAAAATTGTTTTATTATGGCCGGATATCCGACACAATACGGCGGCGGCACGCTAGTACAATAAAGTGTCAAATGATGACGTCATTTGCATTGGACAGTACACTGCGTTGTATTTCGGAACGTACCCTTAATGTTAGCGGAATAACTATAATCTAACGACTTTAAATGTACACGCACCTTCTGCTTACGTGAGAATACACGCTATTAATGCCTAAAATTGACTTATCTATTTCGACAAAGTCTAAATTTAATCGTTTGCGCATATTCTCAGTTATAAAACTAGATGTACTACCGCAGTCTAATACTGCGCGGGCGACGTGTTCGACGTTATTACAATCAAGTAGTTTTATCAAAGCGGTTGATAATAATACATCTCGTTGTTTTTTCGCGATTTCGGCGTTTGACGATGATTTTTTTTCAGAAATAATTAAACCACAAACAAGAAGGATGACATAGAAGCTATTGCAACTGTAGCTGGTTATTTAATGAGCGTATACAATTTTTGCATCTCTTAAGGGGATAGAGTAAGTCAGCTCAGATTCTAAATTCATCCCCACTTACCGCGCGTCGTATGCTATGTAGGGTCGATGCGCCGGTAAGCCGGCCGGGTCTAGATTTCGGCCTTTGGCACGAGCTGATGCAGTAAATTTGATTTAATAACAATTTTAATAAATATTATCGTAAGAAATACAGTTTAATGCATTTGTAAATAGTTTCACTATATCTGGTAGCATTAATTAATCAGGTAAACACAACACGCGATTTATAATAAATAGTTTAGTTTGACGCCGACACTGAAGCTATCAAAACGGGTAAGATCGAGCAAAAAAAATAGTGGCGAGCGTTCCATTCAAAAGTAAGTTTCGTGCTGTATTTAATATAATTACTTAATATTGTGCTTATATTTCACTGTATAAATAACCTAATATAGTTATTTGACACTGATTATTATAATAATTTATTGATAAAGTCAATAAATTAAGTGGCCGAAAAGTGACACATAAAATTGTCCCATTATTTGGTTGTCGGCCATGCGGCCGAAAAGTAGCCTGAGTTTAGCCTAAATACTTTGTCTCTTTCGTTTATTTGGTTACGTACTATAACTCGTATTTCTTACTTATATTGAATCGTAGCGTGCGTAGACACTAACTTTCAGTTTTCGGCCACCAAGTACTGCAATTTGAACAGTTAGTGATGAAACAAAATACCCATTTCAGTCGTGGCCGAAAACTGGATTGACTCTAAAATATATACAATTTAGTTTTCAGCCAACTTAAAATTGTATGAAAGAATACGGCGGCGGAAAATGGAATGCTGTCTTAGTTTACGTTTACGGCCATTTCATCTTATCATATCAAATATTTTATTCACATTGCGTTTTAGGAAGAAGATTCAAAAATATTTTTTTTTCTTCAGATAGCTCCTCTTGGTTAGAGATGAGAATGGTTAGATATGGTAACAGATTTTGTTAAACTAAAGTACTTATGAGGAAGTACAAAATACTCGTAAATGAGAATATTAGATTGCTATATTTAAAAGAATTTATTATTAGATTATGATTCCAAGAGAAATAATTAATCATGGTTATTATTTTATATCAAAACACACCCAAAAAGAAAAAAATAACGTCGCGGTTAAAAAATCGCAATCACCGATTGAGAAAACTAAATACACCGATTTCCCAAACCGTTTTGCCATTTTCTGATTTTACAAAAACACTTTTAAGTTTATAGTACCTCCTCTAATAAGTGGCCGAAAACTAAAATTCTTGTAGGCTGAAATCTAAAATTTGGGGCCGAAAACTAGCGTTTTGCATATTTTTCACATCAAAATTTATTATAAAAAATAGATTTCTTTTGTAGCATTAATGAGTTATCAAAATGAAAACTACATTATATAAGCTATAAATTAACATTAACAACACTAGGTCAACATAATCGCTATTATTTTTTATAGTACCTTAAAGTTGACAACTCCACTAAAAGGCCGAAAACCAGCGCAACGACCCTACCGACATGTTTCTAATCACTAATACTGTAAGTAGAAAGGTCGTTAGACACTTATTTCATTAGGTTTATCATATTTATGCCTGTTTATTAACGCCAACCTAGTCGCTTCTTATTTTTATTACGGTTATTTCCCATTTTAATTTTACGTCGTCCTGTTGCGTAACGTGTATTCTGATCGTAAGCGACACAACTTCTCCCTTCAAAAGCCAGAGCGATACTAACGGTAACGGGGCGACAGGAATCAAGCTTAAGGTGCGCTTACACGAGGGCAATAATTGCTCGGCGACACGAATATCATCTAATTCTTTACACAATGAAAATTGCGGCCCCTTTGCCAAAAACGATCGCACCCAGATACGTCCATTCCTTTCCTTTCTTTTTTGTTTTTGATTAATGATAAAAAAGCGCTACAAGCCCTGCGCAGCAAGAACAATGTCGTCCAAAGCGAGCGAATACTGAAATGCTCGTGTAGGACAGTATTGCCTAGTTGATGAAGTTGCGCCATATCGCTCAATATTGTATTGCGCAGTATTGATGCTTGTTGCCGTTGCCGTAAATTGCTTGAAGTAATAGTGACGTCATAGTTGACGAGTATTGACTGGAATTAAGCAATTTTAGTTGCCCGTGTAAGCGCACCTTTACGCGCCGATAGTTTAGGTAATTTCTTTTTACAGTGAAAATAAAGGTATTTTAAAAAAAAGTAAATAACATAAGCACTGATTTATAGTTAGTTCAGTTAGTATGCAAAGTTTCATGATCTTATTTAAAGTATTTTATGAATAACAGCGGTTTATTGTTTATTTTGGAGGTAACTTTGGATATTTTTCTATCGATAAAATTTTACGAAATCGTGTTTTCGTCTAACATAATCCTTAACATTAATCCTCAACTTTACCATATATTTATTTCAAAATTAATGCTGCAATATTTTCGGCATAACGAAGGATCTTGCTAAGCCATTTGAGATTATATTTCCCCTTAACATGTCACTTCATCTAGTAAGGGGTCCTGTCTACTGTGAATGGCTGTAATGATGATGAATATGAAAAAGAAGAGACAAGTGACAAGATTATGGATGATGAGCATTCACAGAAATAGAACAGTGTTTATATTTACTGGGTATCTCCGTGTGAAATTATTTACTATAATAAATTATTTAATTTTATATGTTAATATAATAACAATTTTTGCTTTCCATCTAGTATAAAGACATTTACTAATAATATAGAACGTCACAAAAACACTGGAGTGTTCCTTAAAGCACGACAACATTAGCAATAGCTCAGTAAATTTCACAATACGCGGGCAACCCGGTTTCAATCCTCGCCGGCACCAATGAAATAGTTAAGTGCAATATTTAGTGCTGAATTACCACACGTCCGGTAGGGAAGGAATGACTGAAAAATAAAAATATACATTTCAAAGGCATATTATGAAGTGCGCCGGGACGCAATGGGGCAGAGCGGCAGACAATCTCAATAAAAATTAAACCCTCTCCAGAAATGAGAGGGGCCTGAGCCTAGCAGCAGGACGTATCCATCCATCCATCTAATGCAGCCTATAAAATGCCACTGCCTCTCTTATGGATTGCCTCCTGCCATTTGCCATAGTTACCACGATTGGCAAACGGGTTGGCAACCGAAGTATTTTTTGTTATTTTCAGTTGTTGTCCTGTTTCATTTTTCACTCCTACGACACCTAGGGACGATATGTGGTTAGCAGTAGGACGTTTGTACAGGCCAAAAAGTTGTGGACGAGTGAGTCCTTGTCCGTGTGCCCGTCTCATTCTCGAGCGAGAAATTATTTTTATTTTGTACGGTATGACTTGCTATCGGTTCAGTGATGTGAATCATTGTGTCGTGGCGGTGGTTACATATCTTACACCCTGGCTTTTTGCAATGGTTTGCAAAATGTCCTGACTTAAAACAATTATAACAGATCTTGTAAGATGGTAATAATTTCAATCTAGCTTCATTACTGAATGCAAGAAACTGTGGACATCTACCTAAATTGTGATCGCAGTCACATTTATAACAACCTTTGAGTTGTTTATTTGAGTTTATATTATGAATATTCGATTGTTGCACCGAAACCATGGATTTTAATTTAGGACTTGGCCTATGCGGTGCAAATCGAACATTACGCGACGTCTCTAAAGTTTCGAGTAGATCAGCTCGGCTACGCATAAACTGGAGGAATATATTAAATGTAACTGATTCAACCTTTTTTAAATGACCTTTAAACTCCTGCCACTCACGGTAGGTTTTCTGATCCAATTTATGTGTAACTATATAAATTAGAAGCGTGTCCCAATGCTGAACTGGTTCGCCTAACGATTCTAATGCCCTCAGGTTTTTACTTAATGAATCGATTAAGCGCTTTAAAGTTACAGACGACTCCCTTGTAATCGTTTCAAGGTTAAATAAGGCTGACACATGATTTTGAACTAACAATCGTTTGTTGTTAAACCTCTCACATAAGACATTCCATGCCACTGTATAGTTACTTGCAGAAAAATCAAATGATTGAATTACCACAGCAGCAGACCCTTCAAGAGATGCGCGTAAATAATGAAATTTATTAATTTCATCGATTTCATCATTAGAGTGAATAAGGCCAATGAAGGTATCATGGAACTCCAACCAGTTCTCATATGATCCACTAAATTTTGGCAACTGTATAGTAGGTAACTTAACAAGCTTATGATTACTGACTCGAGAATTCTTGTCACTACCTGCCGATTCAGAGTTAGCATTATGGTGATCGCTCAGTAAAATTTAGCTAGCGCCTTGTAATACTGAGTTTCAAAGCATTAACGCTCAGTTAGTTGTAAGTCGGGCTTGTCGACAATACATTCTAAGCGTAACTGCACCTCATCATGTTGGTTATACAATGTGTCCAGCTTACCCATACGCAATTTCAATTCCGTCGCGTCATGATTTTGTAAAGGTGTAGTAAGCGAATCCAAGTAACCAATGAAACCAGTTAAGCGGCCTTTAAAACTACCTCGTTTTTTGATCAGCCCCCTGTCTTCGGTCAATCTGGAAGACGAGAGTATTCGATCTGGAATGTATACAATTACAAATATTCAAAATAATCTCCGACGATCTAATGCACTAACTAACTACTAAGCTCTGAAAAACTACTTAACTATATTATACAGTATGTAGGTACTAACTCGGCAAATAATAATTTAATAATATTATAGTGACAAGTAACTTTACACAATATTTCTCTTACTTCTTACAATACCTAATTCAATTATTATATACCCACGAAATCAAAGAAAAAACCAACAATCGTCCTATGCTACAATTACGCTATTACTTTAGTATAATTTTATTACTATAAAACACTCTAAACAACAAAATAAATAATAATTAAAGCCTCAAAACATTTACTTGGTGTAGGTAATAATAATTAATGCTACTATACGATTTCTACTGCACAACTATAATAAATAATGTAAATAAGCAAAAAATAATGTAGATTAATTTCTAACAGTATCCTTACAATACAACTTCTTACTTAATTACTGCAAATTATCAAAAATTGCGAATGTTAACCACAACGCAGTAGGTAAATAATAACCAATAGGAACAATAAATTCTCTAACCTTATAAGTCCGGTGATTTACACCAAATACTATTAGATTACCTTAATAGAGTGTTGGGTGATGATAAATCTTAAACTTTGTTGTGGGGATTCCACCACATTATTACACACACCTCATATATACACACAGAAACACAGTATCACTTACACATAAACATATACAACACCTACAGTAAACGTAATTAATTATATATTCTGTAACCATTAGAGAACAAGCATTTAACACATTGGGACCATTGTGGATCGACCTTTTTCTAGACGACAACGCAAGAGCGGCCGGGGATCGAACCGCGGCGCTCGCGCATATTCTATTGTATCAAGTTAGTTACCTGCTGATCGCCTCTGCGACTAGACCCCTGTAACACCTTTGCGCCCGCGGCTAATCACGTACAGTTTATTTGTTAATGCTATCTCTTACTTTCTTGCTTGTGTTATTCTTTGTAACTGTTATTGTGCTCGCTTCCCTTCTGACTCTTTATTGTAGTGTGCTTTGTGTCGTGGCTTATTAAAAGACTGTGAACGTAAATATAAACTGTTTTCTTCACTGAACCTACGACGTCTTACGCCATTTTGACCTACAACTGGTGACCCTTGCAGAAGACGCTACAGGTACAATGAGTAGTGGTAGTGAATCGCCGGAAACGGCATCAGAACAAAATGTTACCACGCGCCCATGTACAAGGCGCAAGCACAGATCGCACGTCGACGTTACATCGGACGTTAATCGAGTTAGCGTACGTATACCGCCATTTTGGCCGGACGATCCTGAATTATGGTTTGCGCAAATAGAGGGTCAATTCACAATTTCAAACATATTATCGGATACCACAAAATTTTATTATGTGACGAGTAATTTAGATCCTCAATATTCGAAAGAAGTAAAAGATATTATTGTTTCTCCGCCTTCTAGTAACAAATACGAGAAACTTAAAGACGAACTGATTAAACGCTTGTCAGCATCGCGTGAAAGGAAGATTCAGCAGTTACTCATGCACGAGGAATTGGGAAATCGGAAACCTTCCCAATTCTTACGACACCTGCAGAGCTTGGCAGGTCCCTCGGTACCTGAGGACTTTATACAGAGCATATGGTGCAGCCGACTTCCCAACAACATCCAAACGCTGATTGTGTCGCAACCAACCAGTTCATTGCAGGTTTTAGCCGATCTAGCAGACAGAGTATATGAAATAGTAACACCAACACTTCAAGTCGCAACAACCTCACGTACTACATCGACACCTGGTACCAGTACGCAGTCTATGGTGAATGAAATAGCGGAGCTGAAAGCAGCTGTTAAGAACCTTACCATGCAATTGAGCAGACGTTTCAGACCGCGTGACCGTTCTAGCAGCCGCAATCGCAGACGTTCAACTTCCCGATCTGACTCCAGCTACAGAAGATACCCAACCTGTTGGTATCACTCGAAATATGGAGATAAGGCCAACCGGTGCATCAAACCCTGCGATTTCGGAAAGTCGGGAAACGCTCGAAGCAGTCGGTGATGGCGACCGACGACTGCTTAACTTCTTCGGGTCGCCTCTTCGTTACTGACCGAAACTCCAAGAACCAATTCCTTGTGGACACTGGAAGTGACGTGTGTGTGTTTCCGCGTACTGCACTTCGCGAACGACGGAGTAAGACATTTTATCAATTATCAGCAGCTAATGGTAGTGCAATTGATACATACGGGTATTTACAACTTAATTTAAATTTAAATTTACGACGTAATTTTCCATGGAATTTTATTGTGGCCGACGTAAATAAAGCCATAATAGGAGTAGATTTTCTTAGTCACTATAGCCTAATTGTAGACGTTAAAAACAAACGATTAATTGATAATTTAACATCCTTGTCGACAATTGCTTTTATTGCTAAAAATGTAAATAATATTAATTCTGTTAAGGTTCCTATTGGCGTCACACGATACCACACTATTTTAGCTAAATATCCGGAAATAACACGACCAGCGGGCACACCACACACCTTTGCACATAACACCGTACACTACATTCGCACTACGCCAGGACCTCCCATATCCTGCCTTCCTCGCAGGTTAGCTCCTGACAGGCTTGCAATAGCTAAGAAAGAATTTGAGCTGATGCTGAGCAACGGAACGGCGCGTCCTTCTGAGAGCCCCTGGGCATCTCCTTTACATTTGGCTCCCAAAAAAGACAATGGGTGGCGCCCCTGCGGAGACTACAGGCTACTACGACTACAACGCACGCACCATACCGGATAAGTACCCAATCAGACACATTCATGATTTTTCGCACAACATATCAGGATGCACCGTATTCTCGACTATCGACCTTGTCAAAGCGTACAACCAGATCCCTATCTTTGAGGATGACATCCAGAAAACGGCAATCACCACACCGTTTGGTTTGTACGAGTTCCCATGCATGACGTTTGGGCTCCGGAACTCCGCACAAACGTTCCAAAGGTTTGTAGATGAAATGACTAGAGGACTGGATTTCTGTTACTGTTACTTAGATGACTTCTTAGTATTTTCTGGAAGTGCTGCTGAGCACGAACATCACCTCAATATTCTCTTTGGCCGAATGAAGCAGTACGGAGTACTGGTGAACACCTCTAAGTGTGTATTTGGTTCATCACAGGTACAGTTCCTGGGGTACCACATCTCAGCTGCAGGCACTAAGCCACTTGAGTCAAAAGTTCAAGCCATTAAAGAATTCCCTAAGCCCCGAACAGTCAAAGCGCTCAGACGTTATTTGGGCATGCTTAATTTCTATAGGCGGTTCTTACCAGAAGCCGCAAAAATTCAAGCACCCTTAAACGCCTTATTAACTGGTTCGGTGAAGGCTTCACAAGCTATAGACCTGACAGGCGACGCTCTAACAGCTTTTGAGCAGTCCAAGGACAGTCTTTGCAATGCTGCCTTATTAGCACACCCCGATTGCCAAGCCAAGTTAGCTCTGGTAACGGATGCATCAGACTTAGCATTGGGTGCTGTGCTGCAGCAGTACAAAGATGATGCCTGGCAGCCATTAGCATTCTTTTCGCGAAAGCTTAGCCCATCACAACAGAAGTACTCACCCTACGACCGTGAGTTGCTGGCTATATATGAAGGCATTAAGTATTTTCGCCACATGCTCGAGGCACGTCACTTCACAGTCTATACTGACCATAGGCCTTTATGTTATGCATTCCATGTAAGGAAAAGTAACTGTTCGCCGCGTCAGTATAGACATCTAGATTTTGTGTCTCAATTTACAAGCGACATTCAGCACATATCCGGCAAGGATAATATCGTTGCTGATACTCTGTCGCGCGTGGATGAAATACAGCAGCCGGTGGATTTTAAAGAGCTCGCTAAAGCTCAGTCCACAGATTCTGAGCTATCACAACTTCTAGGCGATGAATCATCACTTCGCATTATTAAAGTTAAAGAGCCCAATAGCAAAATCAAAATTTTTTGCGACATAAGTTTAGGCATACCAAGACCTTTCGTTCCCAAAAGTTTTCGAAAAGCTATTTTTGACAGTCTACATTCTTTAAGTCACCCTGGCGCAAACGCTACTGCTAAGCTGGTAGCACAGCGATTCGTTTGGCCAGGAGTCAGAAAAGACTGCCGGGAATGGTCTCGTACGTGCTTAGCCTGCCGGCGCTCTAAGGTAAACCGCCATGTGTCAGCACCTTTAGGCACATACGATTTACCACGAGCCAGGTTTTCCTATGTGCATATTGATCTTATTGGTCCACTCCCATACTCGAATGATTTCCGCTACTGCTTAACAGCAGTAGACCGTTTCACGAGATGGGCAGAAGTTATCCCCATAGCGGACATTACAGCCGAAACTGTAGCGAAGGCGCTCCTATCAGGTTGGATCGCCAGATTTGGTTGTCCAACTGACATAGTGACGGACCGTGGACGGCAGTTCGAATCCGATTTATTTAATTATCTATCGAAAATAATCGGATTCAAACACCGCAGAACCACAGCTTACCATCCCGCTTCTAATGGCCTAGTGGAAAGATTCCACCGACAGCTGAAGACAGCTATTACATGTCACGCTGATAGCAACTGGACGGAATCTTTACCTCTAGTACTATTGGGCATCAGAAGCGCATTTAAAGCCGATTTGCAGTGTTCCTCAGCAGAACTCGTCTACGGCGAGCCTTTAAGACTCCCAGGCGAATTTTTCGAAAGCACAGTAAGCACCACAACTGACATTACGGATTTTACTGCACGAATTCGTTCAGTTTGTGAGAAACTGCAGCCCCGTCCCGCATCACGGCATAATAAAAATAAAATATTTATATATAAGGATCTCGCTAATTCCAGCCACGTATTCCTTAGGGAAGACCGGCTGAAAAGCACCTTCCATCCTGCATATTCCGGTCCACATGAAGTGACAGAAAGAGGTGATAAAGTATTTAAAATCATCGTTAAAGGTAAACAGATAACAGTTTCTATAGACCGTCTGAAACCGGCCTATATGCTTAACACCGATCCGCCTTGCGACGTCACTCCTGATTGCAGCCCCAAAGTCATGGACGGCAGTTTAGAAAACCGGAAAACTACAAGGTTCGGTAGGCATGTCAGATTTCCTGATTTTTATCGACCGTAGGTACGGCCTCTGGGGGGGAGTGATGTGGGGATTCCACCACATTATTACACACACCTCATATATACACACAGAAACACAGTATCACTTACACATAAACATATACAACACCTACAGTAAACGTAATTAATTATATATTCTGTAACCATTAGAGAACAAGCATTTAACACATTGGGACCATTGTGGATCGACCTTTTTCTAGACGACAACGCAAGAGCGGCCGGGGATCGAACCGCGACGCTCGCGCATATTCTATTGTATCAAGTTAGTTACCTGCTGATCGCCTCTGCGACTAGACCCCTGTAACACCTTTGCGCCCGCGGCTAATCACGTACAGTTTATTTGTTAATGCTATCTCTTACTTTCTTGCTTGTGTTATTCTTTGTAACTGTTATTGTGCTCGCTTCCCTTCTGACTCTTTATTGTAGTGTGCATTGTGTCGTGGCTTATTAAAAGACTGTGAACGTAAATATAAACTGTTTTCTTCACTGAACCTACGACGCCCTACGCCATTTTAACCTACATTTGTCTTAAACACCACGTAATTACTGCAAATTGATCCACAGTCTTGATGGCGGCCACGTAACTCCAAATTTGATTCCAACGTAAACTCCACTAAATTTACCATATACGAGTATAATATAAATTCTGGTGCTTATTATTTTATATGCGGCGACGATCCAGGACCATGTTCGGGAGTTCACGTGAATTTTAAAAATAATGCAACTGGAATGTGTGGACGATTGTATTGATCTTACAACAGCTGAGAGGGTAATGAATATATTACGAAAACCCTGTTTAAAATTAACGTTAAGTACGGACGTAATTATTACAAGTACGTTGTTTAAATCTCTGCTCAGAAAGGATGCGCAGGCGCTCCAACACCGGGTGCCTCAACAATTTTATCTCCATTGCACAATTTGCTAAAAAAGGGCACAAAATGGAATTGGAGTAAATTACATGAGAAAACTTTCAATAAGATTAAAAAAATATTGATTTCCATCTTCGTCACCACTGTTAAATATTGTGTTGCGGAGAATACGAGTAAAACGCGCTGTGGCTGGTGACACACTGAATATATTTCCAATAGCAGTCCATTAATAATTATTAAGATATTGCCATTTTAGTGACACGCGCCACGTATATAAATCACTCGTTTAGGGTTGGACAGATGCGCCGGGACAGTTGAGACCATTTGGGATTGACATTATGGGATTCGAACCATTTGGGCCGGGACAGTTGAGGATATATGTATATATATATATATATATATATATATATATATATATATATATATATATATATATATACATATAACATATACATAAACACTCACGTCTGTCACCCAGAGGGGTAGGCAGAGACTACAGACTTCCATTTGGCACGATCCTGACACACCTCTCTTGCCTCCTTCACATCCATACACCTACGCATGCATGCTCGTCGGTTAAGGGTGCTCCTAATTTGGCCCGTTTTCATTCTTTCCACATGACCAAACCACCGAAGCATTCCTTTCTTAATCCTGGTCACCATATCATCTTGCAAACCACACTCTTCTCTTATTACACAATTCCTTACCCTGTCATTCAGATTCAGCCCTAACATACTCCTTAACGACCGCATTTCTACTGCGTTTATTCTACTCTCGTGCTTCTTCTGCCACACCCAACTTTCACTACCATACGTTAAAGGGACCAACACAGCATTGTGAATTGCCATACGTGCCTTTTTCGACACATTTTGTCTCTTCACAATAGAGTGCAAGGCCCCATTTACTCTATTTCCCGCATTCACTCGTCGTTCTATATCCTTATCATATCTCCCATCCCTGCTAAATACGCAGCCCAAATATACAAACTCATCTACTTGCTCGATCAACTCACCTTCTATTCTTATTTCACAAATCGTTTTACTTTCTTCTCTTTCAAAAACCATAACCTTCGTCTTACTACTTCACTTTCATACCCCTTTCTTTTAATGATCCGTTCATTAACGTAACCATCATTTGCAACTCGGCCGCCGACGACGCAAGAATAACTTGATCATCGGCGTACAAAAGGCATTTGACGGTTAACTCACCCATTCTTAATCTGCATTCTTCAACTTTCAAATTTTGCAAATAACTGTCCATAAATAGGTTGAACAGCCACGGGGAAGCCACACAGCCCTGTCTGACACCTTTATGGATGTCAAACCAGTCCGAGTAGACCCCGTTGATCCTAACACAAGCACTAGAGTCCCTATAAAGAGACTCCAATGCCCGTATCAAGCCAGCGCTCAACCCAGATGAGTTCAGTGTTTGCCATAGCAAATTCCTATCCACTCTGTCATAGGCCTTTTCCAAGTCCATGATCGCACAAAAAACCTTCTGGTTTTTGGCCAGAAACTTCTCCGCGATCATGCGCATGGAAAAGACTTGATCTGTACATCCCATTCCCTTTCTAAATCCCGCTTGCACATCCCAAATTTTTCCATCAGTTTGTTTCATGACCCTTTCAATCAGTACCTTAGCATACAGTTTTCCCACAATGCTAAGAAGGCTGATGCCACGGTAGTTTTTACAGTCCTGCTGCGACCCTCTTCCTTTATATACTGGGACTATTACGGCTTTGCACCAGTCTACCGGTACCCGCTTCAGTTCCCAGCATAAATTAAACAAGGTGTGCAGCAGGCCCGCCACCACTTCCTCTCCAGCTCTTAGCATTTCGAGTGAAACTCTATCATATCCGGTAGCCTTACCTGCTTTCATGCTTTTCATTGCTTTTATTATTTCATCTATATTTATCTCGCTACCTCGTTCCTCTTCTTTCGGTGTTTCTACTCCACTTAGTACACACGTTGTTTCCTCACTCATAAACACGCCTTCAAAATATTCCTTCCATCACTTTAAACTTCATCATTCAGAATATAGCCATTCTCGTCTCTTATAGCATTCATCATAGGCTGTTTTGAATGTCCCCTGGCAGTTCTTACAAGTTTCCAGAATATTTTAATATTTCCTGGAAGTTATCCGATATTCTTCTATCATTCTTATCCGTTCTTTCTTGCTTTTTTCTTTCAACTACTTCTTTTACTCTCTTATTAAGATGTCTAAAGACTGCCTTTTTTCTTTCAATATCATCATTCGTACCGCCAGAATTACCAGCCTTTGTTGCTAGTAAATCTAGCCATGCTCTCTTCTTTGCTTCAACTTCCATACGTATCTCATCATCCCACCATAACGTATTATTTTTCCTTTCATTCTTTCTCTTACTAACACCACATACTTCGGTCGCTGCATCCACTAAACCTTTCTTTACATTTTGCCATATATTTTCCAAGTCTAACTCCTTCATACATAATTCATCCAAACCACTTATATTTTCTTTCAGTCTACGTTTGAACTTGTTTTTATCACTTTCGTCTTGTAATCTTTCTGTTCTAATACGCTGTAACGCAGTGGTAGACACAGACGATCGATAGCGCCAACGCTTCCATTAATATATATATATATATATATATATATATATATATATATATATATATATATATATATATATATATATATATATATATAAATTCGCAATGATGATTTTCCTGTGGTTCCACTGTTCCACAGTCACTGTGTCCAATGTATAAAAAAATGGAAGATTTTAATTACGAAGAAATGCCAATTGTAAATATTCTAGTTCTATGGTTCACAAGATACTTAGGTAATTTAGTATTTCGTTTATTTTTTTGTACTATTTTACTGAAATATTTTAAAGCTATAAGTAAAAGACAAAACGTTCATACATAATTATAATTACTATTTGTTAAAAATAAAACCAATAAAACTAAACTCTTCCATGTGATAAGTCAATCGCAATTTTTAGATGATTCTGTTATTTCGTCATGTTTATCTTTAAGCCGCAGTCTTTTAACAAAAACATTAGGTATTTTTAGTTTTTTTATTGTTATTATAGCTTAAAAAAGTTGTAGGTACTTACGAATTGGAAATAACTTTCGTGTTGATATTTTCAACTTTCTTTCTCCGGTAAAAAATTGTGCCGGACGGGCGAAACTCTCCGGAGTAAATGTTGTCGAAGATACTTCGCGAGTCGCTCACGTCCTACACCTATAGGTTCCGGTGGGTACTTTCACTGCCGTCTTTGTAGGTGCCGCTGAAATATTGTGGACTGAGGATCAAATCAAAATGCACGATTAATAAATACAAATAGCAAGGTAGTGGCCAGCGGTTCGACTGATTGATTAGTCGCGAATTTTTATAACTATTGATCACGGTTGTTAAACTACGGTTGTTCACTATTGGTTGGTCACTGTATATTTCAAAAGATTTCTTTAAATTGTACGGTGGTATCAAAAATCTATTGGTAGTAGCTGGTTTTCTAACACTACTGACTAGCAGCTATTATCAACTAAACTAGCTGATTTTATCACTTGTGTAACTGCGGATATCAGTTACGACCTTTTTAGGCTAGCTAACACTTTCACTATGTGTAACTGCGAATGTCAGTTACGACCTTTTTTGGCTAGCTAACACTTTCACTATGTGTAACTGCGAATATCAGTTACGACCTTTTTCGGCTAGCTAACACTTTCACTATGTGTAACTGCGAATATCAGTTACGACCTTTTTCGGCTAGCTAACACTTTCACTATGTGTAACTGCGAATATCAGTTACGACCTTTTTCGGCTAGCTAACACTTTCACTATTCACTATATACTGCTACTAGTCACTTCAGCTACCACCGGATACCACTCACTTCACTTCACTGTCACTGGTAGTTCTTCACACTACTACTGGTACTGGGTCCCGAGCCCTTAAGGTAGACTTTGGCAATACTTTGCAGTGAGCCGCTTGCCATTTTCCGTTTGCCTCTTTATTGCATAAACTTTTCACTATACAAATGGCATAAATTGCAATATTTTCTATACAAAACTAATTGCTACACTAACATGCTATACATCAATAAATCGGTAGTCTGGTACTTTATTAGTATATCATAAAGGTTACTCAAAACATTAACATTGTAAAAAGTTATTAAACAAAATGTCCAAAATTTTCATAATATTTGGGTACATTAATTCTTTGTTTTTTCTATAACTACGAAATGCGTTTAATTATACAAAAATATCCCTACACTTCTTTAATCTATAAGCCATATGCTAATTGAATGTCATTTTTATAACTCTTTTAGAACATAAAATTATTTTCCTTATTTTAAGTATGAACTATTACGCAGTTAATTAAAACTTTTAGAGAGTTCCACGATAAGACGCGCTGTGATTGGTCGATTTTTTGGTATATAATAAAAGTTGTTTATATTACTTGTTATCAAAATGACATTCTATACAAATATACTAAGAGTTATAAATATGCTACACAACTATATTAATACATGTTTTCATCCAGTTTTGTTGGTAATTTCATTATTAATACAAAAAACAATATTTTTTATAACTTCGTTTCTTAGCGTTGTTAGGCCGTCGCGAACAAAAATATTAAATTTCAAACTTTATTAATTTATTTATAAGAGTGTTTAATTAATTTAACTAATTATACCAAACTACTAACTAATATTAAATATATAAAAAAGAAAATTTGGCTTCTCATTCCTGGAATCGAAGCCGGGCTCTCGAGTGTCCTATCTCGAGTCGAATCTATCTCGAGTGTCTCCATACTGCAAATTCATACCTCTATCATGTGGTAGGTTTGGATTGAAATAACTTTCGTGTTGATATTTTCTACTTTCTTTCTCCGGTAAAAAATTATTACATTTCAATTTTTTTATTTATTTATAAAAGTGTTTAATTAATTTATCTTGATGTACTAAACTACTAAGTAATATTAAATGCATAAAAAATTAAAAAAAAATTTGACTTCTCATTCCTGGAACCGAATCCGGGCACTCTCGAGTACAAGCTGAAAATCTATTCCTCATCAAATCCAAATACACGTTGTATTTAAAATTCATGCGTTTAAAAAATACATTACCTTTTTTACTTATAAAGTAATTAATAAATGTATCTACTAAATATATAATACTAAATATATAAGAGACACAAAAAAATTGATTTTATATTCCTGGAATCCAACCCGAGCACTCACGAATGCAAACTGCAAATCCATCTCGCGCTACCAAATATACAACTGTAATAAACTACATTGCTAAAATTCATAGGTTTATTGTTGTAAAAATTAATATTTATTATTTAGTAATAATTAAATGTTGTAGTAATAAGTAAAACCTTATAATATCGTTCGTATGATGGGCGTTTGATTTATATGAACGTTTTTTACTCTTCGTAACGGGTTTCACTTTATGTCCCATATTTACAAATGATAATTATTAACAAGGTACAGTACTACGCTATTTTAACTGTAAATATTTTAAATCGACATATATACGAAAGAAGAATATTTATGGAAAGAAAAATGTTTATGAAACGATGAATTTAAAATTAAAATTGTACAAATACATTAAACGATCTTTACGTAAATACTGGAGCAAAAAGAGCGACATGTCGCTAGTTACGGATCATAGATAAATAAATATGTAGCAAGCTACATATTTATTTATCTATGATGCAAGTGCACGCGTGCGCACGAACGAACGCACACATACACGCACAAGCATATACACACAACAAGCGCGAACGAACGAACATACATACAAGCACATACACACACACACAACAGTGGACACACGCACGCAAACACACACGCGAACACACACATACACACACACACACGTACACACAAAACGCGCACACCCACTCGCATGCATGCATCGGCACACACTCGTACGCACACACAAAAGCAAACACACGCTAAACCGCACACACACACGAACAACAGTTAACACACGCACGCACACACACACACACACACACACACACACACACACACACACACACACACTCACACACACTCACACACACACACACACACGCACGCACGCACACACACCCGCCTGCACGCGCATGCACGCACACACACACACACACAAGCAGAAAACCGCACAAACAAACGTACTTAAAAAAAACGCAACAGTGTACACACGCACACATACACTCACATATACGCGCAGGCACATGCGTTCACACGAACACACATGAACGCACATACACTCACACGCACGCGCACATACAAACTTGCATAAAAACACACACACATGAAAACACACGTGCGCGCACAAAATGGCACCCCCCACCCTTACACATACACACATATTCGAGTGATAAATTAATTTGTAATAAAGTAATATCCATCATCATCTAATTGATCTATGACAAATGAACAAAATAACACAAATTCACTCACACGATAACAAAAACACGAACAAACGTCTCCACAATAAAATCTGCCAAAGTTTGATCCACAAAATCAGCAGATAACGCATTTTCCTACCTTATTACTATAACGAAGTAGCCTACTGGGTTCTCTGTCACACACAGAAAGCGACGTTGCCGCTTCGTGTTCGAGTACCTATTCGTCAATTATGGCTCCGGATCCACTTAGTCTACGTAAATGTCGCATATAAATTAAATATACTCTGGATCTAAAAAATCATATTCAGTATGATTTTTTCGACCGTTGATAGGTCAACAAATGTTGGTCAATTCGCTGACGAGTATATTAAAAACCTGTTAGTGCAGATCCAACGACGTCACACGCGCATCAAGGATGGATCAAAGTATATTAGTTTGTGCGACGAGGAGCTGAGCAAACACGTCAAATAGGTGGATCAACAATTGTTCTAACTTCTCACTGGATCAACATTTACCGAGAAAGGGTGATTATATATATATATATATATATATATATATATATATATATATATATATATATATATATATATATATGTGTATAAAAACATTTTCTTAAAGTAATATAAATTAGCCGACAGCGTGTTTGTGCCATCTAGCGTAATATTTACGTACCACCGTGAGAATCAATCAATGAGGATCAGTAAAGTTATAGAAAATTCAATAAAACTAGTATCCACGTTATTCTTTATAACATAAGAATTATATATCTTTTTGAATTAGCCAATTCGGACCATTACTTACGAAGATATTAAGTAATAAACATAGGCCGTTCCTGTCGCTAAAAGTCAATGCACGGAGGTCCGCGTGACGTCACTGTGACGGAACCGAACGCATCATAGTAGTTCATACATGTATTCTGTTGTAGTTCACGATTCGACGGAGCGCGGAGACGCGGTTGGGCACTATATTTGGCAATTTATTTAAATAAAGTTTTGTTACAGTGTAATTTTGTGATTGTTTAAGTATTAAAGATACATAATATGAGTGCTAATAAAGTAGAAGCTGGTTTTGTGCAAGCTCAATCAGATAACCTTCCAAAAATGGATTCTTTCATGGTATTTGATTATCTAAGTAATCATTCTAAGTTCACCAGCGCTGAAGTCCGTGGTTGGAAACTACAAAGGTAAGGGTGCTGCTTATTTATCTACGTTCGTAGGTACTTATTAGTAATCTTTAGGAATAAGCTGTATAGGTAAATAAATGAAAGAATGAATGTTGTAAAGTATAGTTACGGGCAAAGATGTATAAACATCTTAGGTTACAGGGACGTATTCATAACTTATGAATAGTGTTTATAGTATCTTGATAAAAGGAATGTTGTTTTCGTTCATTCATATGTAGATCACTTTGCAGATGATTTTTAACTTACTTGCACTTTATTTATTGCATGGTTCCCTACACTTGCTGATCTATGACAGAAATCTTAATATTGATTGTAAATGGCAGATTTTTTTTCCATCTTGCTCATTGTTACAAATCATTCGTTCAGTATGTATTTAAGTAGGATGACTTGTTTTGTATAAAAAATATATAATACTAGCGAACGCCCGTGACTTCGCCCGCATAGACTACTATTTATTTATCGTAGAGAAACCGTGTATTTTTCCGAGATAAAGCACTTTTTATACCAGAAAAAATGCACGGTTCCTGTAAAATTTCATCCATATCTGTTCAGCAGTTTTTGCTTGAAAGAGGAACAAAGATACATTCATCCTCACAAACTTTCACATTTATAATATTAGTCGGAAGTAGAATATAGTAGTAGGATAGAATTTTGTTATTTGTATATATTTTTTAATTCGTTTTATTTATTTATTACAGATCGGCACGTGAAACCTATGGAGATGATGCTGTAGGATTTGTTCAAGTCCAGAGGTCGGGACGTGTTTGTACGGTAAAAGCAAAAATAACGCCTGAACATAGAATAAAAAGTAAAGCGTATAGCTGTACATTTACATGTGATGAAAAAGAGGAAACGGTTTTGAACGTGGACTGTCATGACAGTGCTGCTCAAAAGGGAGGTTGCAAACATAGCGTAGCGTTTTTGATGTGGTTTCATAGACGCAGCGAGGAGCCATCTCCTACTGAAAAAAAAATGTTACTGGGCCAAACCAAAGCTGGCTACCATAGGTACTAAATTTATAATAGCTAAAGATATGGGTCCCAGTTCAGTTACTACTGAAGATAAAAATACTGATAACACCAATTCAGATCAGTTTTTCCTAGCAGTTGTGCAAAGCCTAAAGGAACATTCTATTAAAAATCAGTTATCAGTATACGTAACAAAGAATGAGTATAAAAAATTGTCTTTGCATAACCTCATTCATCAATACAAAAATGAAGGCAATAATATAAATAGTGCAGATGATTTTATTGATTATTGCTCTACTAAAATCACCATAGAAAAATGTCACAAAGCAGAGGAAGCAACAGTTTGTCAAGCTAGTTCACCGTTATGGCATGAGTTAAGGTATTGTAGAATAACCGCGTCTAAAGTTCACGAAGCTGCACATTGCAAGACTCCTGATGGTGCTTTGATTGAACAAATATTTGGTGCCTCTGTACCCGAGACTCTGTCTATGAAAAGAGGCAAACGATTGGAATCCAATGTCAGAGCAGAAGTAGCCAAAACAAGGAAAATAGTTATTGAAAATTGTGGTTATTTTTTAAAACCTGATTGGCCTCATTTAGGTGCTTCTCCAGATGGATTGACAAGTGAATACGTAGTAGAAATAAAATGTCCCTCGACAAAGGAAGGAAAGGAAAGTTTTGTAAAGAATAGTGTTATCGGCAGCAAATGGAAAGCTCAAATTCAGCTACAAATGTTTTTATGCAATAAAGTCAAGGGATTGTTTTGTGTAGCTAATGAAAATTTTGAAAGCAATAAAAAAGTAGAAATATTTGAAGAATATTATGATGAAAACTATTGTATTGATCTTTTAGAGAAGTCCACGCATTTTTGGAAAACATCAGTGTTTCCAAAACTAGTTGAGACTTAAAATTATTCTTTTATTAATAATATGACACGTGCTTTTGATGTTGCGAGGTTGTCGAAATAAAACTATAAAAGAAACGAAAGCATTTTTTTTTACACTTGACTACTAAATAGACAATTCTGTAAATTAACTAAACCACAGGCTATTGTTACAATATTATCTAAAAAATGTACGTATGAAATATCGACACATGCGTGAGGTCCGATCATTTTAAAGTCTCTCAACTTCCCTATGCTTCTTTCAACGTGAACCCTTATAGCAGCGATTCTCTTTGTTTGCAAGACTTCCTCTGCTGTAAGTTTTGAGTTGGAACTCACACTAGGCGGCCTCAGGAGTGTACAACCACGTTGTTCCAGTAAATGGGAAATATTTTTGAAACCCCTATCAGCTAACACAATACTTCCTTGTGCCAATTTGTCAAGAAATCCGCTGTCTTCAAATATTGTTGAGTCTGGAGTCCTCCCTCCATATCCCTCAGAGATAAAGTTTATCAAACCGTCAGGTGTAATTGAAATCAAGTACTTAATGGTATTGCAGCTTTTATATTGAGACCATGTAGCCGCTTGGTGCGAAGCGTTACTAGGTTTCTCGATTTGAATTTCAAAACAATCGATTATTGAAATCGCTTTAGAATAGCGCTTCCTAAAAGCTATCGGCAAGTTTTCTCTGACATCATCTGCTGATGGCCAGATAATAAGTCGATTCAGGCACAGTGCAATTTTTGGGAGAGTTTTATTAAAATATTTAGTCACAGAACTCTCAGAGAGGCCAAAATGTATTGCAAGCATTGAATTTGGGTCATGCCATCGGATTTTTCGTAAAGTCACTAGGATTTCAATAGATGATATTTCCGTGAAGTTTTCTAAATGTTTAATACAAAAATATGAATGGGCAGGAATGCCTATCAGTAATTTTGGATCTCGAGATATAGACATTAGAGCGCCCTTTTGCATATGCTCATGGAAGAAATTTTTGTGCATTGTTTTTGTTATTTCTAAATCATTCGACTCGTTATCACTAGCACTAACACCAAAAGAACGAGTATTTTCACTTGAGTTTGAGTTGCTGATCGTGAAGCTAACGTTTGGATCAAGATTTTTAGGGATTACTTTTTTTTAACTATTGGTTGTTTCCATTTCATTGGCGTATTATTCGATTTAGTTTTCATTTTTGGTTTCATATTAACCTGCACTGCTTGTGTTTTTGACCCCTTACATTGTTTTTTGATAATACGTCTATTTCTTCAGGTATGTAAAGGGGATCACTGTTTTGGATGTTATTTGAGTCTTGATTCTCACACTCTACTACTTCAATGGAATGCAACAACAGGTCTTCGTGTCCAATATCTTTACTTAAAACTCTTTCAAAATATTCTATGTCTTGTCGTTTTTTAAAACCGGGTCTGTCAATTTTCTTTTTTTGAGGCTTTTGGCATTCAAACTTATGAGGCAAAACTCCCTTCTTCAGTTTAAGCTTTCCTCCAACTAACTTAAACTTTACGTAATTTTCCATATCTTCTTCTAACTGAAATATAAAAATGTATATAAGTATTAATTTATTTGCCTCTATCAATAAGGCATAGCTGAGGCAGATACATAAATTCACCGCTGTTATGTAAATGGTTAAAGAATATTATCATTCACTCTTTGCTTTTTACCCGAGTACGTCTCTAGGTCATTGTTTTGACCTTTTAATACGAAATACGATGCTTTTACACATAAGCAGCTGACCCGATTTTAATGACTTTTTGTATAGAGATAACTGAGATCTTAAAATCGATATAGGCTACTTTTTATCGCAAAAATAAAACTTTAAGGGGATGAAATAGAGGTGTGATAAAAACTTTCTGTGACAAACTGAATTCAACGCGGGCGAAACCGCAGGCAAAAGCTAGTAATACATAGAAATGGGAACGGGCGAATATATAGGTTTACGTTATTAGATACGTTAGTACGTAGGTTTATCAACAAAACTTAGAAAAAGTAAATAGGTATGTTTTTATTAATACAGCAGGTTTAAAATAAGAGAATACACAGGTACACTACACGTAACATAAGGTACTGCTACGCGCTCCAGTCGACACAACTAGCGCCATCTAGTGTCAGGAACGAGAGCGAGGGGAGCGTTGCAGTTTATGACATCACCGATCTCTCGACCGACAGCGCCACCCGAAGAACTAAGTTTCTAGAAAATCTATACTCGAACTCTCGGTACCTTACGCGTGTTTACTTGAACATTCCGGATATTTTGCTAATTTAAATAAATAGGTGGCGCAAGATGCGATCGAGACAGAGTTGAACTCGGCGACAAAGCGAAGCTTCGGAGCGGAATTAAGTGAATTAGTGTGTTTAATTATTAGTGTTTTTATCTTTAATTTGTATAAAGTAAATTAAAGTGTTAATTTAGGTAATTCTATCGGCAATTTTTATTGTCACGAACCTCAAGCTCGTAACAATTGGTGTCAGAAGTGGGATAAAATAATGCCGATTTTACCCAAGGAGGAAACGGAGGGTGTCCGTACCCGAAGTCAACGCCAGCAGGAGACGGACCAGAGGAGATTTGGTGGTGCAACGCCGCAGATGTCTGAGGGCCAGCCGCCGGCCACGTAAGCCGGTCCGTCAGCAGCTTCTACGTCTGTGGCACCTGACTTAGGTGCTCTGATGGCCATGCTACAGGAGCAGCTGCAGCGCGGACGAGAGGAACAGGCCCGTCTGTTGAAAGAGCAGCGGGAGGAACAGGCCTGTCTGTTGAAAGAGCAGATGCTTCTCATGAAGGACCTTCACGCTACCTTCGGGAAAGAGATAAGGGAGGTGAAGGATAAGGTTGCTCAACATGATAACCGCCTGTCGGAAGCTGAGACCCAAATCAACCAAGTTAAGAAAACGCTGGATGAACTCAAACTTGGGGATGGAACTACAGCTCCCGTAGTAGCTTCAGCACCTTCGCTACGTGGGTTCAAGGTGCCACCGTTCGACGGGACTTCTTCCTGGTCAGCCTACAAAATCCAGTTCGAGGCTGTTATGAAAGCGAACGGCTGGAATAAAAGTCAGGCCATGACTGCTCTCACACTAGGCCTGCGCGACCAGGCCTTAACAGTTCTGGAAGCTCTCGGGGAGGAAGTGACTTATGAGCAACTCCTTGAGGCAATGGAGGCGAGATATGGCGACGCTCACCTGGAACATGTCTTTCGTGCGCAGCTTAAAGATCGCGTGCAGCGCATCAACGAAAACCTGCAGCAGTGGGCTCTAGAGGTGGAGAAGCTGGTGCGGAAAGCATACCGGTCTGTACCTGCGCTCATTGAAGGGAACCTGGTGCAGACATTCATCGACGGCATCCGCGACCTGGAAGTCAGAGCTGCTGTGAGGCTCGGGCACCACGAGACGCTTAAGGACGCCTTGGCCCATGCACTGGAAGTGGAAGCCGTGCGGCAGGATCATCGTTCCCATCGCGTCAGAGAGGTTGCAGCAGCTACAGTTCGCGACCGCAACAAAGGATACAGCCCTAGGTGCTATGGCTGTGGGGATAGGGGCCATCTTCGATCCAGCTGCCCTAAGCGAACCGTGGAAAGGAGAGTTGATCGATCTCGAGAGGGTAGTGCAGCTAAAGGCACTGCCTGGCAGCGACAGGATCATCGTTCGCCTCACGCTAGGGAGGTTACAGCAGTTACGGTTCGCGACCACAATAAAAGATACAGCCCTAGGTGCTATGGCTGTGGGGAAAGGGGCCATCTTCGGTCCAACTGCCCTAAGCACACCCTAGGAAGGGAAGGTGAACGGTCTCAGAAAGGAAGTGCAGCTAACAGCACCGCTCAGCAGCAGCAGGAATACGACTTTTCTATCAGACACTGCAGCGGAAAATCTCACGGCAACGCAGATGCATTGTCAAGAAGACCTTTTCCTGAAGATTACAACCATTGTGGTAGGCAAGAGAGTAAGGAAGTGGTATCCGTGAGGATGCTCAGGACAGACTACCTCAGCAACGGGTGGAGGGACAGCCTACGACATGCACAGCAGGAAGATCCGGACATCAAGCCGATTCTGGGATGGATGAAGGCCCGTGCTACCAAGCCTAAGTGGAGGGACGTCTCAGCGATGAGTTCAACCACGAAAAGCTATTGGGCCCAATGGGAGAGCTTGCTGCTTCAGGATGGAGTCCTGTGCCGTAAATGGGACAATGGTCGAGGAGACAGCTGTCTTTTACAAATGGTTGTCCCTAAAGCTAAAGTGCCGAAGGTTCTACAGCTGTGCCATAATGGTCGTTCAAGAGTCCATCTGGGAGGTAAACGAACTCTACTGAAGGTCCGAGAACAGTTTTACTGGGTCCATTATCGTGACGATGTCGAGGATTGGTGTCGTACATGTACAAGTTGTGCGGCTGTGAGGGGACCTCAGGCACGGAGTAGAGGAGCGTCGAAATTGTACAATGTTGGTGCACCACGGGATAGGACATCCCTTGACATTGCGGAGCCGTTACAGAAAGGCGTAAGAGGGACTCCTAAGATCGTCCAAGTGGATCGCTTGGCGCGTTATCATGGGACCGATAATGCTCGGGACGAGCATGTCTTAGGAGGGGGCAGTGCTACGCGCTCCAGTCGACACAACTAGCGCCATCTAGTATCAGGAACGAGAGCGAGGGGAGCGTTGCAGTTTATGACATCACCGATCTCTCGACCGACAGCGCCACCCGAAGAACTAAGTTTCTAGAAAATCTATACTCGAACTCTCGGTACCTTACGCGTGTTTACTTGAACATTCCGGATATTTTGCTAATTTAAATAAATAGGTGGCGCAAGATGCGATCGAGACAGAGTTGAACTCGGCGACAAAGCGAAGCTTTGGAGCGGAATTAAGTGAATTAGTGTGTTTAATTATTAGTGTTTTTAACTTTAATTTGTATAAAGTAAATTACAGTGTTAATTTAGGTAATTCTATCGGCAATTTTTATTGTCACGAACCTCAAGCTCGTAACAGTACCAACGTATTTCCATATCAACTAAATAATAGGTATAATAGATATGTAGGTACGTACATCGAAGTGATCTTCACAGCAATGTCTTGTAGCCTGGGCAGAGGGTGTAGTTTTATCATCTCTTTTTGCAATGGAATACCATTTTTTACGAAGTTTTGGGTCTTTCGGTACGTTAAAAAATAGTTTTTCTGGTGTTTTAATAGAAGTGTTTGTACATTTCGGCACTATACAATATTTATACATAGTTAAAAAGGTGAATTAGACACAAATCGGACACTTAACTTGTTTCAAAGTTACAATTAACCAAACAAAACACTGCGCGCCTTATCGCTGCCAACGGCTCACTGGCGAAGACCGTCATAGTGACGTCACAGGTACCGCGCCGGGCCGTCAGTGAACTTCGCTAGTAATTTGGCCATAACTTCGTCATACTTTGTCGTAGAACAAAAATTTTTGCACTGTATGTTAAGGATTTCTTAGATCTATAAATCTGCATTCTCAACTAAAAACGTTACGGATCCTCATTATCGTTCGATAAAATGACTTCACCTATAGATGATTAAAACTACTTTTACGGATTTTATCGCGTTTATTTTTGCTTTTAATTACTTTTATTTTTAATTCCCGACGTTTTGGGCGCTTTCCAGCAACCATGGTCACGGGGGACTGAGATGACTGACGTCTCGATGTCATTGTTAAACCCGGAGTACCTTCAGCTTTTTTATACCATAAACAATAATTAAAAAAGCTGAAGGTACCCCGAGTTTAACAATGACATCGGGACGTCAGTCATCTCAGTCCCCCGTGACCATGGGTGCTTGAAAGCGCCCGAAACGTCGGGAATTAAAAATAAAAGTAATTAAAAGCAAAAATAAACGCGATAAAATCCGTAAAAGTAGTTTTAATCATGTGTAGTGTTCGCGTAAATATAAGAAATCATTATGTTCACCTATAGAATTAGGTAGATGGCGCCATTAAATTTTTACATAGGTACTGAACTGAGAAGATAAAGCTTAAAGGACTAAAGTAAATATTCTTTAAAAACCTCAATACATCTATTCATTTAATTTAAATTAAACTAATTGCACTCATGATTTTTATTCAAATAACAAGTTCAGTTTTTTTTTTCTATTATATCAATAAGATCAAAAAATATTATTCATGTTTCATCAGTATGTAATTTGTATCTAAATATAATTTCAAAAAAACTATTTCATTATAAAACATTTTGCCACAGGTTAGAAAGGGAGCGATCGTCTTTTCGAAAGCCCGGTAAAAAGCCAATGTGTGCGAGAGAGACGACAAAATCAACTCCTTGCTTTAATTAATTTTGACAGTCCAGTGTATTACGAATTGAAAGCAAACTGCCAAGTGTTGACGTTAAATATTATATGCTACGAGGACATGTCCTTTGAAATAGTTTGAAACAGTTTACGAGTTATTTTATTAGTTGATATTATTGATTGAGCATTTTTATAGAGCAAGCCCGGCTTCTGGGCTTCTATGGAGGCTTCGCCACTGCTATACCTTAAAAATGATTTCCGAAATATTTATTTAACATCTCAGATATGCAGATTTCCTGCGATGTTTTTCTTCACCACCGAGAACGCGGTGCTGACCTTCCTTTTTGAAACTTTCTTAGAGATGTAGTCGTGTCGCGCGTTGTGTATCGATTTCGAAATCGATCTAACCAAAATATACAGAGATCGACTCAAAGTCTTTAATGTGTCGGGGGAGGCGTAGGCCAAGTGAAGGACAGAAGAAAAGTCTTACGCTCTTATGCTCTATACTTAAACGTCAATCATTTAAATGCGACGAAGTGAATAATGCTATATCGAAATTAGTACATTGGTTTAACTACAATACATTTAGTTTTATTGCCGTTTAAATGTAGATTTTAAACGGCAATAAAACTAAATGTATTAAAGGGGAATGCCCACTCTTCATAGACACTTCGGCCATGAGTGCCCACATATAAAAGCATATAGATATGATAATATGTAATTAAAACAATGAAATGGTAAAGGAATTGCTTTATAAAAAGTCGGGGTTTTGAAAATATTTGAAGTTTTTATTTTCACAAATGCAGTTTTTTTAACAACTATTTTTATCGATTTTATCGCGTTTTATTTCTTTGATTTTTAATTCCAGACGTTTCGGGTGCTTTCCAGCACCCATGGTTACGGCAGACTGAGATGACCGACGTCCCAATGTCAGTGTTAACCCGGAGTACCTTCAGATTTTTAATTTTTATTTATGGTCCGATCTACAGAATGAACTTACTGTGTCTTGAAGTCTTGCAGTGGTATGCTTGGGTTTAATTTTAATTTCATTAATTACAGGGTCCTAAGCAGGTGGTAGTACCAAGCCTCCTTCTCTATTGAAAAAAGAATTTATATATTAGATATTATATAGAATTTATATAATAAAATACACTTTACGACTAATAGTGATGACTTGCAATTCTAGCCCTAAGTAAAGATCAGCTAGGGCTTAACTTTATTCCTTCCATAATGCTGCTCCTCTGGTTATTACAGAGTTCTATCCGGTAACAACCATTAAATCTTATATGCTCACCATAATAGTAGCGAGCTTGCTTTAATTGGTATGTGACACAAGCAATTAATATTAAGTCGCTGTAAGTTAAAACAGGAAATTCCCTAACATTTTAAAGTCTTCATTTATATTTCTAAAGTCTGCCTGCCCTAGCTCTATTTAGATTGTTTTCCCTAGCATACTCAGAAAAATCATTATTTGTCTCCATATTTTGATGAACTATTTCAAGTATTTGAGCCGCATCATCCCTGTCCCTTATTTTTGTGTGGAATTTATTAACTATAGCAGAAGCCACAGCAGTCTATCATCAAATGTGTAGAAGTCCTGTTAAAGTAATTTTGATGAAATATTTTAAATTCAGTTTTAAAAATGCCATTCACCACCTCTACTACCCATATCGACACATAGTCACGGCTCTGGATTTATTAGCATATCTTGTCATTAACTGAGATTCACCATCTGCTGGAGACATTGCTGCGACCCTTAGACATCCACATCTATCCTCGATTACAAATCAAAATGCAGATGCGTTGTCACCCGTGAGGACTAAGATCATTTTCTCGTTTCCAGTAAAAATGGTCTCCGGTTCCTTACACTCACTATACAAAACACAGCAGCATTAAGCTACTATTTCAAGCTGGTATTCTGTAAGAGGGTGGTCCTTCCCCGGTCGAGCCGACCCATTCATGCTACAACTATACTTCTAATATAACTGCAGCATGGCTCTACCAAGTATAACACACATACATAGTAATTGTCACTATGTATGTTTGTTATCGCAAAATGTAGTTAATCACAAAAGAGACATACTAGCAATGCTGATGGAACTGTTACAACCAGGTAAAAAACATTGTGCTTTTAAATAATTAGTTAGCAGTACACTGTGTGATGTATGATCTAAGCTTTGTTGTTCTGGGTGCAATACATTACTCACTTCAGATTGCAACGAGGACGGACTAGATGATTCAGATGGTTCCCGTTCTGCAGTTGAACATGATGTTATTCTATCAGTTCATTGCCATCAATTATGATATACACGGCATGACAACTGAAATAATGTAAAATACAAAAAATGAAGTCAAAGTGAAAAAATAAAAATAAAATAGATTTGTTTATTTCAAACTCAAATATAAATAAAATATTTATCAAGTTAAATGTTACTGCACAAGGACGGATTTAATGCCCTATATTATTTAATAATTAAGGCCTGACAGACTACCAGCAGTCCAAAAACAATGAAAAATCAACTGTCTCCTTTCTTGGTAGTTGATAAAACTGGTCAATCTCATAAATAAGCTAGTATGTTTGTCAGATATAGCTAGGGCAGATGTGAAAAAATAAAACAAGTTCTTGAGTTGATATACAATCAGTGTAAAAACATGTATAATTATTAGATATATGGATCACATTTGATAAATTGAAAAATGTTAAACACTTACCTCACGTAGCGCAAATAGTTCCTCACGAGGAAAATCGAACCCAAACAATGTGTGTGATCTTATTCTCATAAGTGTCAGTGCCACAGCTGATGTATACATGTTCAAGACGAACTATTGGTGCATTTTGCGAGTGCCACACTACACGTTCACTGTACTCGAAACTTGTACCTAATAAAGAAGCTACAATTATTATATTGATATTATTCAAGTAAACTCAGTTATAAAGCATTTCTTAGAGGAAGACATGCCACATCGTGATATGTACCAACTATTTACCTGCTGTGTTCGAACCAATTGTTGAGAGATCAACAATTGCATTTTCCAACAAAATAAAATAACACAACACGCAATTGAATTCTTGTGACATTACAGTGACAGCGGCCTACATGTCAGATTCGATGTTGCCACTTAACTGTCATAAAATCTATGAAATGATATCGATTTTTATTCGATTAATAATATCATAAAAAGAGTAATCTTTGACGCGTTTTAAGTTCTGCACGCTTTTTAAAATATAATTTCCTTTATTTATTGAAACTCTATTTCAAATGTATTTTTAAGAACAGTTAGCTTGTGCTGTATTGTTTTGTTATGCTTTAGAGAATTCGTGGTAAATCAGCTGGAAATTAACTTCTTGAATTATCATAACATGATTCCATTTTAAATGTTATGTTAAAAACAGATAAGAATAACAGTTAACTTGTGCAGTAGCGTTTTGTTATACTCTAAAGAATTCTTAGTAAGTCAGCTAGTAATTCGGTTGTTTAATTATCATAACTATAAATGTGAAGGTTGTCAATGAATTCAACCGAGCCTATAACAACGGTTGTTTTAGTTTTTGACGGTTGACTGCCGCTTTTGATGACTTAAAATGGATAAAAACCTATTTTGCGCAATAAGTTTTTTCTCTTTGGTAATGAATAAACCACAGATACTCCCATAATGTATTATAGTCCTTTTTTTTAGATACAAGTAGCACATTTTAAAGAACCGCAAAAACAACTTTGTTAATTATACAAACACTATGAAAAACAAAATAATTTGTTGCTGGTCATAATGATAGTGCTATTTTGACTCGATTTAAAATATATGCTTGTTACTACTGAACTCTTCATGGGCCTGCGAGTCCGACTCGCACTGAACCACTTTTTTCAACATTTAGTTTTATTCTAATAAATAGTGTTTTCGTTTAAGCGGAGTTCTTTTACTTTAGATTTATTACCTCTTTATCTATAATAATCAATCTGAGTAAGTAAAGTGTGTAAATACGATTCTTAAATTGTAAAAATAATAATTGAATTTGAACATCTTAGGTAGGTATTTAGTTTTATTTATTTAGAAAATATTAATCTCACAATCATTTATTGTAGTAATATAAATTTATCACACAGCTAACGCCCTCATTAGCAATGTAATGGTGAAAGAATTTTCAAAATCGGTCTAGTAATTTTTGAGATTAGCCAAAAAACGTATTCATTGAAAGTAGCGCCCTCTATAATAAAATTAACCCTATATTGGATATCTAAAATTATACATAACAATCTAGTGGTGAAAGGATTCTCAAAGTTGGTCAAGTACTTTACGAGTTTAGCGAATAAAATATTCTTTGATAGTAGCGCCCTCAATAATAAAATGCATCCTACGTTTTAAGCACCATAGCAAAAAACGATTCAACATAGCCTAACCCGCACACACAGTAAAAACATAACCATCCTTTTTCGTCTGTAGTCGGATAAACAAGTGGTTAATAACGGTTGCGTATCGACTGCTTTGGATAAATATCCATTGTCAACGGTTATTTTAAACCTATATCATAACATCGTAATAATTATCGAAAAATTATATAAGCATTGTAATAATGACACCATAAGTAATCGATTGAAAAGGGGAATCGATTTTTTAATGATTTTTGTGATTGGCAACATTTTTTATTTTATTCACAGACTAATGATTTACGTATTTACCTAATTTTATTTTTATCTTTTCGGTACTTTTAATTTGTGCAAAAATATTCCCATTGTTTTAGGATAAATGAATACCGCGATTTATAACCATAAATAAAGATATATTTTTTTAACAAATGCACATTGTTGGGCGTTCCATGGCCTAATATGGGCATCCCCCTTTACAACAATAAATGTTAATAATCCGAGCATCAATGTGTTTTAAATGGGGAAGAACTGAGTCCTGTTGAGTCCTCTGTTTTTCTTGGCATCACTCTCGACGCTAAGCTTCGGTGGAGCCCACATATATCTAAACTAGCAAGCAGACTAAGCTCTGCAGCTTATGCTGTAAAAAGATTAGAGATCTCACTTATGTCAAGACAGTTGGTTTAGTTTATTTCAGTTATTTCCATAACATAATGTCATATGGAATTTCGCTATAGGGGAATGCGGCTGATTTAGAAACTGTTTTTGTTTTGCAGAAGAGGGCCATTAGAGCTATTTACAGTCTTAAACTGAGAGAGTCTCTTAGAGAAAAAAATTTAAGAAATAAATGTATTAACTTTGGCCTCTCAGTATATCTATTAAAATTTATTGTATGTTCACAAAAATAAAGGTAGTTTTAGTAAAAAAAAAGTGTCATACTGTAAACACTAGGAACAAACACAAGCTGGGAGAGAGGAGGAAGTGAGAGATACAAGTGTCGTGCCTTTTTTGCTTAAAATTTAGTGTTGTTGATTTACTATAGTATATTTTTCTATCTTGGTGGAGGTTTTAACATCTGTAAATTAGTAAGTGTTTGTAGTTGTGCCGTTTTTATGTAATTTTTTGTTGTAGTAATATAATGGAGGACGAACCTCCCGATCCTGGAAGGGTTCGCAATGATTCCTTTTCCTTACCCATTAATATTGATAATATAGAACTAATTAACCGTAAACGTGCCCAAGTAAGTAACGAATCTGCCCATCCACAAAAAATAGTTATTCATCCAAATCAACAGTTTCCTTCAATGCAATCCTCATATACCCATCCTGATTTTATTAATAAAAAAGTTAAGTACTCTCAAGATGATGCCGCTTATTTTCTAGTTCACGTAAGTAAAAACTCAAATGATCAGTTGTCTGGAGTAACTTTTAAACCAATTAAATTCGGTCACTTTCTGTATCATAACAATATTAAAAATATAGTCCGTGATGGAGTCAAAAAAGTTGGACGAAATAGAATATCAGTGGAGTTTAAAACAGCAGCAGTGCAAACACCTTTATCGATCACCCAGCTCTCCAAATTTCTAAATATGAAGCAACCATCCCCTCATATAGTATCACTCGTATGGGGCTAGTTAGTCAAGTTCCCATAGAGTGGACACTAGAAGATTTACTAGCAGCTATAGAAATTCCCTCTGGCTACGGTTCTATAATTAAAGCACGGCGATTTAATAGACGAACGGTGAGTGACAGTAATAGCGTTTCAGGGGTTCCAACTCAGACAGTCGTTCTAACTTTTTCTGGACAAAAACTTCCTCCCCATACTTACTGTTTTTACACCTCTATGCCAGTAGAAAAATATGTTTTGCCACTAATTCAGTGTCATAAATGTTGTACATTTGGCCATGCTACTTCCCAGTGCCGATCATCCCTTCGCTGCTTTGTATGTGCACAGAACCGTGAAGGTCTATCTTGTACTCGACAAAATCCTACTCGTCTATTCTGCTCAGGTCCCCACACCGTAAAAGACCCTACTTGTCCTGAACATCTAAGGCAAAAATCTATTAAACTTGTTATGTCACAAGAAAATATTTCATATTTAGAAGCTTCAGCTAGATTCCCTCAGACAAGAAGATCCTTTACTGATACAACAAGAATCCAGCCTCGTAATTCTCAACAGACCCCTTATACCATAACTGACAGTCTTTCAACCCCTTCGGCTCAGCTCTCACAAACTGCATCATATAAAAAAAAACAATTTTTATCCCTCCACATACCTACAGCCAATCATTAAATTCTGGATACGATATGGCAGCCCATCAGGCAATTGTTGAGAAACCTAATTCTTCCCTTCCTAATGGGAGTGCTCTACTGGGGAATGACAACAACTCCTCTAGTAATGATAATTTCTGCGAACTTATGATATCAATGCTAATTAACATGATCTCCCGTTTTAGTAACACAGAACTTCCTCTCAGCTTACGCCAAAAACTTGCTCAGCTTTCCTCCTTAGCCCGTAACATTCGCAGTCCCACCAACTCTTCAATGGAATTGTCGGAGCATTAGAAATAAAAAAACGAACTCATTTACCTCATTAATAAACTTCATCCCTTCATTCTTGCCATCCAGGAGACATGGCTTAGGCCTGAGTCTCATTTTAGGATTTCAGGCTACGCATGCCTCCGGGATGATAGCAGTGATGGTCGTGCTGGAGTTAACAAAAGAACAGTTACATTTTCACAAATTCCTCTCCCTTCTCATAGTCCAGCAGTAAATGCTGTTGCTATTAAGGCCCTTGATGTCCCTGTTCTCTCTGTTTACATTCCTAATCCTGATGTAAATGTTTTAACAGAACTTGCAACACTTATTTCTTCTCTGTCACCTCCTATGGTTATTTTGGGAGATTTTAATATACATCATACTGTTTGGGGCTCCCATATGTGTGATTCACTGGCTCCCTTATTTTTAGATCTTATTGATAATTTTAATCTCTGTATTCTAAATGACGGGTCTCCTACCCGTCGAGTATCCCCATTACAAAATGTTAGAAGTGCCGTTGAACTAACTCCCTGTTCCCCAGATATTGCTTCTTTTGTGGCAAATATTACCTTCTAGCTATGGGAGTGACCATTTTCCTATATTCATCACTCCTCCTACTTCCCCTAGAATAAATTTTACATTTTGCCCGAGACTAAAGTATAATCTATCCAAAGCTAATTGGCAATTATATTCTAAAGTTTTGGAACGAGAGGTTTCAACTCTTCCCCCAATTAACAATGATAATATTGCTCCTGTATATATAGAGTTCAGAAATGCAATTATTTCTGCTGCTAATAAGTCAATTCCCTTAAAAAAAAACATTCAAAAATAATTATCCTTCCCCTCCTTGGTGGGATCAAGATTGTTCAGCGGCTTGTAGGAGGAGAAAAGAGGCTAAATTAATATACTCCCGTTCTATGACTGCAGAGAATTATATCTCCTATAAAAAAAATTGCTGCAGAAACCTTAAAATTACCGTCAGACAAAAAGCGAACTGGTTGGTTTAAATTCTGTGAGTCACTGTCACCTAGGACTCCCCCATCTTTGGTCTGGATAAATGTTAAAAAATATCGCTGTGCAGTTTCTAGTGAAAATATAATTTCTAATGATCCTTCCCCGTGGATAGATGAATTCTCTAATAAACTTGCACCACAAACAGTCTCATCTTATGATGAATGCCTAGTTTTTAATTCTACTTTTTTAAAAACAAATGATAAATTTGATTCCCCCTTTTCTTCTCAGGAATTGTTTACTGTACTCAATGGCCTTAAAGACTCCTCACTAGGTATTGATGGGTTTCCTTATTCGTTTATAATTAATAGTGGTGAGAACACTAAAATTGTCTTACTATCCATTTTAAATTTTATTTATATTACTGGTGATCCTCCTGCGGAATGGAAAACCCAAATTATTTTGCCCATACTCAAAACAGGTAAGTCTAGCACTGACCCTTCCAGTTACCGATCTTTCTTGTACTTTGGCAAAAATCTTGGAACATTTAATAAAAAATCGCTTGGAATGGTTTTTGGAAAGGACTAATCTCTTACCTAAAAGGCAATTCGGTTTCCGAAAAGGTTTAAGTACCATGGATAGTCTTAGTACTTTGGTCACAGATATTCATATTGCTTTTTCAAGACATAAATTTCTCATAGGAGTTTTCTTGGATATTTCTTCTGCATATATATATATATATATATATATATATATATATATATATATATATATATATATATATATATATATATATATATAGAATATAAAAAAGGTCTTGCATAAGATATAAAATTTTTATATTTTTATGTCAGTAAATAGACCATAATGAAACGATTTATGCTATTTTTAAAATCATACATTTTGTTCTTTTTACAGTACACTGGGCAGAATTACCAAAATCAGCTGTATTTTATTTGTCCTTCGTAAAAGACACTTAGTACAACGGGGTAAATAAAACAAGAATAACTTTTTATGATATTTATTACGTATTCTTAATCAGTCTTGAATTTTTATCTCTTTAATTAGTAATTAAAGTACTAACTTTTATTGCAGAGTCTCTGGACTTAAAAATAATTAAACAATTATAACAAAAAATAAAAATAAACAAAAACCTTCTCTTAATTTTAATAAACTTTAAAAAATTAAATCATTTTAAAAAAATAGTTCGGCATGGAAATCATCAAAGCAATTTCTTTGCTTAGTTAAGCACATTTATATGACATGAACTACATTTAAATTTTTTTTTTGTAATGACGGGACCTGCACCTGGACTGTTTCTCTTCCAATATAGGCACATGTTTTGCCTGAGAAGTGCGGCGGCTCTTATTTGGAATAGTAATAGTTGGTCTACCTCTTCTTCGTGGAATTTTCTGGTTAGTTTGTAGGTCACTATCATCAGAGCTCTCTTGATTGTTTGTGTTTCGAAGGATTTCTTCTAACAAATCTTCTCCAAGTCCTGAGACCAGTCCGTAGTTGACGGTATATACTATGCTATATAGTCTATACTGCTGCCAGTGCTGTTACGTGGCGTACACGCGACCTTCCTCTTGACCGTCCACAAGAAACTCGCTGCGTACCTCGCCTAGTCCTTCCGCGAGCTTGTATAAATGATGTACTTACATCAGGTCTATCACTTTCTTCCTCCGTAGAACTCATACTGCTTTCTGGTGGTACGAATTCCGGATCGTCGAAATCATTATCGGAAGATATGAAGTCCGCCATATCGGAATCTTCTAATAAATTGCCGATGGCTTCATCGTCCAATTCTGCGAAAAAAATCACAATTTACCAAAAAATTTTGCCCGATGTGATTTTTGCATCACATAATATTATTTATGTTTATAAAAAATTCAATTATTAATGAAAATCAAAAGTTGTTACAAAAGTCAAAGTATTGATTATTTAACTTTAATCCTGTTTATTTTTAATAAAGAAAAACCACTGATCTAAATGATAGTAAAGGATTAAACATACCTCTTCTCCAACGTGACTATCTTTAACACGTGATAGTCTTCTGACGTTAATCTGTTGTCTATTACTCGAATAGATTTAAGGTTCACTTATTGGTTATAACCTAACCAATCACAGGAATTTTCAAAAACGACAGCTGAGTAGCAAATACAAATTCTAGGCACGAAATTTGAAAATGCTTAATCTGAGCATTCCAGTGAGGATAGTCAATTACGTCTCTAACTTTCTCTCTTCTAGATCAATATCTATAAATGTTAAAAATTCCCTGCTTCCCCCAAAAATTATATTCCACAAGGCTCAGTTCTTAGTCCTCTCCTTTATTCTATATATACTCATGATTTAGAACTTTCAGTAAATTCTTTTTGTAATGTTCTTTAATATGCAGACGATTTAGCTCTATACATCTCCTTAAACAACGTCACAGTGGCATGTTCCCGTCTAAACTCATCCACGGATTATTTACAAGAATGGTTAACTAATCGTGGCCTCTCTTTATCTGTGGCCAAGAGTATGTGGTGATCTTTTCCCGCCAAAGGTGAGTTCCCGATATATCTGTTGTATATCATAAGCAACCTATTCCAGTTAGAGGCAATGTTAAATTTTTGGGAATTAGGTATCCTTGATTCGAAATTGGCCTTCGGTCATTACATTGAATATACGAGTATAAAATGCGAAAAAAAAACATAAATATTCTTCGGTCTTTGTCTGGTGTTTGGTGGGGGTCCCATCCTTTTTCTCAGAAATTACTGTACAATGCTTTAATACGAAGCCATCTTGACTATGGATGTTTTCTCTTGGAGCCTTGCAATAAATCATCCCTAAAAGTAATGGACAAAATTCAATCGAAATGCCTTCGCATTATTACAGGGGCAATGAAATCCTCACCAATAAATGTTCTTCAGGTTGAGTGCGTAGATCCTCCTTTAAGATTAAGAAGGCAATACCTTTCAGACAGATTCTTATTTAAGATCTGCCAGCTTTCAGATCATCCCCTAATTCCTAAATTTCATCTTCTTTCAGAGTATATCTCATCTGACCGATACTGGACCCATAAGGACTCTCTCTGCTTGTTTAAAAGTTTTGTAATTTTGCTTCAGCTTCCTTACCCAATCTTTCAATGTAAAATAAATCCACTCTTTGATGTCCTTTACGAGGCTATTGTTTACCAACCTGACATTCATCTAGATATAGGTATAAAAAAGGATTCTCCAATGGCAAATTTGAAATTAAATGAAATTATAGAAAACACCTTTAAAGATTGGCTTGTCATGTACACAGACGCTTCCAAACAGTCTGGTGAAGACTATACTGGAGATGTAGTTTTGATTCCTAAGTTCAAAATCATTCTTAACTTTAAATGCCCTCACTATCCTCCACTTTTACCGGTGAAGCAACTGCAATCAGTGAAGCTTTGTTAGGTATACCTTCTGTGTACTAAATATCGGGAATTTGTCAATAAAACAAAAAATACAAATTATTCATCTAAATTTATTTTATCGCCTTCAAAGTAGGCCCCATCGCTTGCAATACAACATTTCCAACGCTTCACCCAGTCTTCCATACATTTTTCATAGGCTATTTGCGGTATGGCCTTTAGCTCATTCAGCGAATTTTTTGTTATGGCTTCTATCGACTCAAAACGTTTTCCTCGAAGTGGTAATTTTAACTTGGGAAATAAAAAAAGTCAGACGGAGCCATATCAGGTGAATACGGTGCTTGGTCGAGAACTTTTGTTGAATTTTCAGCTAAAAACTCTTTCACTATAATGGCTGTGTGTGATGGTGCATTATCATGGTGCAGCATCCATGAGTTGTGTTGCCACAAATCTGGACGTTTTCGGCGGATACTCTCACGCAAACGCTTCATGACGCCTAAATAATATTCTTTATTCACTGTTTCTCCCTTTGGAAGGAATTCGGAGTGAACCACACCACGGTAGTCAAAAAAAACTGTCAGCATCACCTTGATTTTGGAGCGACTTTGCTGCGGTTTTTTGGGTTTCGGCTCGTTTTCGAGACGCCATTCTGAAGACTGTTGGCTTGTTTGCATGTCGTACTCATAAACCCATGTCTCGTCGCCAGTTATTATACGTTTCATAAAGGTCGGATCCGTAGAAGCTCGGGAAACCATGTCTTCAGCGACATGCTTTCGCTGCGCTCTTTGAACAAAATTGAGCTCTTTTGGAACTAGTCGAGCGGCGACGCGTTTCATGCCTAAAATGTCAATGAGAATGTTGTGGACGGACTTAAAAGATATTTTCACCTCACTAGCCAACTCTCTCAGACTCATACGTCGATTTTCGAGCACTAGCTTCTTGATTTTGTCGATGTTTTCTTTGGTCGTAGCGGTTGAAGGTCTACCAGAACGAGGCAAGTCTACTACTACTTCTCGACCTTCTTTAAAAGCCTTATACCATTCATAAGCCCTTGTTTTCGATATACACGATTCGCCGTAGGTATTTCGCAACATTTTTAGTGATTCACCACATGAAATATCATTCGAAACACAAAATTTAAGGCACACTCTTTGTTCAACAATATTTTCCATTGTAAAAATCGCCGAGAACTCAAAACCATGACTGTAGTTTAAAACAAATTAAATGACAGATCCCGCTCAAACTTTGCGCGCTAAATCAGTACAGTGCTACCAACATGCAGTAAAAAATTAGAACGACCTCTTTTACGCGGGTCTTTTTATTGACATATTCCCGATACTTTTTACACAGAGTAGTATGTAGAGTCACATAATCTTAATAAAACAGTTATTTTCACAGATTCAAAAAGTTGTTTGTTAGCTATTTTGTCCAATCAATTCCATAACAAACATAAATTTCCACTAATTCTTAAAATAAAAAATACCCTATTCAGATGCCATCTTAAAGGAATCCATGTTTCAGTGGCCCGAATCCCAGGCCACATTGGTATCCATGGTAACGAAACAGCTGATGTACTCGCTAAAAATGCAATTACTAATGGCATTCTACAAAATTTAATTTACTCACATGACCTAATTTTGCTAGCTAAAAGGAAACTGAATGAAAATTGGAATAAATTATGGAAAATTTCCAAAAATGTTAAAGGTTAAAGGCATGCAACTTCAATCATTTGTAGATTAAGAATTGGACACGCTTGTACACATGCACATCTGGCAAAAATCAGAGTAAGGAATAGCTCATTGTGTGAATGTGGCTTGGATGAAGGTTTCACAAACCATATTTTTTTCAACTGTCACAAATTATCTTCCTCCCTTTATGATTACCTTCGTCCTTATATTCCTCGACCTACAGATTTTAATTCTCTTTTAACATATACCAGTACTCCTTTTGTGTATATTTTATGTGATTTCATTAATACTAATAATATGAAACTTTAAATCCTTGTCACTATTAACATACTGGTAAGAGTCTAACAACTGTTTGTCATATTTGTTCTAGGTAATTCAACAAATAGATTTGTCAAAATTCTCGGAGGAAAACTGAATCCTTTTATTATCACAGACTCTTATTTTAATTAAACTCATAAGCTTTCATTTTCCACTCAATACATCATTGGCGAACTTTATCAAACCGCCACAAAACAAAGAGGAAGAAGAACACAAGCTGGTGCTACCAGTTTCTCGACTCCACAGAGTCAGTTATTAATTCTTGGGGCAATGTATACGCTATTACAACAAAGTCCAGAAAATATACAAGGTCTCTCTATTACCAAGTTTAATTAAACAAAAACTGTATTAATGGGTTATTATAATATAAATGAATTAATGGTTGATAATAACCCATAGAGGAAAATACTATATCGTACATAATAACCCCTGGGAATGAGGTGGTCGCTTCCAAGCTGTTTCTAAAATAAATTTTGTAAATATTTTGTGACTCTTGACATTGTAAAATTAATTTTAAACAGAAAGTCCCGCTGGGTTTCTTGCTGGTTCTTCCCAGGACAGAGGTTTTTTTCGATCCAGTGGTTACGTAAAATATTAAATTTCTATAAGAATTATATCTATATTGAATAAAAAATTATTTTAAATTATTTTTATTTATTTTGTGACAATGGGGGTTTGATATGATGCAGATGCTACAGATTTTGAGATTGAGAAAGAAAATTGCACAACACAAAATGAAAAATTGCTCTTCATACCTTAAGAAAAAAATAAACATTTATTATTTGTAATATTTTATCAAAATAAAAAAAAATCATCATCATCGACCCTTTCCAAAATGCGAATGAGTTCTGAGGAATCGTTCATGTTGCACTGCACTACTTTTTCCGCAATTCGTTTATGACGTCATCAGGGTGTCGTCTATCCTTGACCACGGCGCCCAATCGCCCAATGAACTGATACGATTACGTTAAGGATGCGCCAGAGTTGAGATATTAGATTTACTATGCGAAGTAGATTTGATGAAATTTTCTTTTATTTATGTAGCTGATGATAGTTTTATATTTCTTACCTTTTGATTTATTCAAATATCAATAATAATTTAAAAAATAACACGTGTTTAATTTTGAATAGTTTCAATAAATCAATGCCTAACGCATTTGTGGATGGCGGATAGACTAGGTACGACTAACCGCAGATAAACGATATTTTTACTTGGTATATATATATATATATATATATATATATATATATATATATATATACTTTGTAATCACTTTGACAGTTACCCTTCACACCTTTACTTACTGGCGGTTACAAAACAACTGACAAATCTATCATCACAGTGGCCTTTTATACAATTTTAATAATAACCTAATAATGAACATTAATATTCTTATTACTATAAATATTGCATCATAAATTATAAAATAACTGTCAATCAATATATCAACGACTAAACAATAATAATAATTGTTTATACACATTTAATAACATTAATCTTAGGTTCGCCGGAAGCTGACAAGCGGAAGGCGTCAGTTATTATTTAATAATCATTTATTAAGTATTATAAAAATTAGGTTATTAATCTAATAAAGGTTTTGTAATTCTCTGGGAAATTAAAATAAACTTAATTATGCGACGAGCTCGTGAACCCAGGACCGGAAGACGATAACACTCGGCCATCCCGCGTTTGCCGTGTCCCACGGCGATCAGCCACGCCACTAGGTCCTGGTTTGTCGTTGAAGTACGGCATCTGAAATTTGAATAGTACCAACAGTATGCTTGTCGTTGCGAGTTCATGCAATACGTTTGTATTTGTATGTCTTTATACATTAATAATTCTGTTTATCTGTCATATTTTATTTTGCTTGTACTTTTACATGTACACACAGCCTTTATTAATGTATAGAATCACACAGTTTTTAATATGTTGTCACACAGCATTTATTATGGGATCACACTGCTTTTATTATAGTATCACACAGCCTGGATTAGGATCACTCGGCTTTTATTATGGGATCACACAGCTTTTATTTACTATAGGGTCACACAGCTTTTGTTACAAGTTCACACAGCTTTTATTATGGGGTCACACAGCTTTTATTTGTACAGGTCACACAGCTTTTGTTTATATAGGATCACACAGCTTTTATTTACCATAGGGTCACACACAGCTTTTGTTATAAGTTCACACAGCTTTTATTATGGGGTCACACAGCTTTTATTTTATGTATACGAGTATAGAGTCATACAGCTCTCATCTAGATAGAGTTACATTCTACAATGTAGCAAATCAGAGTAGTTATAATTAGATAGGATCAGGTAGCAATTATCGAAAATCTGTTTTTCTTTATATATTACCACAAAACATATTTTATCAATCGTAAAAGTAATTTATAACAGTCAAAAATAGTTGTAGCGAAACACCTAAGGCAACAGACATTTTTCTTCCTATATTTATTAGGGAACATTTATTAACTCATTATAATATGATTTATCACATGATAATAATTTAATTGGATACTTTTATTGTACATCCACTTACATACTATTATTCTACATAATATTGATATTAATATAGCCCGAGATTCAATTAGCTTTCTAAAAGATCTATTAGATCATCCCTGTCAACTTCATGATCACTACCGCTACTGTCATCGGGGATAGACGAATTATAAGGCCGGAGGACTTCGCCGCGTATAACTGCCGAAAAGTTTCTGTATCCCTTCATACCCTTGATGCTGCTTATCGTGTATCGATCTAATGAGTGATCAGCTTTGCATACTTTATACGGTCCAGTATACAAACCGTTAAGCTTCCTAGTAATATTAGCATTCTTCCTAGTTATCCCTCCTTTCCATAGTACCAATTGTCCTACAGAATATTTAACGCATTTCTTATGAGTTCGGTCGAATCGGTCTTTCATAAGAGTCATATTTTTATCAATACGCAATTTAGCCTTGCCGCGTCTCTCTTCTAAAGCTCGAGCTTGACTTTCAAAGTCTGCAGGTTCCCCACAGGGGTAGGCTGGTAAACGCGAATTAGAATGACCAAATAATAATTTGAAAGGTGAGAAACCAGTTGTGGCATGAGGTGTGTTATTAATGCCCCAAATTATATCGGAGACATGGTCGTCCCAAGTGCATTCACTATTGGTCATAGTATTTAAGCCGTTAATCAACGTTCTATTGACACGCTCAACTTGGCCATTTGATCTAGGGCTAGCAATGGCGTTTAGAACATGTCTAAATTGCATTTCTTTAGCAAACTCCTTGAAATATCTGCTAGTAAACGCTTTACCTCTGTCTGTAATTATTCTATTAGGATTGCCGAATTGATTTATTATATCTTTTAAATGTTTTATAGTTTCTATTGAACCTCAGTTTTTAACAGCTTTTGCAAATTCAAATTTTGTAAATGAGTCAATAATAATAAGTATATAACAGTTTCCCTTCCGAGTCTTAATAAATGGCCCCAAATGGTCGACATGTAATATATGCATGGGGACTACTGCCTTTTCGATCGGGTGCAATTCTCCCTGCAATTTACCGTATTCTCCCTTTCCATAGATACAGCGAAGACATGATTTGATATATTTTCGAATAAACCTTGTCATGCCTGTAAATCAAAACTGTGCTTTTATAATCTTTTCGGTTTTATCAAAGCCTGGATGTCCTATTTGATCATGAAACTTCTGCATTAGGCCCCATTTAGCTAATTTGGGTATAACGAAACGTTCGCCATTTAGAGTTTTCCTATAAAGAAGATCATCCTTTAATTTATAATTACTAGTCATATCTCTATTGTCTGTACCATTTCGTAATTGAGTCAAAATCATCTGAATATTTTCGTCCTGTAACTGTAATGTCACTAGCCAATCAGATTCTTCTATCAGTAAAATTGTACTCGATGGCGGATTTCTACTCAAAGCATCTACGTGCCTCATTCGGCCACCAGAACGGTACTCAATCTGCAAGTCATAATCTTGGATGGAAAGCCACCAGCGGGCTATGCGGGGAATAAGGTCTTTTTTAACTAAAGTGGTTCGTAATGCCGCACAGTCTGTCACTATAGTTACGGGAATTCCTACGAGGTAGATTCGAAATCTTTTTAAGGATTCTACAACGGCTAATGTCTCTAGCTCATAGCTATGGTAAAATTGTTCTTCCTTAGACGTGACCCTACTAAAATAGGCAATTGGTTTCAGGCTAGTATCGGTTTGATGTTGCAAAAGGATACCACCTAACCCTAGCTTACTCGCATCTGTATGGAGCTCGGTACGTGCATGTCTGTCATATATCCCTAAAACCGGTCTTTCCACAAGACGTTCTTTAAGAGTTTGAAAAGCACTTTCTTGGTCCGGGCCCCAATTCCATTCTATGTTCTTTTTAGTAAGTTGTGTGAGAGGTCTAGCTATTTCTGCAAACCCACGAATGAATTTCCTAAAGTACGAAGTCAAACCGATAAATTGTCGGATCTCGTGTACATTTCGTGGTTTCTTATATTCAGCTACACAACGAATCTTATCCTGTACCGGTCGTATTGTGCCCGCAGTAATCTCATGCCCTAAATAGTTAGCGCTTTTCTTTAAAAATGAACATTTACTTAAATTCAGTTTTAAATTAGCTTCCGACAATAGTTGTAAGACACTTTCTAGCAACTTCAACCCATCATCAACCGATACCGTTGGCAGCATGACGTCATCAAGATATGTTGCTACGTCATTACCTAACCTCCCTAAAACAATTTTTATTAGACGTGAAAAAACTACTGGAGCATTAGCCAGGCCAAAAGGCATTTTCAGGAATTCATACTGACCAGTAGGTGTAACAAATGCGGTTTTGTGAATAGAATCATCAGAGATTCTGACTTAGTAATAGCCCTGTGCAAGATCTAGTGTGGTAAATAATGATTTTCCAGATAAGCGAGTAACCTGATCTTCTATATGAGGTAGTGGGTATCGATCCTTAACAGTACGCAAGTTCAGTGCTCTATAATCTATGCATAGTCTATAGTCACCCCCTTTTTTTTACCAAGGACCACTGGGCTTGCGTATTCAGACATGGACTCCCTTACAATGCCTGCAGCAATCAGGTCTTGAACCTTTTCATTAACTATTTCATTCTCTTTGTGAGTCTCTGTGTGAAGTCGATAGGGCTTGCAGAAAACGGGTTGCTCGGTTGTAGTATGAATACGCATTTCTGACACGTCGGTACAACCTAAATCTCTTGTATTTTTGGCGAACAGTCCAAATTTATTTAATAATTCTAGTAATTTATTGGATTCTTCTGTGTCCAAATCACCTACATCTAAGTCCGATAATAATAACTCATTGTGGGAAGGATGGTCAATCGTCATTACTTCCCTCTGCTCATTATGCTCTAAGTCACAACAAGTTCAGCACGCGCTATGAGCCTATTCGACTCCCACTCAATAACATCGTCTCCTATGTTTATTACTTTTAAATGGCAATTCCTCGACCTTATAAGACCACCTACAATAATATAAGACATACTCCCTAACTCATAATATACAGGTTTAGTTAGTAAAGTACAGTCACTATCATTTATATCAATGAAAACTTTTACATATGCCACACATCGTTGCGGTATTACAGTACAGTCCTTTAAGTATATTGGGAATTTTGTAATGAAATCTATTTCACTTAACTGCATATCACATAATTCACTTTCATGTTCAAGGTTTTTTACAAAACTGACAGAGTTTTCAGTAATAACTAAGCACAAATTTCTCTGATTTATCATTGTTTGACCGATAATTAAGTCTATATCAGCTAAATCATTATTCGTTTACTCAACAGAACCACTTATAATAATATCATCTATCTTCACGTCGATCCGCGAGGTCCCCAATGATTTCGAATATGCACCTCCAAATCCTTTCATCTTTATTGAAGAGGGCACGACTTCTAACATCAAACTACTAGCTTGTGTCGCAGTAAGAATATTCAATTTACTTCCTGTGTCTATGTATGCAATAAGTCTTTGCCCATTAACCCTTACCACTTTTTTATACAGATCCAGATAAATATTATATGTTGTAAACAAAATATTACTGACCTTATGTGGCTGTTGTCGAGGATTACTGGTGGCGTACCAACAGTTTGCGATGGTGTGGCCAGGCCGGTGACACACCTCGCACCGTGGAACTTTACAGTCCTTTACTTCATGGCCTTGTCTTCTGCACGCGTAACATTTCTTAGGCAGTACATAGTTTTCTGGCGTAGCCGATGTAATATTGCCACCTCTCTTCCACGTCGTACTGGGTCGTTGGAGACTGTCGGCAGCGTCTAATTGCTTATAATTTTCAAGGGATGATAAGTATCCATAATAGAGCTGCTGCGGTGAGTCGCACTGAAAAGCTTTTGCATTAGCTCTTATGTCGACCGGTAAACCTCTGATCACACATGATATCGCTTCCTCGCCCCAATATTGCATTTTTTGAGCAGATATTTTATCGTGATAGTATTTTGTCATAGTTTCACTATTAGATTTCTTCCTTGCAAGCATAGCTTCTAAAAGATCAACATAGTCTGTAGACCGTGGAAACGCGGTCTGTAGCGCATTTTTCCACTCATTCCATGTAAGATTATAATCTTCTAAATTGTCATACCAATCTCTGGCAGAACCCCGAAGGCGAAGTTGCATGATGAACTGGCGATCTTTATTATTCCAATTGAACACATCACCCAACTGGTCGATTTTATGCAACTAACCCTTGACGTTGCTTGTTTTTTCATCTGGCTGAAACGTTGGAATAACTTCAGCATCAGTTTGAGTTACATGTCTCCTTTTCTGTCGGCGGTATTCGCGATCGGAATCCTCATCACTAGTTGAAGAAAAAAAATCTTCGTTTTCGTTGTATTCGGAAGACAATTTTTTTTCTATACCTTCGTTTCTTTGCGCCAATACCTTGAATATATGGGCCTGACATAATCCCACTTCTGAAATGTGGATGGCGGATAGACTAGGTACGACTAACCGCAGATAAACGATATTTTTACTTGGTATATATATATATATATATATATATATATATATATATATATATATATATATATATATATATATATATATATATATATATATATATATATATACTTTGTAATCACTTTCACAAACTGACAGTTACCCTTCACACCTTTACTTACTGGCGGTTACAAAACAACTGACTAATCTATCATCACAGTGGCCTTTTATACAATTTTAATAATAACCTAATAATGAACATTAATATTCTTATTACTATAAATATTGCATCATAAATTATAAAATAACTGTCAATCAATATAGCAACGACTAAACAATAATAATAATTGTTTATACACATTTAATAACATTAATCTTAAGTTCGCCGGAAGCTGACAAGCGGAAGGCGTCAGTTATTATTTAATCATCATTTATTAAGTATTATAAAAATTAGGTTATTAATCTAATAAAGGTTTTGTAATTCTCTGGGAAATTAAAATAAGCTTAATTATGCGACGAGCTCGTGAACCCAGGACCGGAAGACGATAACACATTACAACACTAGCGGTCAAACATAGACGACTTTGGCGTGCTGGACGTGGACATAGATAAGAGTGTATATACGGCGTAGACAGAGAAACCTATAGACAAATTGACGCCTTCTTTCGCATTCGCACACGAAAATGATAGATTTATGCATACGTCTTGCATAGAAATGAGATAGAGCGTTGTGATTGTTTGTCCCTTTCTCTGTGCCGGTTTTTTTGTTTAGCAAACTCTACAGCAGTTTGCTAAACAACTTTGACAGCGTAGCGATTTAAGTAAGTTTAAGAGAAACCTATAGACAAATTGACGCCTTCTTTCGCATTCGCACACGAAAAAGATAGATTTATGCATACGTCTTGCATAGAAATGAGATAGAGCGTCGTGATTGTTTGTCCCTTTCACTGTGCCGATTTTTTTGTTTAACAAACTCTACAGCAGTTTGCTAAACAACTTTGACAGCGTAGCGATTTAAGTTTACAAGTTGGTTTAAGTGAGAAAAAAAGTGTTTTGTGAGCTTAACATTGGTGAATCTTGTTCAGTTCAGTTCTTAGAACAATTAAAATTTTTATCCAAATGTGTTTAAAAGTCATAAAGATTATTCTATAACCTAAAAATTCGTTATCGTTCTTTCTCACTCGAGGCCACGCCGATCATTAGTCTATAGGTTTCTCTGTCTACGATATAAGGAAAGACGTGAACATAGTACCTACTTGCTTAGATAAAAATCCATTTTTTTTTTAATTCAATGTTTCTTAGTACTTGTGGCTCTAGGAGACTTGTTTTTTATACTCACATGTTGCTGGGTTATTCTTTTTTGAGGAGTGTAGTATTAAAATATCAGTAATAATTTTCCAATATCTATATTTCATATTTTTGTGAGCCGGGTTATTTGTCAACTATAGACGTCGTTGGCGCTCAGGGCCCGCAGGTGCTGGTCAAGTATAGGCGACTTTGGCGCTCAAAAAAGTTTTTCGCGTTGTAACAATGCTCACAAGAATCGGGCAAAATATAAAATCTATGGTAACGACTTGTACACTACGTCAACTCAACTACGTAGAACGAAATACGCCTAATCGCCTGAAATTCCTGGCGCTTATGACGTTTTGGTCCCGAGAAAACTAATCCCTAATGCAAATCAGCGCTATATGTTTTAATAGTTTGGTTAGACGGCGTAACTATTATTTTAGCGCTGCAGCGAACTTTAGTTCTAACTCTTACCAAAATGAAGCAAACTTTTGGTTCGGGGTGTCTCTTCTATACGCTAGTAAACTAGTAATATAGTTCGATGGCAGCGACTGGAGCAGTAGCCAGTGGCTGTACCTCACACTCCATAGGCGGAGTGTAAATGAGGCATATACAGACAAAAAAATTGTTGTTTTTGTTTTAATCGTACACAAATAATTTCCTGAGCTTAATATTGCCAACAGACATCAGTTTTATTTATAAGTAATTCCTCTTCCATTTCATGAAGATTGCAAAATACTTAAGATTTTGAATTCAAAATCTTATATACTTAGGTAATTCGTAATCCTAATAAAGATATTTTTTCATTATTCTCATTTTTTTTTTCTTGGAAACATTATCCCACAGTAGATTTTCTCCTATATCGTGGAGGCTATTTTCATACATGAATGCGCACATGGATAAAAATCCAGACTCGGAACAATTATTTTGTATGCCATAGAAACAATTGTTTCGTTCGAGATTCGAACCTGCAGTCTTGAAGAGTGACAACCAAACGCTTAGCCACTGCGCTACGGAGTCATCAGACAACGGAGATACTTAGTGACCACAGTACTTGACTACAAAGTCGAGAGTCTAAAATTCAACTAACAACTGAGGCTACTAAAATAAATAAAAATAAACTTTTAAATCTGACTCAAAAAAAAAACAGTTACTAACTAAGAATAGAGTTGCATTAAAAGGAACATTGATAATTTTATATGAAGTGCATATATTGTATATTGTTTTATAATAAAACTTAGCACACAATACACTGCACCCTATTGTATTAAGATAATGTTATTTTACCTGTTGTGTCCCGCATTTTTGAGTACTTTAAGTGATTCGCTGTATTAAGGTCTGTTTGACTGAAACCATATATTTGATCACAAGAATTTGCCTACTTGGATGGTTAAATATAATTGATCGCTTTGTATGTTTCAAAGTATTTGATCACCTTGACTGCTACCTACCCTTTGACACTAACTGTACAGTTACATTAATTTGTTAGAACATATTTAAAATGAATATAAATTGAAGATTATTGCTAGCATAGTTTCTTTTTGTGTTTTAGTTAATAAATATAGTGTGATTTTTATTTTTTCTATAAAAATTAAACGAACATCAATGATTTGGAGAATTATATTTAATCTTCATCACTGTCAATTATAAGTCTTGATTTTTTTGACTTCGGTTCACCACTGGATGAATTGGATCTTTTCATAGATTTCACTGATTTTGAAGTTATTGTATCCGCATTTATATGGTTCTCTATATCAAAATATTTTGGTGCTGGTCTATCTAATTCAAAGTCTGAATATTTTCTAACAGGCATTTTCAGTGTGTAATCATCATCCACTACTGCATCCATATTAGGGCCTTTCTTTATATAAGAAATTGTGGAGTATGCTGTGAAATGAAAATCTTCCACAAGATATCCTTGAATTAATAAAAATGCTATGACATCTTCACCTAAAATACGAGAAAAATTAGGTTCCTTACCTTTATGTCTTAAATTAACTGGTCCTTTTAAAAACCATGCATCAAGCAACTTTTGAGCGGTGAGTTTTGTATCACACTTTTCAGCATTGTCAATTATATCCGACAATACTCTACAGTGATTTTCAAGGCTAATTTCTCGTGTGCTAATGTTAGGATTACAACAAATATCACACATTTTATTACAGTCTGTATCACCCCAATCTTCGTCAAAGTGCTCAGCTATGAGTTGTCTTCTACACAATCTCCCATTAAGACAGTATTTTATCATACCATACAAATGATCTAGACTACCTATAGAAGAAAATACCATTGTGCTTACTTTAAAAATGTCTTGCATTCTATATAAAGTAACACATTCCGCCCTTAGACCATCCCTTCCTGCTCTACCACTTTCTTGGTAATAATTCTCCATAGATTTGCTTATTGTATGGTGTATTATGAATCTAACATCAGATTTATCTATTCCCATACCAAATGCAACCGTAGCAACAATAGCTTGATAATATTTCTCATGCCATTTATTATGAACCTTTGTTCGTGAATCGGCTTCCATATTTGCGTGATAACAGCCCACTTTTAAACCCCTTTTTCTTAATTCTTCAGCTAAATCTTCAGAGTCCTTAATACTATTTGTATAAATAATACCACTTTCATCTTTATATCTATACTTCAAGAGTTTCTCAAGAATGGAAATACATCCTTCTTGTGAAGTAGGTTTTTCTAATATTTTATAGAATAAGTTAGGTCTGTTGAAAGTAGATTTGATAACTAGACAACCTTGTATGTTTAATATTTTCTGTACATCATTCAAAACATGTGCTGTTGCAGTTGCTGTCAAACCCAATATTGGTACATTTGGAAACATATTGGATAATATCCCTAAAAATTTATAGTCGGGTCTAAAGTCATGACCCCATTGAGAGCAGCAGTGCACTTCATCTATAGCTATCCTTTGCAACCTACCATCAGCATAGCATTTCTGTAAATTAGCCATAAACCTTTTGCTTTTTGCTAATCGCTCGGGAGTTACATACACCAATTTTACATGTGTATTTTTGTCTTTAAGTATATTTAAAACAGCTGTAGTTTCTTCTTTAGGACTAGTGCTTGTCATTAATTTCGCAGGAATGTTTTTGATTGTTAAAGATCTCACCTGATCTTCCATTAGCGAAATAAGAGGCGAAATAACAATTGTAATACCTGGTTTGATAAGTGCTGGTAACTGATAACATAAACTTTTACCTGCTCCCGTTGGCATTACTACTAAAGCATGTTGACCGGATAATGTTGAATTAATAGCGTCTAATTGTTTTGGTCTAAATGAATTAATTTTAAATACATTATGGAGCACTCTGTTCACATCAGCGGACCATTCATAAGTTGTTCCAGCCCAATCAACACTAGCTAAGGATTCCGATTTTATTTGGTTTATAGTTTTCTTCAGTGAAGTCTTTTTCTCATGTAGCTGGCGTTGACGACTTTTCAATTTTGCTATTTCAGCATCGACTTTATTTAACTCGCGGTCAATGCTTTTTATTTCCTTCTCAATTTCTTCAATATTTTTCATGTTTAGGTACGGTTATTTACTTTTTTACGTCGTAACTGGCCATGACTGGCGCTCTTTTTAGTCTTTTTAGTGTTCCGGATATGGAGTACTAATGGAGTATATTCCTATGGTAATGGTATATTCCGGGATTACATCTTACATTTCACGAAAAATCCAAATAGACCTAGAGAATCCAAATTACAGAATACCCATAGAGGACAGTAATATATCTTTTTTTATTAACTGGCTTTACGGCTCTGGGTTCTAGCCCTTCTGAGCCTATCATTTGTTTTCATATATTTGTATCTTCATTTTTATATTTTTTTTCTTCATAATATGCTAATGCGTCACATTGCGAAGTTTATGGGAGATTTAGACGACAGCTCAACCTCACAGACAGTTGATGAGGACAGAAACTCAAGTTCATTAGGCGCCCAAGCAATCAAATTAACTTGAGGTTTATATCTACATCAGAGCACTTGTTTCGTCGTTTTCTCTAACAGTTCACACGCGCAGACACTTAATTCACAAAATTACATTACTTTTACGAATTAAAATCATGTCGACATTATTCAAGCGACAAAACAGGAGTGACAATCCGTCGACGGCCAAGTTCCCGCCAAAACTCCAGAATATATCGTACAAGAGTACCCATACTACATTATATATACCATGGAGGTTAGAGAAAAGGAGAACGACCACTACGTACTAAAGCATAGCCTTCCTGTCCTTGAAAATTGTAGAATATATAGCGGTGATGACGTCGGTGAGTAGTGACTGCGAAGTTAGCTGTTTATTTGTAAAAGTAGATGGAGTTAGTGGAATAATGTACAAATTTTCTCAGCGGCATTGGTGAGAACATTTCCATGCTCCGTTATTTTGTATTTTTGACAAAAAGAAACATTAAAATGGAGAAATATTTTATTATGCGAGGATGTGCAAGTGGTTTAGCATCTGATCGGAAAGATACCTAGACTGAAAATGACAGTTAAATAAAAAATTACGTGTGCGCGTTGGGGAGTTTCAGCTGTTTGACACACTGGCGGGAGGAAGAAGCGCGTAATTTTAAATTAATATTTCAAAAGTGTAAATGTTTTATAATAGTTGTGTAATAATTTCAACTTCTGAAGGAAAACTAACTGTTTTTATACGAAATAAATAGAAATACCGTCTGATAGTAACGGCATCAATAAAGCCATGGATCATGACGCGGGTGGGAAAGCGGTAAAATGACCATTTTTATAAACCATTTTACAAATTAAATTATAAAAGAGTTCTTCCAGAGTTGATGGGAATGGCTGAATACATGGTTTTTATTGAGAGTCGTAAAGGAGTTAAATTAGGAAATGCAAATGCGAATCATCGATGCGTCGTTTCACAAAAAAAATTAATGGACAATTCAAACCGTTCAGTTCTGTAAGTGTAACATTTTTGTCAGCTAACTTACCTGACTTTGTACATCTGGATTTATTTCAATATAGGGTGCATAACTATATTGCCCCGCTTTTACAATGTTTTAAATGCTTTAAATTCAATCAAGGAGCGAAAATTTGTAAATAAGTGCAACGGTGTTCAATTCGTGCAGATGAACATCGGTACACTGAATGTAAGGAATATGCGGTAGTTAAATGCATAAATTATAGTGACCCTCATGTCACAATTTCTAGAGATTATCCAATAAAATAATAAAAAATTGATGAAAAATATAATAGCTCTACATAATATGCTAAAGTCTTACTAACAAAACAAACTCAAAATTTATACAACAATTATAATGCAAACCCTTTTATAATAATAACACTCTTATTGACCAAATTATAACAAATGACAATATTTTGTAAGCAATTATTGGAGCATTAGTGGTCATGGGTAACTCAGGCTGTAAACTGACTACATCAAGTATAAAAAGAAATGCTTATTACTAATCTTAAAAACAATGAATAAACAATTTTCGAATTTTTTAAATTTTTTAGAATTTCACAATTTAATATACAATCTGTTAATAATAAAAAGCCTTTGCTTATTAATTATCTAGTTGAGAATAATATAGATATTTGCCTGTTAAATGAAACTTTGCTGCGAGAGAATATAACTATCAACATTCCAAACTATAATTTCATTAATCAGAATAAAAAAAGGGCAAGGAGGAGTAGCAATATTAATTAAAAATAGTTTCAAATATTTTCTATGATTATAAGCAGTCTCTAGCTATAACCCTTACTACAAGTCTAGGTAATACCCCTATTACACTACCCTGAATCAGGGTGCCTAAGCCCTGATTCAGGGTGGTGTAATAAGAGAAAGGGAGTAAGAGTCCCTAATTGGGGCGTCAAAGAGGACCCGGTCTGCAGTGCCCTTCCACCGTGCAGTGTGCTAACACTGTAGTTCATAAAAGATAGCTTGATTTCTGTGACAGCTGTCAGTAAAATCACGCCTATGAAGTCCTGAATTTCTTAGTAGTGCAGACAGTACCTCTCAATGTCATACTTTATGGGCATGCCGACCTAATTAGTGCCGCCATCTTGTTTGATATGAACCTCCATTCTCTTCAGTACGAGTGCCGACGCCTTGTATACGCTACGTGTTTTCCGTTCCATTACTTTGTTTTTGTTACTATTGCTGTTATAGTTTGTTAATTTGTTGAGTTTTGTTATTATTGTTAGTTTCTTGTTGGCATAATGTCAAAGAGAACGAATAAAACCGTTTTGAACAGTCAAAGTCGTGAGTTTATGATTCGCTTACGTGAATATTTTGAGCGAGAGAACCAAAATGGCGGGCCGCTATTACCCATGGAGAACGTATGAGATAAAGTTGCAGATGCTCTTGGCATTGGACATGCGACAGTAATTCGCATCAGCAAAGAAAAGTATGGCGTATCTTCAACCGCAGCATTGACTGAAGACGAGGACAAAAAACTTGCAACACCAAATAAAAAAAGGAAAAAGGCTGCTCCCGTCACAAACATTGACAACTTTGACGCCGCTGCGATTCGCAACCATGTATATGGTTACTATACACGGGGCGAATTGCCTGCACTGAAAAAACTTGCAGCGTCCCTCAAAGACGCAACTTGTTCAAAGGAAGCTTGCCATCTCTAACGAAGATATTGAAAAATAATGGTTTTTCCTATAAAAAAGTGAAAAAAGAAAAATTATTATGGAAAGAACCGACATTGCTCTTGCTCGAGTGAATTTTCTACGAAAAGTCAAAAAAATCACAAATTGGGACAAAGTAGTGTTTCTAGACGAGACATGGCTAAACGCCAATCATACCTTATCCAAAGCTTGGACCGATGATACTGCACAATCAACCACCAAAGTACCCGAAGGCAAACGTCAAAGATTAATCATCACTCATGCTGGGACGTCATCTGGTTTTGTGCCTAATTGCCAATAGTGGCATTCAAATCAACTAAAACTACTGAATACCAGGAGGAAATGAATTTTGAAAAATTTAAGGAGTGGTTTTTAAAATTATTAGATAATTTAAAGGAGCCACATTGCATTATTATGGATAACGCCCCATATCACTCGGTCCAAAAGCACAAATCACCAACTTCGGCAAACAGAAAATTAGAAATCATTGCATGGCTTCAAGAAAAAGGAATAGAGGCCAATGAAACTACGCTTAAAAATGAATTATTAAGACTTGTTGGTCTGCACAAACCTATGTACTACTCCAACGTATGTCTTAGATGATGTAGCCCACGAAAAGGGTCATACCGTCATAAGACTACTCCCGTACCACTGCCAGTATAATCCGATCGAGCTTATCTGGGCCCAAGTCAAAGGTTTGTTTGCTTGCATTTCAGTTAGATAGGTACTATAAGGTTTTTAAGGTTACGCTGCCAGAAACACACAACACCGCCTTTCACGGCAAATAAAATGTTGCAGTTATTAAAAAGTGCGGTCGACAATGTATCTGCAGAAGACTGGAAGAAGGTTGTAACCACATGCAGAAAACTAATGGAAGATGATTGGGAGTGGGACGTCAGATTTGAAAATATTTGCGAACAAGAGTTTATAATAAATTTACAAGGTTGTTCTAGCGATTCAGGAACCGATTCAGATATAGATTTGGGGTGTACTCCTTTAAGAGAATAAATGCATTTTATATTAAAAATATTCGTTTAATTTAGTAACATTTGTAATTAAATTAAACGCAATTATTATGTTACATTAGCATCGATAATAGTAAGAAACATCGATAAATTCTATCGACAATTTTTTATATCTTGACAACCCTAGGAATGTCAGTTTGACATAATATGTCGCAGAGATCAAGCTATCTTTTATCGTCTATAATGGAGTTAGGCGTAGACAGAGAAACCAATAGACTTAAGATTAGCGTGGCCTTGAGTGAGAAAGGACGATAACGTAGTTTTAGGTTATACAATAATCTTTATCACTTTTAAACATATTTGGATAAAATTTAAACGTATATTCATACAGTTCTGTAACGAAATTTAAAATAACAATTGAATTTTATGCGTAATACCAGATAAAATGTACTATACTTACTAGTGAAATGATATACCGGTGAGTTTACGTTCACTATCACTTTTACATCCTAAGACACTATATCTAACCATTTTTAAAGTTTTTAATTGTTGTAAGAACTGAACTGAACAAGACTCACCAATCTTAAGCTCACAAAATACTTTTTTTCTCACTTACACCAACTCGTAAACTCTTTAGATCGCCACAAATTGTCAAAGTTTGTTTCGTAAAGTGTACTTTGCTAAACAAAAAAAAACCGGCACGGAGAAAGGGACATACAATCACACCACTCTGTCTCATTTCTATGCATGACGTATACATAAATCTATCTTTTTCGTGTGCGAATGCGAAAGAAGGCGTCAATTTGTCTATAGGTTTCTCTGACTACGGAGTTAGGACACTTATTCGATGCGCGACTAGGGATGCAAAAGATACATCAATTTTTTCAAACATCGATATATCGTTCATAAACATGGTTTTTCATGAGCTATGATTTATGAACGATGTTTTGCCGTCAAAGGTTACGAATAACCAACTGTTCAAAGGTATAAAATTCCGTATGTTAAAAGATGCGAACGATGATTATGTCAAATTTTATGTTGTCAAAAAATAAATATTCGAAACAAAATATGTCAAAGGTAGATTACGTCTAAATTTTTAAAGTTAGAAGGTTTACGAGTATTTAGCAGAAATAACTCAATCCCGAAAATTTTAACTACGAATCAACAAACAAGCGGATGGTCTTTCAGCTGAAAATAAATATAATTGGACTTCAGATGTATGATTGTTTTCTATTGGTAATTCCATTTTCGACGTAAAATTGCAGTTATTTTTATTATGATAATTAATTAGGATAAGTTTACAAATATTGAAAATGGATTTAAATTGTTTTACCCATTTTCTTATTAATAATTATATTGTTTGAGCCTTAACTTAATGAATAGCGTAAGTACAGTCTTATATATAAGTTAATACTTATTTTGTAATGGAAATTATTTTATCGGCTTACGGTACTTCGTATTTCGTTACAATCATTTCTCAGAAATATTGATTTTTATGGACGAACGGTTATTCATCATCATCATCATCATATCATTACAGCCCTTCACAAGTCCACTGCTGAACATAGGTCTCCCCCAAGTAATGCCACAAAGCACGGTCCTGAGCCACCTGCATCCATCGATTTCTTGCATGTCTTACCAGGTCGTCACTCCATCTAGTGGGGGGGTCGCCCTACACTACGCCTACCGGTAACGGTTATTCACCTGTTTGTATTTCGGTACAGCTTCGTAGATGTAGGTATTCAGAAAATGCGATAATACTGAAGGTAACATACGGAACTACCATAAAAAATTAACGCACCACATCATAAGAAATAAAACTAAAGCAGAGGACGAGTTTCATATATTACATGTGGGATATCATGAAAGGGTTATTTCCCGGGCTTCATAGCCTCGATAAGATCTATTTGCATATCGTGGTAGCTTCGGTATCTCGTGACTGGTTATTTTCAGATGCTGGATCTACAATCACCCTGGAGAGAAACCACTTACTAGGCACCAGGTTGCCCAAACTTGTTATTTTAAAATTCAATTCGAAAAAGAAATAAACGTAAAAAAATGTTTTATTAATACTTGTTTTCTGATAATTATTCGATATAATTAAATGTGTAAAAATAAATAGTGTAAAACTTCCTAAAATAATATAAATATAATGTTTGATTATTCTACTTCTTTGTTTCATTTCTGTTCAAAATAATTATTTATTCCATATGTATATATATATATATATATATATATATATATATATATATATATATATATATATGTATAAAAACATTTTCTTAAAGTAATATAAATTAGCCGACAGCGTGTTTGTGCCATCTAGCGTAATATTTACGTACCACCGTGAGAATCAATCAATGAGGATCAGTAAAGTTATAGAAAATTCAATAAAACTAGTATCCACGTTATTCTTTATAACATAAGAATTATATATCTTTTTGAATTTTTTTTTTTTTTATAGAAGAGGAGGCAAACGAGCATGCGGCTCACCTGATGTTAAGTGACTACCGCCGCCCATGATCAACCGCAACACCAGGAGAATTGCGGGTGCGTTGCCGGCCCTTTAGAAAGGAGTAAGCTCTTTTCTTGAAGGTCCCCAGGTCGTATCGGTCCGGAAAAATCGCCGATGATAAACTATTCCACAGAGAGGTTGTACGTGGAAGAAAACTCCTTGTGAAACGTACAGTGGTGGACCGCCAAGCATCCAGATGGTGTGGATGGTATCGGGACGTTTGCCGTGTCGTGCGTTCACGAAATTTGGCGGCTGGGATTAATCCGAACAATTCCTCAGAGCACTCCCCGTGATAGATGCGATAAAATACGCAAAGAGATGCAACATCTCTTCGCAACGCCAGTGAATCGAGCCGATCGGAAAGCACTCCGTCGTCGACGATTCGAGCCGCTCTGCGCTGGATGCGGTCAAGTGGAAGGAGCTGGTACTGGGGAGCCCCAGCCCAGAGATGGGAACAGTATTCCATGTGCGGCCGAACCTGCGCCTTGTAAAGTTGCAGGCGGTGTGCCGGCATGAAATACTGTCCCGCTCTGCTGAGCACGCCAAGCTTTTTAGAGGCCAATTTGGCCTTCCCTTCCAAGTGACCACGAAACTGCACGTCACTCGATATGTCGACGCCGAGGATTCCGATACTGGCTGAGGCAACAAGGGGAGTGCCTTGAAACTGAGGGGATACGACAAAGGGGTTCTTTTTAGCGGTTAACGCGCAAACTTGTGTCTTCTGGGGGTTAAACTGGACTAGAAAGAATTAGCCAATTCGGACCATTACTTACGAAGATATTAAGTAATAAACATAGGCCGTTCCTGTCGCTAAAAGTCAATGCACGGAGGTCCGCGTGACGTCACTGTGACGGAACCGAACGCATCATAGTAGTTCATACATGTATTCTGTTGTAGTTCACGATTCGACGGAGCGCGGAGACGCGGTTGGGCACTATATTTGGCAATTTATTTAAATAAAGTGTTGTTACAGTGTAATTTTGTGATTGTTTAAGTATTAAAGATACATAATATGAGTGCTAATAAAGTAGAAGCTGGTTTTGTGCAAGCTCAATCGGATAACCTTCCAAAAGTGGATTCTTTCATGGTATTTGATTATCTAAGTAATCATTCTAAGTTCACCAGCGCTGAAGTCCGTGGTTGGAAACTACAAAGGTAAGGGTGCTGCTTATTTATCTACGTACAATTGTTGATTGTTCTAACTTCTCACTGGATCAACATTTACCGTGAAAGGATGATTATATATATATATATACATCACGATATTGATTCTACGTCCTTTCATTTCGCATTATTATAGCGTCCACCACTTGTAGGCAATTTTTGAAAACTATGACAGCGTATATTGGTCCATAAACAAATTCAAAGATAGTGTTCAACTCATTTTTTTGAATATTTAGTATATGTCGATATACAAATATACGTATATTGCCAGACGGAGGGAAACCAATCGGGACTCCCTTCCATATTACCAATTATTCAGAATCCCCGTAATATACATAGTTTTTAATTCATTCTCCTGCTTATCGCAATTCCTTTGTATAGTGCGACGTTGCCACTCTTATTAGTTATTCTGTTTTGTAATATTTTATTTATAGGTGATATTTTGTTTAATGTAGAACTATAAAATTTATTGAATATAACCGCAAAATTTTAATTGACTATATAATTTAATTTTAACACATTATAATGTGAATTATTATGATGTTAGTAATAAGAATAAGATTATCTTATGTTAATATAATTATCAGAAATTTTCATTTTAATAATAAAATAAAAAATATTTTGTATTTAATTATTACTTTTCACACCGGCAGGAAGAATATTGCAGTATTTTTGTTAAATTGTTAAGACCTATTATAACCCATATATTGCCAACGAATAAATGAACTTGAATTTAAATTTGAATTTCTCTACACTCACCATACAAAACACAGCAGCGATTTTACTCTGGCATTCTGTGAGAACGTAGTGCTTCCCCGGTCGAGTCGAATCATCTTTACGTCAAATTAAAAATATATTTGATTCGTTTAGCACGAATAATATAGTTTTTATCATTCTGGTTCAGATTAGATTTAATTTTAGTCAATTAAGTTTCGTATATTGTGCAAAATAATGAAATAAATGTACAGAATGTGCAATGTGAAATTGAGAAAATATAATTTTTGTCTACGGCAAAAAAAAAATAGACTATGTATCATGATTAATTTACCAACTAGTTATTCGTTGAGTCAATACAAAAAATATCAAAAATTGCCGAGCCGTGATAAATTATAGATTGAATATATTATTATTTACTTTAATTGTAAATACGTACTGATGTAAAATGAAACAAATATTGAGATCAAATAAAACGTTTATTGAACAAGCATCTTCTTTCAAACATTTGTTCAATGAAGTAGATACTTAGAATAAAGATTTATAATAAGGAACGTAATTAACACAATTTGGCACTTGAAATAACATAGGTAGTAATTTAGAGCAAAACTTTTGACGCACAAAGTGCCCCAAAAACCGCTACAAACGGCAACATTAATTAAAAAAGAAATAAGAAAGGTGTTCTAAGCGTTTTATCATTTCTAGAATTGTGTAATGTGAAAAAACTGTTCTAGAAAAGTGACTATTTTACACCGCATGGCATCCCTACACTGAAATATAAAAACAATAGCGAAAAATGTCATTAAAGCAATGGTCATTAAAGTGTGTTTTATACACAAGGAATTAAAATATAAATATATTCATGGTTATATGGACGTCAAATATCGTGCGGTATGAAACTTTACCGATAATCTGACGTCCACATATAAAAATATAACAAAATTCAAAAGTATGGACGTTAAATATCATTCTGTACGAATGTTTTAGGATATTCGAACGTCCGTATTATTATATGTAGCTAAATCTAAGGACACGTAAAGAAATTTGAAAGTAAAAATAGCACTGAGTACAGTATAAACCGACAAAAAATACCAAAATATACCTTGAGCACTAAATAAATAAGTAATCAACATAAATAAATAGTAAAACGCAATAATCAACAACATTGGACATCAGATATCAAAGAAATGGATGTCAAATAAAACTTTGTGAGAATATTTTAGGATATTCTTACGGCCGTATATGGGTAAATACTCAACTATACATTAATCAACTTAAACAAGTTTAACTAAGGAAACTTAAATGCAAGCAAACAAGCGTGGAAAGTTCTTAATGTGCGTAGGTCACAGTACGGACGCCAAATAAAGCACGATATGCATGTTTTTTAGTAATATAGCGTCCAATATGAATAAAAATTATAATTGTATTTCAACTAAATGCAAAACCAAACATATCATAATTTAACAAAAATAGCCTTTCACAAAATAAAATCAAGTTAAGTAGATAGTAATTTCTTACAGATTAGGTACAATAGTCGCACTCATCCTTAAAATAGTGATCATAAACAGTAAACTCGCAGTGAGAGCACCAAAACTCAACACGATCAAGTAAATAAATTATATTTTCGGAGTTATTCATGTCAGCAAAATTATGCCACGGTCTGTTGTAGGAATTAACAAATCTTTGGCAACTAATCCAGTAAAACCTTTTATTAAAATGAATTTCTTCCCAAGGCCATATTAGGTTATTAGTCAGAATATAACAAAACAAACTTCTATTTAAAAACCTGTCAATATCTACAATTAACTCCATCTTTTTGTACTCAATCAGAAGGTAATTTATACTCAAACAGAATTATGGGTTGCTTACGACATAACAAAAGTTCTTATAGGCAGTTTAGTACTGTACAGTACATAAATGTAAAATGTAAAAATATAGTGCAGCATGACGTAAACCGATAATATAAGTTACTGAGATCCCTTCATCAGCTATGAAAAAAGCTTATGACCTTAAGACCGCACCCAAATCGGTTCACCTCTTTAGGAGCTACGGTGTCACAGACAGGCAGCCACACAGACAAACATTCACGTAAAACTTATAACAATCCTCTTTTTACGTCTATTATTCATGGATCCAATCAATCATTAAATTCGATAAGGTTGGACTAAGAGAGCGAGATGGAATTTTGACAACCAGCAATGTTTTAAAAACAAAATACGAAACTAAACAAAAATACCACAGTAATTCGTAGGAGAATTCCCGAATATGGCTATTTGTTGTTTGTATAGGAATTTTGGACGAAGACTTTTATTTTTAACCAGTCTTTGTTGTGCAGAATTTCAGTATGTTGACTACGAAGTTCCTCGCACTCATGGCGTTTTGGCGGTTGTTTATTTTTAATATGTTTGCTAAAAAACTTTTTAACTATACTTTTCTGTTCTGTGGTCCAAGGAACAAGGTTTCGTTTTTTCTTTGTTTCAATATGTGTAGCATTGGTAGCATCGCTAAGTAGAGTTGACTGCGGAGTAAGGACAGGGTTATCGTATGTGAACTCCGTTTCTTTTGATTTTTCAGTTGGTAATGCAGCATCGTAATCTATTAATTCATCACTGTCATAATTATCGTGGCCCTGTGCGTTTTCTAGTAAATCTTGTTCTAAATCTAAGTTTATGTCATCCAAACATTTGCCTCTATAAGAGTCTGCTTTGCCACTCTCCATGAGCAGCAGTAGTTTTGATAGTTTGGCCGTCTGATACACGTCATCGGGTAATCTATAGTTTTGTCTGTGGACAGCCTGTGTGTGCCCCATAAAGTTATCTAGTTGTTTAATGTCTGATTCTTTAAGGTTAAACATCTGAGTCAACGTAGCCAAATGTTTGCGTAGCTTAGTCGTAGTAATAGCTGCAGGATTTCGAGCTCCACTTGCAGTGGCATACTTTTTCAAGACCTTATAACCACATAATGTACTTTCAGATCCGGGTTTTGCAAACAAAAAGTCGTTTTTTTCACATATGTAATTACGTCTCACAGAGATAAGCAAATTGATGTCACTTTGGACTTCGTCAGTCAACAGAACGGGCACACCTCGACCTCTTTTACCCCGTATAACAATACGCTTAAAACTATTTACCAACACTTTTTCCGCATTTGAAATAGCTCGGTCAAATTCCTCATATGCGCTTTTGTCATTGCTGCTCTCTTGGTAGATGCTGAGTGGGAGACGTTGCAGTTCACCAGGCCGACGTCTGTTGAGAAGAAGAACGCGGCAGTAAACTGTCTCTGTTAGAGTGTTGTACGCTTCAATATTGCTAGTTTCGGATTCTATTAACTTAGATGCTGCAGACTTAGATTTTTCGCAAAGATAATTTTTAAGGAGTTTTAAGTCTTTCGCAAGAGGAACAATTGTAATTTTATTCCATTTTTTTAAGTTTAAGTCATTGCAGGCCTGGCTTGAAACATCAAACTTCCAATTAGTCTTGATGAGATGAATTAGCGTCTTTAGATCAGCCTCTACTGCAGCAGTTTCCACACTGCTGCCTGATTTTAATGTAGTCATTATGGCTATGTTGCAACACTGTTTTAGGCTAGTGCTGATGTTCATGGCATATGTTGGAGCACCATAGCGATCTGTTTTACAATTGTAACTTGATACTTTTTTAGTTGCAGTAACAATTAGATCATAGTTTTGAGGTTTCAAACAAACCATCAAATTTTTAAGTGACGGTTTCAGCGTCTTCAATTCTAGTAACAATTTAGCCAATTCTCTCATTTTTCGCGATGTAACGTTTACGAAGTGTTTTTCTCGATGAATCCTTAAATATTGGGCTCCAAACGCACAGATAAACGTGTCTCTTTTAGCTTCTAGTGATATTTTGTCAGGTCTCATTTTTGGAAATACCTCATCTTTAAGTTTTTTGTCAATATTTAGGTTGCGTAACATAAAATTTTGAGACTGAACTTGAGTGTTGGCGGTATCGGATAACGGTTGACATGTCTTCTTATGTTTCCACAATTGTTTCCTAGAGTAGAAGCCTAAACATTTTTCACATGGTAAGTAATCGATGTGTGGATAAACATTACTCTTTTTCATAGGTTTAACACATTTTATAACATTCCGAATATAGTTTCCTCTTTTGCGTAAGTTGGTTATTAGGTTTTTGCGTACGCAACTTTTCGTAGGATGAGAGATAATATTTTGTACTTCGGGTTCCGTACAATGATTCCGCAATAGATGTCTCGCAAAATTTAGCACATCGACCTCACAAAAAAAACAATAATCCCTGGCTCTGGTTCTTTTCAACTCTTTCGTCTTTTGGCAACTTGTCAAATCCTAAAAGAGAACATTTCAATGAATTACAGAATAAATTTGCTTTATGAATTATCAACATTTTCACATCTGGTAACGTTCTGTAATTCTTGCCGCACGATAACATACGGTACAGTAACGTGCATTAATTACAGGACGTTACCGGAATGTCTCAAGAAGCACTTAGGCTCTCGTGATTGTATTTTGTTACAATAAGTGTCTAGAGGGATAGGCATTCTAAAATTAAAGGTGAGGCATCCTTTTTAGTCACAAATTAAATAGTTATCTCCCTAAGAATCCTCAAAATTAATATTTATGCCCAACATTTTTTTAACAACATGAACATTGTACAGTTTTAATTGATTTGAATAAAAAAATCAGAAAGTTATCTTCAAGATTTGATGTGAAACAAAAAAAGAAATATTTCTGTTGCGTAGCGAAACTAAAGCTTCATATTCCTGATTTATGTTCATATTGTGAAATAAATATATTCATGAGCATACAATGTTGATTATTGCAGCTTCATGGTTTCAGAATTTAAGTAATAAAGAAAAGATCTCACCTGGGGTTCCTCTAAGCTACGACGTCTAAGACACAATTGCTGATTTTGATGTGTCTTATTCAATACTTCTTCCGTTTCTTCAGTATAACTTGTGATACTGGAGGATTTCTCGAATGCAGAAATATACGTTGGATCTTTGTCAGAGTCGTCAAACTCAGAGCTATTGTCATTAGAAAAATTAGGAATGCCATCATTGGAAGCGCCACCTGACGTAGTAGGTACTGAGTCTTGTATCTGAGTGGTATGGTCTTGTGATAATGATTGGCTTGTTATTGTGTGATTTTTTGTGAGATTACATTCATTAGGATTACTTAGTGTTACATGCATTTGGTACGGAGATTGTTCCAATACGTTTGATAAGGACTGGTTAGTTATAGTAAGACACGATTGACCACTTTCACTATGCATTGGGTTCTGAGGTTGTTCCAACACATTTAAATAATCAGAATTTTGGATAACTGAATTATTACTGTTATCAGCCAGAATGTTTGCGTTCGCTTCGATAATAACGTTGCTGTCAGCATCTAGCAGACGAGGACTAGAAGTTGCAACTGAATCTGACAACAAAGTATTCCGCGGTGTCTCGATGTCAGTCATTGGTCTTTGATCTGGCAAGCATGTTTCGTTATAGTTCGAATCCGAGTCATCAGCATCATTCGTTATATCATCCATCAGAGTATCCGTCAAGTCGTTATTTAAATTTGAACTATTTGCAGTATCGTCGTCCGTAGACGGTAGATATGTTTCATCCCTATGTTTCTTACTTACTTACTTACTTACTTACTTATCGTCACGCACAATCCCTAACGGGGTAGCCAGAGAGAACAGATCGCCAAGTGTCACGATCCTTACATACCTCTTTCGCTTCTTTCAGGTTCATTAACTTCTTCATACATGCACGTCTAGGTATCCGAGTACTCTTGACCCTCCCCTCTTCGAGCAATTTGCTCACATGGTCTTCGAAAGTTAGTCTCGGTCTACCTCGACACCTTTTAATATTTACTTTCGCTCTATATATTTTCTTCACCATTCGGTCTTCACTCATTCGTTCAACGTGTCCAAACCATTGGAGTACGCCCCTATCAATTTTTGTGATAAGGTCATCTTTCAATCCTGCCATATTGCGAATCTCTTCGTTTCGCTTTCGGTCGGCTATGGTAACGCCACACATTTTACGAAGAGATCGCATCTCCACTGCATTCAACTTGCTTTTATGCTTCTTCTGGCATACCCAGGTTTCGCTGCCATATAACAAAGTCGGTACCAACACTGCGTTATGTATTGCAAGGCGTGCACTCTTCACCACGCCTTGCCTTTTTATTAATGCATTCAGGGCACCATTGACTTTGTTTCCGGCAGCGACACGCCTATCCACATCTAAATCACATCTTCCATCCCGGCTGAAAGCACTCCCCAAGTATACAATTTCATTTACCTGTTCTAGACATTCCTGATTTACCCATATTTCACATTTCGTTCTCTCTTCGTCCTTTTCAAATACCAGAACCTTAGTTTTATTAGCATTCAAACGGAGACCTTTAATTTCACATTCCTCTTTCATACACGTGACTAATGCCTGCAGTTCTGCTTCTGATGGTGCAATAAGCACTGCATCATCAGCATACAGCAGACAATTAACTTTTATGTCACCCAATTTCACACCCAAACAGCTATCTTTCAGCTTATGTTTCTCATTATCAATTATATCAAATGAATCATCAATGCTAGAATTTGGCGGTGCGTATGATGGGAGATTACGTCTGGATCTCTGTAAAATAAAATAAATTAGACAATGAGACATCACACACATCGATCTGATGCCGAGATAATGTAGTGTATGTAGGTATATACACGATAGCCTATAATATCCTTGATCTTGGGTCAAAAATATCCAAGCCGGAGTCTTTCATGGATATCTCGTTGTAAAGTCGACACATTCTTATTATCGAGTTGTAAAAAGAAGTATTATTCTTGTAAGTCTGCAGGTAAAATGTCTTGCTAGGAATTCGGGGATTGCGCTTTGTAATTAAGTTTAATTTACTTAAGAGGTAACCGGAATCGATCTCATTGTGGAGAATTTTATGTAAATATATAAGGTCATATTCCTTACGGCGAATAAGTAAAGAGGTCATTTTAAATTTGTCGAGTCTCTCACTATAACCGACAAGACTGCGACCAAGACCACATTTGTAGCTAAGTATTCTAAGGGTTCTTTTTTGGACGCTTTCTATACTATCCGAATGCACCGAGTAGCAGGGAGACCATTATAACATTAAGTAGCTTAAGCACTTGTGTTACGGAAATCAGAATCAACGAAGCTATTACAAATAAATACATAATAAATATATTACACCCAGATACAGAACAAACACAATGTTCATCACTAAGTGTTTGTCCTGGGCGGGGATCGAAACCACGACCCCTGGCTCAGAAGGTAAGAGACTACCCTTGGTCCAACGGGCCAGTAAGTATAACATTTATGTACCTTTTAGAAAAGCGTATGACCATAAATAAAAATAGGCTACTTACTAATGACATTCTTCTTAGATTCACGTAATAAGAAGCATCCCTTTGTTTTCGAGATTCAGTTGGAGTTGTAGCATCTGAAATAATCTATTAGATTAGGTAAATGGTTTGTTGCCAAAATAATAAATAAATATGCTATCGGTAATCTGTATAAACCGAGATTATATACCCAGGCAATGTACAACATACCTAAAAGGTAAACTGAAATATTATTCATTTTGTACTTTGCCTAGGTAGATCGGTACTGGCTTCATTTGACAGATGGATGTGACACAAATCGCCTCACCTCAGGCACATATTCCTTATATCGGTTTTTTGCACATGTACATTTTATGTGTATTTACTTTGCAAAATTCATAAATCAAAATGCAAAGCGTGTAACGTTGCGTTATGTTTCAACCTAGAGCAAGATTGCTGCTACTTTTTTTTTTACTTTAGAAGTAAAGTTGTAGCACGAATGGGTCGGCTCGACCGGGGAAGGACCACGCTCTCACAGAATACCAGCGTGAAATAGTAGCTTAATGCTGCTGTATTTCGTATGGTGAGTGTAGAGAACCGGAGACCCTTTTTACTGAAAACGAGGCATTCCATCTTAGTCCTCACGGGTAACAACGCATCTGCATTTTGATTCGTAATGGAGGATAGATGTGGATATCTATGGACCACAGCAACCACTTACCATCAGGTGGACTGTGTGCTCGTTTGCAACCCTATCCTATAAAAAAAATACTAACAGTACCATTCGTAAATGAATAGTACTGTAGATACAGTAAATCCAACAAAAGTACCAGGAGCCTTTTAAAGAAATGAGGAGCCATGTTATATATTTCAACTAACTATAATTTATTCAGCTAATTATTTCAGACTATCATCGTTGAAATAGTTAAGTTGGTTAAGTTACAGCCTATTTACGTCCCACAGCCGGGCCTTCCCTCACTTCTGAGAGGGTTTTAGGGCAAAGAAGTGCCGGCTGAGCTACCCCTATGCGTGTTGGCGAACTTCATGGCGAAAAAAATATGTCCTCGAAATATTTTTTTCTTATTTCTCAGACAGTCCGACTTCCTCACGATGTTTTCTTTCACCGCTCAGCACGTGGTAGATCAGCACTTAAAATTGCAATTAACAATTTCATTGATGCCAGCGGGGATGCACCCGGTTTGCGAGCGTACTGTGAAATTACGAACGAAACGACGAGAGCCGTGGTGGCTCTTCTGAGCCACCACGGCTCTCGTCGTTGAAACGAAGACACCTTTTTATTTTGTATGTTTTTTTTTCTCTATAGGATAGGGTGACAAACGAGCACACAGATTGTGAGTAGTTGCTGCGGCCCATAGATATCTTCATCTCACTCATCTCACCCTCGATTACAAATCAAAATACAGATGCGTTGTCACCCGTGAGGACTAAAACGGAATGCCTCATTTCCAGTAAAAACCGTCTCCGGTTCTCTACACTCACCATACGAAACACAGCCAGCATTAAGCTAATATTTCACGCTGGTATTCTGTGAGAGCGTGGTCCTTCCCCGGTCGAGCCGAAGTATTCGTGCTGCAACTATACTACTAATATAACTGCAGCATGGCTCTACCACGTATAAAAAATGTTTTAATGAACTAGGAAAAAAATCGGACTTCAATTGTGGCATATTTTTGGAGCTTAAGAAGTGGGTTCTTTAAAATATATATCCATAATATATTTTTTATTTCAGGAAGAGATATTTTTATTTTAAATTTTATTATTTCGTAGATATTATTTGTGTTGAAGGAAATATGTTGATTATTTTGGTAATTGGAAATGTAAAATAACCGCCGCGCACCTTGCGCCGCCTTTGAACGGCTTTGTCACTCGACACTATTATGGTCGAGTATTGTTTACAAAAACCGTTATTTTAGACTGTACATCGGCACCTTTAATGGTTTTATGGCTTTTAAGGGAATGAATGAACCTTTATTTTTCTACAAGCGCTGTTGAAAATTGTTTGTTCAAATATGTAAAGTAATAAATTTTTTTAAAATATGGCATTTACGGCTAAAATTTTGATTACTTACACAGTACATTAAGAGTACTTATGAAATACTTTGTGAGATTTGTAAAACTTAGCAAGATCTATTTAAAGATGACTGAATCATGTAAGGAAAAAGAGAGTTTCAACTAGTCCTGGAAAAAAACCACATGCTTCTTCATGAATTTAAGTATATATTTTTAAAGAAATAAAAAAATACTATTTTTATTGACTAACGCATGCCGCTCTGGTCCGAACTACATTCTAAATCGGTGTAAGTTGGTTGTGGGTTCTTGTAAGCTTATTATTAATGCGTTTTATGATGAAAAATTGTATTGTAGCCTATGATTTTGCACACAAAATATTGTAAACAATAGATTTAAGTTTAAAATTAAACAAAATTGAACTATTAAAAAACTTTGTTTCATCGAGAAATATGACAATTTTGACTTTACTCAGTATTTACTTACACTAATTACTTTAGGACTTTATTAAATTTATGTACTCTTTTATAGGAAATTTCATAGAGAATTCAGAAATGTATATGTTGTATATGATATACCAAATTCAAGAAATTTGCGTTTAAACGGATTGCGCCCAATGCGCCGTTAATTTTATTAAACAGCTCCGCAGTCAATGGAGTATGACGGTTAGAGTCAACGCAGTTGAAAGACTAAGTTACTTAAGTCACCAGACACCAGACACAATGTGGGTTTAATAGGTAATTAGGAGTAGTACATTGTACATGTTGTATTATATATGTATAAGTGCAATTGTATTATGTTTTTTTTTAACATAACACTGGCTAATATAGACCAAAATAATTTAATAAATTGACAATCCAATATACGGATGTCGGAAGCAAATAAGACGCCACATTATGTACAAAAATGGATATAGTGGACGTACAATAAGTTACGGGATATCAATAACGTACGTCGTAAATATATTTTAGACGAACGGACGTACCTACTTTTGAATAATATACTTATAGATAATTATTTTCTTATAGGAGTATACTTTTTTATTAAAAATACAGTAAGCAGCATATTCGGCTTGAATTCACTTCTAAATTACATAAAATTCTAGACTTCGATATTTTGAACTTTGAGTTTCAGTATCTATCTGTAGGCTTAAATCAACCTATTTAGAATATTTATGCAAGGTTTCAAAAAACCGTCATCTTTCTAGCACAGTTATAAGTCCCCTCAGATTATTTTTACAAATTTTTAAAAATGATCTAGACGCCACGTTTTTTAAAAATTAACTAATGAACAAAATTTGAAAGAAGCCTGACTTTCAAAATAAAAGATATAGATATAGCATTTCACTCCTCCTTGCCCTTGTTTTCCGCAAAAGTATCTTAAAAGTATTTTGTTCTTGACTTGACTTGGGAATTTCGACAAGAAAAAAAGTTTATTAATCATTAAAGTATATAAAAAGAAAACTCTTTCTATTAAACGTGGTGGAACATTAAGGTCCGATCCTCATTATAATGCCGCTCACAGTTCATTAACGATCAGATTTCGGTCTGTTAAAATATTATCAAGTAAAAAATATGTGTGTGCATTCATACTATCCGTAACAGTCAAGTTTCGGTCAAATCCCATTCCATTATAATAAGTCAGACCGAGAGCGGACCGAGAACGAACTGTGAACGGCAAATGAGGATCGACCCTAAAAGCACTTTATTTTTTATTTCAGAGTGTAAGGTGTAAGTAAGTACCTACTATAAATACCTAACTAACATCTTTATTGTATAAGCAGTAAGCATGGGCGTTTTCAGTTCTTATCTGCAACGGTTACGTAACCGATATCTAGTTTTCATATCGTTATTGAAAACCGTTTTCAGATATCGATATCAATAGTAATGGTTTGCTACTGAATGTGCAAACGACAATCGTACCATAACCGCAAACTGTACTACGAGTGCAACATGTATTTAATGAATTACATAGATTATTCTAGATTAGAAGTCAGAGGTTCTAATCTTATTGTTATCTTAGATGTAATATTTAAAATGTATGTTAATATATAATTTTTGTATATTCAATGTTATGCTGTAATAAATTATACCATCACTGTTACAGCTTATTAAAGTACAATGCTGAACACATAGGCCTTCTCATAGATTGTATCATAGGTGGGATATTTGCCATAGTTGCCACGCTTGGCAAGCGGGTTGGCAACCACAGTTTTTTTGAAGTGAAACTTTTTACGGGAGGGCTTTGAGTGAAATGCTGATCCGCTATATTTTTGTATGACGAAAAGTGGTGGGTGTAAACACTACGTACGTACTGGGCATTCGGTCGATCATTCAAGTCGCAAACGCAAGGCATTACATACCATAAAGTATATAGTAGTACAATTACAAGCTGACAACGGTCTTTTGTATCAAATACTAATCTTATATTAATTTTATTTAAGACAGTTACCAAGGTACACGTATTTATTTTAGTAAGATTGAGCTGAGCGCACTTCAGTAATAGCGGCAGTATGTTGTATAGGTAAAGATATTTTGTCGAACAAACACTGATTGACTCTCAAGGTGGTATGTAGTATAGATGCTAGATGACATAAACCTAAAAAATTGCTGCCCATCTCCTGATTTGTTTCCGTGTAGTGAATAAAATTACGTTCATTCTATCCTTTTTTTTTTTCTATAATTTTGTTACCCATTTTTTTCAAATTGAGACGTAGGATCAGAGTCTGATTTCAAAGTCTATAATTAAAGTGTATTCTTTTTTTAATTTGACAACTCTCACAGCTACACAAACTTAAAAATTAGGCAATTTTAACCATTTGAAATTCGACCCTTTTGCTTTAGGTAATTATATCCAGATGTGCATTGCGTACCTACCGTGTGAAACTAAAATTACCAAAACAGAAATCCTCTCTTTCTATAGGAATTTATGATACCGTCGCAAGAACAAGAAACAATGAATATCAATGCAGGACATCGCATCGGTTTAGCTCGTAGGCCGTTTTGGTTTCGTTTTCGTACGTTGGTTAGGTATATGGTTTTGGTTGGATATGTGATAACGGTTTTGCACTTAGGTTTATCGATATGATATGATATTTGATAACATAACGTTATTAGTTACGTTTTGATATATCGGTCTCATGCCTAATAAGCAGTCCTGGTAATACACGCTGAAGACGCGGCCGACAGCGGCCCGCGGCTATAACGCAAAATTTACTTTACGCTTGTAAGGTTAGGTACATTTTTGTTCGCAGCGTCTAGCGTGTCGAAGGAGTAGACAACTATAGCAGTACGTAAAGAAAATTTTGGATGGAGTGATTTATCTATCTGTAATGCTGCGGCTACGGAGAAATGCCGTTAATTATCGCGTTGATGGACGTTGAATGTAGGTGTGGCCACGAATTAACGCGATAATTTGACAACGGCATTATATGTGTGCCACGGAGTTGCACGTATGGCTGCGATGGAGTGGAGTAATGAAAAAGGTTTTAGAGATTGAATTAAAAAAATACTTCAAAAGTACTTTAACTTACGGTATGAAACTAAGAAAAATAAGCAGGAGAAAGAAAAACAATTTTTGCAGGTCAAAATTCATAGTGTACAGTGGTACGAAACCCTGGGTACGTGTATCTAATTCGCACTTGACCAGTATTTATAATTGGCTTATTAGTTATTATTTCATTAAAATATATTTACGTTTGTTATTTTATTTAGCTTAAACTTTTATACGTGGTAGAGCCATGCTGCAGTTATAGTAGATGTATAGTTGTAGCACGAATGGGTCGGCTCGACCGGGGAAGGACCACGCTCTCACAGAATACCAGCGTGAAATAATAATATAATAATAATTTATTTGACTCAATTGACAGGTTACACTTATTGTATTATATCTATTTTAAATTAAAAAATTACATTTCAAAGAAGTGGAAGGTGACAAACAAGCACACAGTCCACCTGATGGTATGTGGATGCTGTACCCCATAGACACCTACATCTATCCTCGATTACGAATCAAAATGGTAAAGTAACTATTTAGTAATCTGTGGTGTAGGTTCGGACTAAAGTAGGTAGGTACCTAATATTATAAATCAAAAACAAAATCAAATCGAAAACTGTAAACTTACCTTTGATTCCTTGTATCATTTTCAATATCCTTGCACTTCGACTACTTTTACTAGTCATTTTGCTTAGCGAGGCGGACGTCACTTCTCAAATAAAATAAATGCGGCGAGCTTACACACAACGCGCGTATACTAACAACGACAAAACAAAACGAAGTAATGTGATTTTGTTTGTTTAAAACTTATTTGAACGGAACGGCAACGTCGCATCCCCTAATTTTGTGCGGAAGTCAAATACGGCCATGAATGAAAGTATTCACAAATAGACAGCAGCGCTATTATTTTTGCTACGAAAACTAGCGGAACTACGAAAATATTCAGTACAGCGAGATTGGAAGAAAAATGACGTCCAATTTTATTTTTAGATTTTGACAATTCTATGATCAGCATGACAATCTGCGAACAATGCGCTAAGTCTCCTATTTGACGTCCGTATATCGGACGTCGTAAGCAGGTTGACGCCACATTATATGCAAAATTCGCCATAGTGGACGTACAATAAGTTACGGGATGTATATATATAAATATATAAATGATGATAATATCGTGAATCGATATATCGTATATAAGCTTCGATGTTTTAATGAGCGATGTTGCGTCCTATAGATGTGCTTAAATTCCTTGTGTGATGTGCTTTGTGAAATTCCCCTGGACAGCCTTGGCGAGAGAATAGAATGCACGGGTTCCAGAAGGAAAGCGAACTAGTTTCTCGCCAATTCTGCCTATGTGCTCTGACTTTACCTTGGCAATAACTCTTTTGAAGGACCTGGAGGCGGAATTATACTTTTTTTTTAGAAAGCTGGTGTTTACATCCCGGGACGCTGATGTGTCAGCCCAGGCTTGGTAGCACTCCTGCTTATATCATGATGCTATTTTACAGGAGCGACCAAACCATGGCTGAGATTTGCCTCCAATGGGCACCACAGAGGAAGGAATAAAAAGTTCCATACCCTGAAGTCACATCTGCCGTCCGCCGAGGCGTCGAGAACAGATGTCCCCTCTGACGTAAACGCAAACTCCAGCCCAAGGCACAAAGGAGTGTTCCAGTTTTTACCCCGGGTAGGAGAGATAAGAGACATCAGCTGGAGGGGACACCCGCGTCTCGGTCTGAAAGAGCAGAGCCAGCCTCGCCGTCTCGAGATGGTAGTGGATGGCGTTTAGGTTAGAGTGAAGTCCCCTGATATTGCAGAAATTCACGGACAGCGTGGCAGGGGTCGCCTTGCTCTTGTTGCTCCGTTTGCTCCGAGCAGTTGTAGTCTTGAGCGGAATTCCCCCCCCCCCAGAATACGCGGGGCCGCCTGAGCACCCACGCTCAGAAGTGAAGACACACAGTCGTGGATGCTCAGCGAAGGATTCACCAGGGGTGCTGGTACCCTCCTGGGGTAGTCTATCGTCATTTAATTCCACTACCATGTTGATGGGGGGGGGGGGGCATTTGGGCCTCCGGCCACCTGCACTCACCGGACGAAACGCGGAAGCAGAGCTTCCACTTCACGCCGGTATTCTGTGAGGTCTTGGTACCACCCCGGTTTGAGCTGGCCCATACGTGCAACAGCAAAGCTGCCACGTGGCTCTACCTACTGTAAAACTGCATTACACTAGTCTACTGCAAAACATGCACTTCTCCCAATGTGAGGGTGATTTGCTATAGATATCACAATTGGCAGGAAGATTCCTGTAGATAAACTACTAACAAAGATTCTATGCGACCGAAGTGTGTGTGCGACTGGCACAGCTAGTTAGTGCATATTATTCTATAACTAGCTCTTATGAGGTATGCGTTACAAAATACTTTACCTCCACACTTAATTGTTTTTGGTGCATTTCTTTTTTGATGTTGCTCCACATTGCGAATCACACCTGAAATTAGTAAAAAAAATCAATTTTATTGTCTGTCTTTAAATGATTTGCAACCGCTGATTATGAGGTGCCTGGTTTTATTGGCTTATTTAGTTTTGCTTTCAAGAAATTTTTAGTGTTTTCACCCTCCTCCGCAAGAACGTAAAGCCAATGTTCTTGCACCTGATCTCTCTCTGATTGTGATCAGACTATGTGAGTGAAGGAATAGAACATCTGTGTTTGTGCACACATTCGTATCGAAATTCGGTCTTGAGGAGATTATAAAAGTGTGTTAAAAATTAAATAAAAGATATAAAAATACCTCTTGATTCTGCCTTTGATGATGCAATAGGGAGGTTTCTACCCGCTAATGATTTTAACATATATATATATATAAGCAAAGTAATATACGTGTGTTTCACAAAATACCCGCGAGTACATATATATATATATATATATATATATATATATATATATATATGTACTCGCGGGTATTTTGTGAAACACACGTATATTACTTTGCTCCGTCATCATTTAATATTTTCGATATAAATATCTAATATCTAGTCTATTAGTGATAGTGAATTAATTTGTGATTCGTAAAAAGTAAGCATATACTTTTTTACTTAAATATTGCATGCTTCTGCGTCGACAACAGTGCAGTGGTCGTTTGCTTCCCAATAAGCGCTTTTATCGCTTGAGCTTAGGATTTATTTTTAATTACTTTAAACGAACCGAGATGTCTTCTACTGGGAAATGTGCTGGTTGTCAGAATAAAATAACTAATCGACAGTTTATGTGTTGTTGTTCATGTAAACTAAAATATGATTTGGACTGTGCCACGATTAGTGAAAAAACTTTCATTTCGTTGGACAAAGAACGTAAAGCTGTGTGGATATGTCATGCATGTAAAAATCGTCAACCTAAGAGTGATAACCAGAACACTCCCATTCGCGGCAACACAATGTACTCGGAAGGCTGTATGGAGAAGGAGACAGAAGAATTAGCAAGTAATTTAAGTGTTAAAGTGCGCGCGAAGTCTAACAGGCGGGAGGTCAGCCTTCTACCAGCAACTATAGAGGAAATCGGCGACTTGCTTGATAATAAATTATCGGATACATCACCAATTTTTCGCAAATTACGATTGACTATTCTGGAGGATATCAAAACAATAATATCTCAGGAGATTAATTTAGCCCTCAATGAGTTCAAAACCGAGCTGACGCAAGCTACTGACTTTTTAGCTGCTGAACAGGCGGATTTGAAAGTAAAGGTTGAACAAAAAGACAAAGAAATTAAAGATTTACAGACTCAGACTTTAAAACTTAAAAAAGAAGTTTATACCCTCCATGGTCGACTGTCTACCATTGAAAAAATCTCTAGAGACAATAACTTGGAAATTAACGGCATACAGGAAAAGGCCAGCGAGGATCTGTTTGGATTATTTCACAACCTTTGCAACACAATTAACTCGCCAATTGCGGACAGCGACATTCGTGCCTGTCGCCGTGTGGCTAAGATGGATCAATCTTCGAGCAGGCCCCGTTCCGTATTAGTGACACTGACATCGCCGCGTATTCGTGATCGTATCCTTGAAGCCGTTAATAAGTTTAATAAAACTCAAAGTGGCAAACTAAACTCGAAACACCTAAATATTGATGGTGCTACTAATAAAATATATGTCTCTGAACATATTTCACCTGATTGTAAAGCATTATTCAGAGAGGCTAGAAGAGTAGGCAAGGAGAAAAATTTTAAGTTTATTTGGGTCAAAAGAGGAAATGTGTACGCTCGCAAAGTTGAAGGTGCTACTCCCGTGCTCATCAAAAACATTGATTGCTTAGTTAACCTAGTTTAGTTATATCTTCCATTTATTTGTTTATTTTATTTTTGTGTTCACTTGGTTTAAGTTTACTTTGATAAAAGCTTATATTATTTTATGGGTAAAGGAAAACAAAGAAACTATTTTACATTAGGTATTTTGAATGTACGTTCGCTAAATACCGGTTTTGAGGAACTTAATCAAAGTGTCCAAATTAAGGATCTTGATATACTATGTCTTAGCGAGACTTGGCTTCATCATAGTTCCAATATTGACTTGTATTCAATTTCCGGCTACAGACTGCTGCACAACCCCACCACATTGGTCGTGGTGGTGGTGTTGGTGCTTATATAAAATCTAACTTACGTGCAAAGCGTTTAGATCACCCCCCTGGGGAACTTGAACAGATATGGTTTAATGTTAAAATAGGTAGTGAGACTGCTGTATTTGGTTCGGCGTATCGTCCTGAATCAGTGAGTGTTGGTTCAGCTATAGACTGTTTGCACGAGTCTCTCTCGTTTTTTATAGCGCAATATGATCAATTATTTCTTGTTGGTGACCTGAACATTGATTGTCTAAACAACGACGGCCTTCCATTTACGCCTAATTGTCTCAAGACCCTTACTGATACATTTAACCTCCATCAAATCGTAAACCAGCCTACACGGGTCACTTCTACTACGAGTACCCTGATTGATGTTATCTTTACTAGGACACATCTTAAGCCCATTTCTGTGGAAGTGACACATAATGATGATCTTAGCGATCATGGACTGATTTCAGCGAAATTTCCGCTCGCGATTCAAAAATCTAAATGTCGTATAATTTCATACAGACCTATAGCTGAGAACACAATTGCTATAAACAATGCTGCTAAATACACGCCATGGGAGCTGGTACTAGTACAAGATGGTATCGATAATATGGTAAATACCTTTAATAATCTCGTCATTGACTTGATGGACTCATTCGCCCCTGTTCGTAAAAGCACTTTTAAACTACCCCCTGCCCCATGGATGACTGATACCCTTAGAAAAATGAAGTCAATTCGTGACAAGGCTTGCCACCGGGCCAAAACTATAAAATCGGAAAGTAGTATGCAATTTTACCGCGATCTGCGCAACTATTATAACCGAGCAGTTACTCTAGAAAAGCAGGCATATTTTACTAGGTTTGTCAATGATAATAGGTCAAATCCTTCTCAGATGTGGCGTCACATAAAACGAATAATTTCACCTGCCGTAAAAATTCGTTCCATACCGGACCATCTTCTTGACCCTGATTCACTTAATAATCACTTTACAAACACCATATCATGTGCACCTCCCGACAAAAGTGTTATTCAAGAAATCGAATCACTTAAGCACTCTGAAATCGAATTTCAATTTGTAGCTGTAAATGAAACGTTAGTGAAAAGTATAATTGCTTCTACAGCTACTAATGCGACCGGAACTGATGGCATCTCCATGTTGATGTTAAAACTTACGCTTCCATATTCTTTGTCAACGATAGTGGCGATAGTCAATAAATCTATATTGGAAGGAGTATTTCCAGAATCTTGGAAATGTGCCATCGTCACTCCCATTCCCAAAAAATCAATGGTGGATAATCTTTCTGATATAAGACCAATAAGCATTCTTCCTGCACTATTTAAAATAGTTGAAAGATGCGTTCTTTATCAAATTTCACCATATCTAGAACGTAATCAAGTACTGCCTGTGATTCAATCTGGTTTTAGAAAGAATCACAGTTCAGTATCAGCTCTTTTAAATATTACTGATGATATTCTTGCTGCGTCCAATGAGGGTAAGGGAACAATTATGGTTTTGCTAGACTTCAGCCGCGCTTTCGATTGTGTTGATATATCAATTCTATTGGCAAAATTAAAATACTATGGTTTCACAGAATCGGCCTGCACCTGGTTTCAATCTTATTTCCATAATCGCTGCCAAAAAGTGCAATGTTTGAATAGCCAAGGAGTTCTAAATGTCTCCAACACGCTCCCCCTTAATAAAGGTGTTATCCAGGGTTCAATACTTGGTCCCACATTATTCGCAATTTACACGGCCAACGTTACTAAAGCTATAATTCACTCGAAAATTCACTTATATGCAGATGACAGCCAAGTATACGTTCACACAACGCCAAATGATGAGGAGGTTGCTGTTGTTATTTCCAAGTTAAACAAAGATCTTGATTCTGTTGCGGAGTGGTCTTTGAAACATGGCCTGGTACTTAATCCCTTAAAGAGTGTCACCATTACCCTTGGAACAAAGCACCAGGTAAAAACGATTAATGAACGGAAATCTCTTGTTAAGATCTTTGACACCGTTATACCTTACGAGGGTTGTGTTCGCAATTTAGGTCTCCTTATGGATGAGAATTTAAAATTTGAGCAACATGTTCAGACTAAAATCGGTAAATGCTATGGTTCGTTAAAAACTTTGTATAAAATTCGCTCATTTCTAAAACGTGACATAAGACTGCTGCTCTGTAACAGTTTAGTACTATGCCACCTTCATTATTGTGATATTGTTTATGGTCCATGCTTATTTAAAAAAACTGTGAAGAATGTGCAGAGAGTGCAGAACGCATGTATGCGTTTTTGTTTTAACATACCGAAAAGGGATAGGATTTCACCTTATTTAGTCAGTAATGGCATTTTAAATATGTGCAATAGTACTAAATTAAAATATGCATGCTTTCTGCACACTCTGCATCACGCAAAGTCTCCAAGATATCTGTATGATAAAATAGCAGTTGAAAAAAAAAGTTTGCTTTCAGTCAGAGAAAATAGTCATCGGCTTCCACTACCCAGGATTAGCCTCGCTGGAGCCAGGGCGTGTTTTAAATTTGCCGCTGCTAAAATTTGGAACGATTTGCCACCACCAGTCCGATCTACCCAATTTCCGTCTACCTTCCGACAAAGATGCCGCAAGTGGCTTATTCAAAGACAGTCCCTGGCTCTATGTGGCTTTGATACCCCCTCAAATTAGACAACTTTTTTTTTGTATTTGGAAGGTATAATTTATTAATTGTTTTATTTTTATTTTTACTTTTTTATTGTTGATACGTGTGTTTCATCATCAATTGCCTAAGACCCTGTATGAATTATGCGCAAAGGCTGTGGCAGAATAGCAGGAGTAATGGGTTTTCCGTTACAACTGAGTCACAGACCGTTTTGTCACAACTAAAAAGTTATTATTATCTCTCTATTTAAATTTTAACATTGTATTTTTGTGTGACAAATAAATACTTTTTATTTATTTATTTATATATATATATATATATATATATATATATATATATATATATATATATATATATATATATATATATATATATATATATATATATATGTCCGTGTTTTTAGGCAATGAAAAACTGCTACAATATAAGAAGGTAAATTTTGACACTCTCTTAATGATCGTAGTAGCTTAAGTGGATATCGGGTCCATGCGAAATCGAAGTGCCCTGGTTCGAGTCCTGATTTCGGCCGGACGTTTTTTCCTTATTTTTAAGTTCCCTTCTTTTGTGAGAAAATATTATTCATGTTTTATCAGTATGCGATACGTATCTAAATATAATTTCCAAAACACACGATTTCCAAAAAAAAATACCGAGGAAAGCTCGGTCATCCAGGTACTATATATTATATAACAAGGGAGATATACTAAGTTGCACCCTGCATAGTGCCTTTGTATACATTTCTAGGGTCATATATTATGTTATTAAATTTAACATACATAGTTCGGTCATATAGCAAATTAAAAACATACTTTTCCAGGAATACCAAGCTCAAACAGAATATTTTCCAATATGGAAGGATCTACATTATCAAATGCACTTTGTATATCGATAAATGCACAAACTGTAGTTGCATGACTGGTAAATGAATGATATATATCTGAGATCAAAGAGGCAAAACTCTAAAAATATTATTTGCTTCTATGTAATAGTCTACTCTGTTTTTCAACATGTATTCAATTAATTTTTCTACACAAGAGGAAAGTGAAATTGGCCTGTAGGAGTTGAAGTCATGTTCTGGTTTATCAGGTTTCAAAATAGGTATCACACATTGCGATTTGCAAGACTTTGGAATACATTGATTGTCCCAAAGCATATTAAAGATTTTTAAAATAGTTTTTTGTCCATTAACATGCATGTTGCTAATAAGTTTATATGGAATATCATCCAATCCTGGAGTGGAATCTCTCCTTGATTGGACTGCAGTAAATTCATGCCAAGTGAATTCTTTCAATAGAAAAGAGCTACTGTCAGTAGCTATCTGGTTAAAATAATGTATTTAAATTTAAAATATCTATTTTCTTTTCAGATGGTGGTGTTGTTATGGGAGCATATTTATCTAAGAAAGAAGGAATCCAATCATCATTTTTGATGGCTTATATACAGGCACCCTTTTAAATCTCCTAATAAAATTCCAGATATAAGTTATTGGAGTATATCTATTAAATGAATCACAAATTCGTCTCCAACTTGTTTTCTTTTTTTTTCATTTATTAATCTTTTTTTGAAGGCATCAATATTTTTATATTCTATATAATTTTCTGTTGTAGGATTTAATTTATAAAATCTTAGATCATTTTTACTTTTCTTTACGGCTTCCAAACAGTCCGCGTCCCACTAAGGAACTGGTTTTCTCATAACAAACACATTAGGTTTGGAAATTATAGGTATACAGTCTTTCCTTATTTCTAGAAGTGTGGTGCAGAAGTTTTCATTAGTATCAAGCAAATTGGATGTATCAATTGTGAAGTTTTCAAACTTTTTTTTTTATTTCAGCTTGGAACTTTGACCAGTCTCCCTTTTTATAATTGAAATAGTGATAACTACCCATAGGATCATCATGTACATGCCAATCACATAAAGGAACTAAAGATGGACTAAGACATGAAAGATCAATAGAAGATTGATTAAAATTTATGCTTCCTAGTGTAGTTGGAGATCCATTATTTAATATGCAAAGATCACATTCGTCCAACATGTTATAGATATCAGTGCCTCTAGTTTTTGTTTTGAGACATCCAAAAGCAATATGATGAGCATTTAAGTCACCTGAGAGCAACAGTGGCGCAGGTAGACTATTAATAATTTGTTTTAATCTTCCAACCTTAAAGCGCCCTCCACTAGGTGAGGCATAGACACATAAAATGGATATAATATGCCATATGATTGTGTGAATTTGAATATATATATATATATATATATATTATATATTATTTTATATATATATAAATGATGATAATATCGTGAATCGATATATCGTATATAAGCTTCGATGTTTTAATGAGCGATGTTGCGTCCTATAGATGTGCTTACTTGGAAAAATTACGACTCGAGTTAACTCAAGTTTAAATTTATATGTTTATATATATATATATATATATATATATATATATATATATATATATATATATAAATATATATATATATATATATATATATATATATATATATATATATATATATATATATATATAAATATATAAATGATGATAATATCGTGAATCGATATATCGTATATAAGCTTCGATGTTTTAATGAGCGATGTTGCGTCCTATAGATGTGCTTACTTGGAAAAATTACGACTCGAGTTAACTCAAGTTCAAATTCACACAACTCCTCGAACTAAATTCGAATTACGCAACTAGAGTTAGCAGGATGAAACACAGTAAATGATTTGTCATTATTACTTTAAAAATATCGATTCAATAAATATATATACTTATTTCACTTGTCTATGAATGAGTAAGGGCGTAAAATCAGGATAGTGTAATAACTGACGTCCCTAACTAGGGGCCACGCCCAATCTTCATTCAGGGCCTGTGTTCAGGGCCCTGATTCGGGGTGGTGTAATAGTGGCATATTATATCCATTTTATGTGTCTATGCCTCACCTAGTGGAGGGCGCTTTAAGGTTGGAAGATTAAAACAAATTATTAATAGTCTACCTGCGCCACTGTTGCTCTCACGTGACTTAAATGCTCATCATATTGCTTTTGGATGTCTCAAAACAAAAACTAGAGGCACTGATATCTATAACATGTTGGACGAATGTGCATATTAAATAATGGATCTCCAACTACACTAGGAAGCATAAATTTTAATCAATCTTCTATTGATCTTTCATGTCTTAGTCCATCTTTAGTTCCTTTATGTGATTGGCATGTACATGATGATCCTATGGGTAGTTATCACTATTTCAATTATAAAAAGGGAGACTGGTCAAAGTTCCAAGCTGAAATAAAAAAAAAAGTTTGAAAACTTCACAATTGATACATCCAATTTGCTTGATACTAATGAAAACTTCAGCACCACACTTCTAGAAATAAGGAAAGACTGTATACCTATAATTTCCAAACCTAATGTGTTTGTTATGAGAAAACCAGTTCCTTAGTGGGACGCGGACTGTTTGGAAGCCGTAAAGAAAAGTAAAAATGATCTAAGATTTTATAAATTAAATCCTACAACAGAAAATTATATAGAATATAAAAATATTGATGCCTTCAAAAAAAGATTAATAAATGAAAAAAAAAGAAAACAAGTTGGAGACGAATTTGTGATTCATTTAATAGATATACTCCAATAACTTATATCTGGAATTTTATTAGGAGATTTAAAAGGGTGCCTGTATATAAGCCATCAAAAATGATGATTGGATTCCTTCTTTCTTAGATAAATATGCTCCCATAACAACACCACCATCTGAAAAGAAAATAGATATTTTAAATTTAAATACATTATTTTAACCAGATAGCTACTGACAGTAGCTCTTTTCTATTGAAAGAATTCACTTGGCATGAATTTACTGCAGTCCAATCAAGGAGAGATTCCACTCCAGGATTGGATGATATTCCATATAAACTTATTAGCAACATGCATGTTAATGGACAAAAAACTATTTTAAAAATCTTTAATATGCTTTGGGACAATCAATGTATTGCAAAGTCTTGCAAATCGCAATGTGTGATACCTATTTTGAAACCTGATAAACCAGAACATGACTTCAACTCCTACAGGCCAATTTCACTTTCCTCTTGTGTAGAAAAATTAATTGAATACATGTTGAAAAACAGAGTAGACTATTACATAGAAGCAAATAATATTTTACCTGAACAACAATTTGGTTTCCGGAAGGAAAAAGTGCTGCTGAGAGTTTTGCCTCTTTGATCTCAGATATATATCATTCATTTACCAGTCATGCAACTACAGTTTGTGCATTTATCGATATACAAAGTGCATTTGATAATGTAGATCCTTCCATATTGGAAAATATTCTGTTTGAGCTTGGTATTCCTGGAAAAGTATGTTTTTAATTTGCTATATGACCGAACTATGTATGTTAAATTTAATAACATAATATATGACCCTAGAAATGTATACAAAGGCACTATGCAGGGTGCAACTTAGTATATCTCCCTTGTTATATAATATATAGTACGTGGATGACCGAACTTTCCTCGGTATTTTTTTTGGAAATCGTGTGTTTTGGAAATTATATTTAGATACGTATCGCATACTGATAAAACATGAATAATATTTTCTCACAAAAGAAGGGAACTTAAAAATAAGGAAAAAACGTCCGGCCGAAACCAGGGCACTTCGATTTCGCATGGACCCGATATCCACTTAAGCTACTACGATCATTAAGAGAGTGTCAAAATTTACCTTCTTATATTGTAGCAGTTTTTCATTGCCTAAAAACACGGACAAATATATATATATATATATATATATATATATATATATATATATATATATATATATATATATATATATATATATATATATATATGTTAAAATCATTAGCGGGTAGAAACCTCCCTATTGCATCATCAAAGGCAGAATCAAGAGGTATTTTTATATCTTTTATTTAATTTTTAACACACTTTTATAATCTCCTCAAGACCGAATTTCGATACGAATGTGTGCACAAACACAGATGTTCTATTCCTTCACTCACATAGTCTGATCACAATCAGAGAGAGATCAGGTGCAAGAACATTGGCTTTACGTTCTTGCGGAGGAGGGTGAAAACACTAAAAATTTCTTGAAAGCAAAACTAAATAAGCCAATAAAACCAGGCACCTCATAATCAGCGGTTGCAAATCATTTAAAGACAGACAATAAAATTGATTTTTTTTACTAATTTCAGGTGTGATTCGCAATATGGAGCAACATCAAAAAAGAAATGCACCAAAAACAATTAAGTGTGGAGGTAAAGTATTTTGTAACGCATACCTCATAAGAGCTAGTTATAGAATAATATGCACTAACTAGCTGTGCCAGTCGCACACACACTTCGGTCGCATAGAATCTTTGTTAGTAGTTTATCTACAGGAATCTTCCTGCCAATTGTGATATCTATAGCAAATCACCCTCACATTGGGAGAAGTGCATGTTTTGCAGTAGACTAGTGTAATGCAGTTTTACAGTAGGTAGAGCCACGTGGCAGCTTTGCTGTTGCACGTATGGGCCGGCTCAAACCGGGGTGGTACCAAGACCTCACAGAATACCGGCGTGAAGTGGAAGCTCTGCTTCCGCGTTTCGTCCGGTGAGTGCAGGTGGCCGGAGGCCCAAATGCCCCCCCCCCCCCCATCAACATGGTAGTGGAATTAAATGACGATAGACTACCCCAGGAGGGTACCAGCACCCCTGGTGAATCCTTCGCTGAACATCCACGACTGTGTGTCTTCACTTCTGAGCGTGGGTGCTCAGGCGGCCCCGCGTATTCTGGGGGGGGGGGGGGAATTCCGCTCAAGACTACAACTGCTCGGAGCAAACGGAGCAACAAGAGCAAGGCGACCCCTGCCACGCTGTCCGTGAATTTCTGCAATATCAGGGGACTTCACTCTAACCTAAACGCCATCCACTACCATCTCGAGACGGCGAGGCTGGCTCTGCTCTTTCAGACCGAGACGCGGGTGTCCCCTCCAGCTGATGTCTCTTATCTCTCCTACCCGGGGTAAAAACTGGAACACTCCTTTGTGCCTTGGGCTGGAGTTTGCGTTTACGTCAGAGCGGACATCTGTTCTCGACGCCTCGGCGGACGGCAGATGTGACTTCAGGGTATGGAACTTTTTATTCCTTCCTCTGTGGTGCCCATTGGAGGCAAATCTCAGCCATGGTTTGGTCGCTCCTGTAAAATAGCATCATGCTATAAGCAGGAGTGCTACCAAGCCTGGGCTGACACATCAGCGTCCCGGGATATAAACACCAGCTTTCTAAAAAACAAGTATAATTCCGCCTCCAGGTCCTTCAAAAGAGTTATTGCCAAGGTAAAGTCAGAGCACATAGGCAGAATTGGCGAGAAACTAGTTCGCTTTCCTTCTGGAACCCGTGCATTCTAGTCTCTCGCCAAGGCTGTCCAGGGGAATTTCTGTCAGCCATCTCTTCCATCTCTGCACAGGGAGGACGACTCACTGGCCCATGCTGCAGAGGATAAAGCCGATCTTCTAGGCTCTTTCTTTGCGTCCAACTCGACTCTTAATTGCGGGGGAGTACGCCGCCGACCATCCCGCGGTGTAAGTGCTCCATGCCGGAAGTGCAGTTCACACAGCGCTCGGTTCGCAAAACACTCCTCTCCCTGGGTCTTCGATTGGGTTTCTTTCGAAGCGCCCTTCCTATGGGCTTCCCGAGAGATAGTGCGATTGGATCACCAGCTTTCTTGCAGATCGGATCATCAAGGTCGTTGTAGACGGTGCAAACTCCAATTGCAAGCCTATTAATGCTGGTGTTCCATAGGGCTGCGTGCTATCGCCAACGCTGTTTCTTCTGCATATCAATGATATGTTGCAAACCTTTAACATTCATTGCTATGCTGGTGATGCTCTGTACACCGGCCGAGCCAATATTTCTCAGGAAAACGTCTCCGAGTGCCGGGACAAACTTGTGTCTGAAGTCGAGTCTTTGTTAAACAGAGTCTCGGATCGGGGGCGACTCGAATCTAGTCCAGTTTAACCCCCCGAAGACACAAGTTTGCGCGTTAACCGCTAAAAAGAACCCCTTTGTCGTATCTCCTCAGTTTCAAGGCACTCCCCTTGTTGCCTCAGTCAGTATCGGAATCCTCGGCGTCGACATATCGAGTGACCCGCAGTTTCGTGGTCACTTAAAAGAGAAGGCCAAATTGGCCTCTAAAAAGCTTGGCGTGCTCAGCAGAGCGGGACAGTATTTCATGCCGGTACACCGCCTGCAACTTTACAAGGCGCAGGTTCGGCCGCACATGGAATACTATTTCCATCTCTGGGCTTGGGCTCCCCAGTACCAGGTCCTTCCACTTGACCGCATCCAGCGCAGAGCGGCTCGAATCGTCGACGACCGAGTGCTTTCCGATCGCCTCGATTCACTGGCACTGCGAAGAGATGTTGCATCCCTTTTCATTTTGAGAGTGCTCTGAGGAATTGTTCGAATTAATTCCAGCCGCCAAATTTCGTGAACGCACTACGCGGCAAACGTCCCGATACCATCCACACCATCTGGATGCTTGGCGGTCCACCACTGTACGTTTCAAAAGGAGTTTTCTTCCGTGTACAACCTCTCTGTGGAATAGTGTACCACCGACGATTTTTCCGGACCGATACGACCTGGGGACCTTCAAAAAAAGAACTTACTCCTTTCTAAAGGGCCGGCAACGCACCTGCAATTCCCCTGGTGTTGCAGTTGATCATGGGCGGCGGTAGTCACTTAACATCAGGTGAGCCGAATGCTCGTTTGCCCCCTCTTCTATAAAAAAAAGAGTTTTACAGGCTGATGATGATGATGATGATGAAGAATAGTTCTAGTTATTTTTTGACAACTTTTGGTCATAAAGTAATGACAACTTTAGATCTGCTCCTGCTAGTCGTATTGTTTATTATTTTATACCATGTTGATGGGGGGGGGGGGGGGGGGGCATTTGGGCCTCCGGCCACCTGCACTCACCGGACGAAACGCGGAAGCAGAGCTTCCACTTCACGCCGGTATTCTGTGAGGTCTTGGTACCACCCCGGTTTGAGCCGGCCAGTACGTGCAACAGCAAAGCTGCCACGTGGCTCTACCTACTGTAAAACTGCATTACACTAGTCTACTGCAAAACATGCACTTCTCCCAATGTGAGGGTGATTTGCTATAGATATCACAATTGGCAGGAAGATTCCTGTAGATAAACTACTAACAAAGATTCTATGCGACCGAAGTGTGTGTGCGACTGGCACAGCTAGTTAGTGCATATTATTCTATAACTAGCTCTTATGAGGTATGCGTTACAAAATACTTTACCTCCACACTTAATTGTTTTTGGTGCATTTCTTTTTTGATGTTGCTCCACATTGCGAATCACACCTGAAATTAGTAAAAAAAATCAATTTTATTGTCTGTCTTTAAATGATTTGCAACCGCTGATTATGAGGTGCCTGGTTTTATTGGCTTATTTGGTTTTGCTTTCAAGAAATTTTTAGTGTTTTCACCCTCCTCCGCAAGAACGTAAAGCCAATGTTCTTGCACCTGATCTCTCTCTGATTGTGATCAGACTATGTGAGTGAAGGAATAGAACATCTGTGTTTGTGCACACATTCGTATCGAAATTCGGTCTTGAGGAGATTATAAAAGTGTGTTAAAAATTAAATAAAAGATATAAAAATACCTCTTGATTCTGCCTTTGATGATGCAATAGGGAGGTTTCTACCCGCTAATGATTTTAACATATATATATATATAAGCAAAGTAATATACGTGTGTTTCACAAAATACCCGCGAGTACATATATATATATATATATATATATATATATATATATATATATATATATATGTACTCGCGGGTATTTTGTGAAACACACGTATATTACTTTGCTCCGTCATCATTTAATATTTTCGATATAAATATCTAATATCTAGTCTATTAGTGATAGTGAATTAATTTGTGATTCGTAAAAAGTAAGCATATACTTTTTTACTTAAATATTGCATGCTTCTGCGTCGACAACAGTGCAGTGGTCGTTCGCTTCCCAATAAGCGCTTTTATCGCTTGAGCTTAGGATTTATTTTTAATTACTTTAAACGAACCGAGATGTCTTCTACTGGGAAATGTGCTGGTTGTCAGAATAAAATAACTAATCGACAGTTTATGTGTTGTTGTTCATGTAAACTAAAATATGATTTGGACTGTGCCACGATTAGTGAAAAAACTTTCATTTCGTTGGACAAAGAACGTAAAGCTGTGTGGATATGTCATGCATGTAAAAATCGTCAACCTAAGAGTGATAACCAGAACACTCCCATTCGCGGCAACACAATGTACTCGGAAGGCTGTATGGAGAAGGAGACAGAAGAATTAGCAAGTAATTTAAGTGTTAAAGTGCGCGCGAAGTCTAACAGGCGGGAGGTCAGCCTTCTACCAGCAACTATAGAGGAAATCGGCGACTTGCTTGATAATAAATTATCGGATACATCACCAATTTTTCGCAAATTACGATTGACTATTCTGGAGGATATCAAAACAATAATATCTCAGGAGATTAATTTAGCCCTCAATGAGTTCAAAACCGAGCTGACGCAAGCTACTGACTTTTTAGCTGCTGAACAGGCGGATTTGAAAGTAAAGGTTGAACAAAAAGACAAAGAAATTAAAGATTTACAGACTCAGACTTTAAAACTTAAAAAAGAAGTTTATACCCTCCATGGTCGACTGTCTAACATTGAAAAAATCTCTAGAGACAATAACTTGGAAATTAACGGCATACAGGAAAAGGCCAGCGAGGATCTGTTTGGATTATTTCACAACCTTTGCAACACAATTAACTCGCCAATTGCGGACAGCGACATTCGTGCCTGTCGCCGTGTGGCTAAGATGGATCAATCTTCGAGCAGGCCCCGTTCCGTATTAGTGACACTGACATCGCCGCGTATTCGTGATCGTATCCTTGAAGCCGTTAATAAGTTTAATAAAACTCAAAGTGGCAAACTAAACTCGAAACACCTAAATATTGATGGTGCTACTAATAAAATATATGTCTCTGAACATATTTCACCTGATTGTAAAGCATTATTCAGAGAGGCTAGAAGAGTAGGCAAGGAGAAAAATTTTAAGTTTATTTGGGTCAAAAGAGGAAATGTGTACGCTCGCAAAGTTGAAGGTGCTACTCCCGTGCTCATCAAAAACATTGATTGCTTAGTTAACCTAGTTTAGTTATATCTTCCATTTATTTGTTTATTTTATTTTTGTGTTCACTTGGTTTAAGTTTACTTTGATAAAAGCTTATATTATTTTATGGGTAAAGGAAAACAAAGAAACTATTTTACATTAGGTATTTTGAATGTACGTTCGCTAAATACCGGTTTTGAGGAACTTAATCAAAGTGTCCAAATTAAGGATCTTGATATACTATGTCTTAGCGAGACTTGGCTTCATCATAGTTCCAATATTGACTTGTATTCAATTTCCGGCTACAGACTGCTGCACAACCCTCGTATTGGTCGTGGTGGTGGTGTTGGTGCTTATATAAAATCTAACTTACGTGCAAAGCGTTTAGATCACCCCCCTGGGGAACTTGAACAGATATGGTTTAATGTTAAAATAGGTAGTGAGACTGCTGTATTTGGTTCGGCGTATCGTCCTGAATCAGTGAGTGTTGGTTCAGCTATAGACTGTTTGCACGAGTCTCTCTCGTTTTTTATAGCGCAATATGATCAATTATTTCTTGTTGGTGACCTGAACATTGATTGTCTAAACAACGACGGCCTTCCATTTACGCCTAATTGTCTCAAGACCCTTACTGATACATTTAACCTCCATCAAATCGTAAACCAGCCTACACGGGTCACTTCTACTACGAGTACCCTGATTGATGTTATCTTTACTAGGACACATCTTAAGCCCATTTCTGTGGAAGTGACACATAATGATGATCTTAGCGATCATGGACTGATTTCAGCGAAATTTCCGCTCGCGATTCAAAAATCTAAATGTCGTATAATTTCATACAGACCTATAGCTGAGAACACAATTGCTATAAACAATGCTGCTAAATACACGCCATGGGAGCTGGTACTAGTACAAGATGGTATCGATAATATGGTAAATACCTTTAATAATCTCGTCATTGACTTGATGGACTCATTCGCCCCTGTTCGTAAAAGCACTTTTAAACTACCCCCTGCCCCATGGATGACTGATACCCTTAGAAAAATGAAGTCAATTCGTGACAAGGCTTGCCACCGGGCCAAAACTATAAAATCGGAAAGTAGTATGCAATTTTACCGCGATCTGCGCAACTATTATAACCGAGCAGTTACTCTAGAAAAGCAGGCATATTTTACTAGGTTTGTCAATGATAATAGGTCAAATCCTTCTCAGATGTGGCGTCACATAAAACGAATAATTTCACCTGCCGTAAAAATTCGTTCCATACCGGACCATCTTCTTGACCCTGATTCACTTAATAATCACTTTACAAACACCATATCATGTGCACCTCCCGACAAAAGTGTTATTCAAGAAATCGAATCACTTAAGCACTCTGAAATCGAATTTCAATTTGTAGCTGTAAATGAAACGTTAGTGAAAAGTATAATTGCTTCTACAGCTACTAATGCGACCGGAACTGATGGCATCTCCATGTTGATGTTAAAACTTACGCTTCCATATTCTTTGTCAACGATAGTGGCGATAGTCAATAAATCTATATTGGAAGGAGTATTTCCAGAATCTTGGAAATGTGCCATCGTCACTCCCATTCCCAAAAAATCAATGGTGGATAATCTTTCTGATATAAGACCAATAAGCATTCTTCCTGCACTATTTAAAATAGTTGAAAGATGCGTTCTTTATCAAATTTCACCATATCTAGAACGTAATCAAGTACTGCCTGTGATTCAATCTGGTTTTAGAAAGAATCACAGTTCAGTATCAGCTCTTTTAAATATTACTGATGATATTCTTGCTGCGTCCAATGAGGGTAAGGGAACAATTATGGTTTTGCTAGACTTCAGCCGCGCTTTCGATTGTGTTGATATATCAATTCTATTGGCAAAATTAAAATACTATGGTTTCACAGAATCGGCCTGCACCTGGTTTCAATCTTATTTCCATAATCGCTGCCAAAAAGTGCAATGTTTGAATAGCCAAGGAGTTCTAAATGTCTCCAACACGCTCCCCCTTAATAAAGGTGTTATCCAGGGTTCAATACTTGGTCCCACATTATTCGCAATTTACACGGCCAACGTTACTAAAGCTATAATTCACTCGAAAATTCACTTATATGCAGATGACAGCCAAGTATACGTTCACACAACGCCAAATGATGAGGAGGTTGCTGTTGTTATTTCCAAGTTAAACAAAGATCTTGATTCTGTTGCGGAGTGGTCTTTGAAACATGGCCTGGTACTTAATCCCTTAAAGAGTGTCACCATTACCCTTGGAACAAAGCACCAGGTAAAAACGATTAATGAACGGAAATCTCTTGTTAAGATCTTTGACACCGTTATACCTTACGAGGGTTGTGTTCGCAATTTAGGTCTCCTTATGGATGAGAATTTAAAATTTGAGCAACATGTTCAGACTAAAATCGGTAAATGCTATGGTTCGTTAAAAACTTTGTATAAAATTCGCTCATTTCTAAAACGTGACATAAGACTGCTGCTCTGTAACAGTTTAGTACTATGCCACCTTCATTATTGTGATATTGTTTATGGTCCATGCTTATTTAAAAAAACTGTGAAGAATGTGCAGAGAGTGCAGAACGCATGTATGCGTTTTTGTTTTAACATACCGAAAAGGGATAGGATTTCACCTTATTTAGTCAGTAATGGCATTTTAAATATGTGCAATAGTACTAAATTAAAATATGCATGCTTTCTGCACACTCTGCATCACGCAAAGTCTCCAAGATATCTGTATGATAAAATAGCAGTTGAAAAAAAAAGTTTGCTTTCAGTCAGAGAAAATAGTCATCGGCTTCCACTACCCAGGATTAGCCTCGCTGGAGCCAGGGCGTGTTTTAAATTTGCCGCTGCTAAAATTTGGAACGATTTGCCACCACCAGTCCGATCTACCCAATTTCCGTCTACCTTCCGACAAAGATGCCGCAAGTGGCTTATTCAAAGACAGTCCCTGGCTCTATGTGGCTTTGATACCCCCTCAAATTAGACAACTTTTTTTTTGTATTTGGAAGGTATAATTTATTAATTGTTTTATTTTTATTTTTACTTTTTTATTGTTGATACGTGTGTTTCATCATCAATTGCCTAAGACCCTGTATGAATTATGCGCAAAGGCTGTGGCAGAATAGCAGGAGTAATGGGTTTTCCGTTACAACTGAGTCACAGACCGTTTTGTCACAACTAAAAAGTTATTATTATCTCTCTATTTAAATTTTAACATTGTATTTTTGTGTGACAAATAAATACTTTTTATTTATTTATTTATATATATATATATATATATATATATATATATATATATATATATATATATATATATATATATATATATATATATATATATGTCCGTGTTTTTAGGCAATGAAAAACTGCTACAATATAAGAAGGTAAATTTTGACACTCTCTTAATGATCGTAGTAGCTTAAGTGGATATCGGGTCCATGCGAAATCGAAGTGCCCTGGTTCGAGTCCTGATTTCGGCCGGACGTTTTTTCCTTATTTTTAAGTTCCCTTCTTTTGTGAGAAAATATTATTCATGTTTTATCAGTATGCGATACGTATCTAAATATAATTTCCAAAACACACGATTTCCAAAAAAAAATACCGAGGAAAGCTCGGTCATCCAGGTACTATATATTATATAACAAGGGAGATATACTAAGTTGCACCCTGCATAGTGCCTTTGTATACATTTCTAGGGTCATATATTATGTTATTAAATTTAACATACATAGTTCGGTCATATAGCAAATTAAAAACATACTTTTCCAGGAATACCAAGCTCAAACAGAATATTTTCCAATATGGAAGGATCTACATTATCAAATGCACTTTGTATATCGATAAATGCACAAACTGTAGTTGCATGACTGGTAAATGAATGATATATATCTGAGATCAAAGAGGCAAAACTCTCAGCAGCACTTTTTCCTTCCGGAAACCAAATTGTTGTTCAGGTAAAATATTATTTGCTTCTATGTAATAGTCTACTCTGTTTTTCAACATGTATTCAATTAATTTTTCTACACAAGAGGAAAGTGAAATTGGCCTGTAGGAGTTGAAGTCATGTTCTGGTTTATCAGGTTTCAAAATAGGTATCACACATTGCGATTTGCAAGACTTTGGAATACATTGATTGTCCCAAAGCATATTAAAGATTTTTAAAATAGTTTTTTGTCCATTAACATGCATGTTGCTAATAAGTTTATATGGAATATCATCCAATCCTGGAGTGGAATCTCTCCTTGATTGGACTGCAGTAAATTCATGCCAAGTGAATTCTTTCAATAGAAAAGAGCTACTGTCAGTAGCTATCTGGTTAAAATAATGTATTTAAATTTAAAATATCTATTTTCTTTTCAGATGGTGGTGTTGTTATGGGAGCATATTTATCTAAGAAAGAAGGAATCCAATCATCATTTTTGATGGCTTATATACAGGCACCCTTTTAAATCTCCTAATAAAATTCCAGATATAAGTTATTGGAGTATATCTATTAAATGAATCACAAATTCGTCTCCAACTTGTTTTCTTTTTTTTTCATTTATTAATCTTTTTTTGAAGGCATCAATATTTTTATATTCTATATAATTTTCTGTTGTAGGATTTAATTTATAAAATCTTAGATCATTTTTACTTTTCTTTACGGCTTCCAAACAGTCCGCGTCCCACTAAGGAACTGGTTTTCTCATAACAAACACATTAGGTTTGGAAATTATAGGTATACAGTCTTTCCTTATTTCTAGAAGTGTGGTGCAGAAGTTTTCATTAGTATCAAGCAAATTGGATGTATCAATTGTGAAGTTTTCAAACTTTTTTTTTTATTTCAGCTTGGAACTTTGACCAGTCTCCCTTTTTATAATTGAAATAGTGATAACTACCCATAGGATCATCATGTACATGCCAATCACATAAAGGAACTAAAGATGGACTAAGACATGAAAGATCAATAGAAGATTGATTAAAATTTATGCTTCCTAGTGTAGTTGGAGATCCATTATTTAATATGCAAAGATCACATTCGTCCAACATGTTATAGATATCAGTGCCTCTAGTTTTTGTTTTGAGACATCCAAAAGCAATATGATGAGCATTTAAGTCACCTGAGAGCAACAGTGGCGCAGGTAGACTATTAATAATTTGTTTTAATCTTCCAACCTTAAAGCGCCCTCCACTAGGTGAGGCATAGACACATAAAATGGATATAATATGCCATATGATTGTGTGAATTTGAATATATATATATATATATATATATATATATATATATATATATATATATATATATATATATATATATATATATATATATATATTATATATTATTTTATATATATATAAATGATGATAATATCGTGAATCGATATATCGTATATAAGCTTCGATGTTTTAATGAGCGATGTTGCGTCCTATAGATGTGCTTACTTGGAAAAATTACGACTCGAGTTAACTCAAGTTTAAATTTATATATTTATATATATATATATATATATATATATATATATATATATAAATATATAAATGATGATAATATCGTGAATCGATATATCGTATATAAGCTTCGATGTTTTAATGAGCGATGTTGCGTCCTATAGATGTGCTTACTTGGAAAAATTACGACTCGAGTTAACTCAAGTTCAAATTCACACAACTCCTCGAACTAAATTCGAATTACGCAACTAGAGTTAGCAGGATGAAACACAGTAAATGATTTGTCATTATTACTTTAAAAATATCGATTCAATAAATATATATACTTATTTCACTTGTCTATGAATGAGTAAGGGCGTAAAATCAGGATAGTGTAATAACTGACGTCCCTAACTAGGGGCCACGCCCAATCTTCATTCAGGGCCTGTGTTCAGGGCCCTGATTCGGGGTGGTGTAATAGTGGCATATTATATCCATTTTATGTGTCTATGCCTCACCTAGTGGAGGGCGCTTTAAGGTTGGAAGATTAAAACAAATTATTAATAGTCTACCTGCGCCACTGTTGCTCTCACGTGACTTAAATGCTCATCATATTGCTTTTGGATGTCTCAAAACAAAAACTAGAGGCACTGATATCTATAACATGTTGGACGAATGTGCATATTAAATAATGGATCTCCAACTACACTAGGAAGCATAAATTTTAATCAATCTTCTATTGATCTTTCATGTCTTAGTCCATCTTTAGTTCCTTTATGTGATTGGCATGTACATGATGATCCTATGGGTAGTTATCACTATTTCAATTATAAAAAGGGAGACTGGTCAAAGTTCCAAGCTGAAATAAAAAAAAAAGTTTGAAAACTTCACAATTGATACATCCAATTTGCTTGATACTAATGAAAACTTCAGCACCACACTTCTAGAAATAAGGAAAGACTGTATACCTATAATTTCCAAACCTAATGTGTTTGTTATGAGAAAACCAGTTCCTTAGTGGGACGCGGACTGTTTGGAAGCCGTAAAGAAAAGTAAAAATGATCTAAGATTTTATAAATTAAATCCTACAACAGAAAATTATATAGAATATAAAAATATTGATGCCTTCAAAAAAAGATTAATAAATGAAAAAAAAAGAAAACAAGTTGGAGACGAATTTGTGATTCATTTAATAGATATACTCCAATAACTTATATCTGGAATTTTATTAGGAGATTTAAAAGGGTGCCTGTATATAAGCCATCAAAAATGATGATTGGATTCCTTCTTTCTTAGATAAATATGCTCCCATAACAACACCACCATCTGAAAAGAAAATAGATATTTTAAATTTAAATACATTATTTTAACCAGATAGCTACTGACAGTAGCTCTTTTCTATTGAAAGAATTCACTTGGCATGAATTTACTGCAGTCCAATCAAGGAGAGATTCCACTCCAGGATTGGATGATATTCCATATAAACTTATTAGCAACATGCATGTTAATAGACAAAAAACTATTTTAAAAATCTTTAATATGCTTTGGGACAATCAATGTATTGCAAAGTCTTGCAAATCGCAATGTGTGATACCTATTTTGAAACCTGATAAACCAGAACATGACTTCAACTCCTACAGGCCAATTTCACTTTCCTCTTGTGTAGAAAAATTAATTGAATACATGTTGAAAAACAGAGTAGACTATTACATAGAAGCAAATAATATTTTACCTGAACAACAATTTGGTTTCCGGAAGGAAAAAGTGCTGCTGAGAGTTTTGCCTCTTTGATCTCAGATATATATCATTCATTTACCAGTCATGCAACTACAGTTTGTGCATTTATCGATATACAAAGTGCATTTGATAATGTAGATCCTTCCATATTGGAAAATATTCTGTTTGAGCTTGGTATTCCTGGAAAAGTATGTTTTTAATTTGCTATATGACCGAACTATGTATGTTAAATTTAATAACATAATATATGACCCTAGAAATGTATACAAAGGCACTATGCAGGGTGCAACTTAGTATATCTCCCTTGTTATATAATATATAGTACGTGGATGACCGAACTTTCCTCGGTATTTTTTTTGGAAATCGTGTGTTTTGGAAATTATATTTAGATACGTATCGCATACTGATAAAACATGAATAATATTTTCTCACAAAAGAAGGGAACTTAAAAATAAGGAAAAAACGTCCGGCCGAAACCAGGGCACTTCGATTTCGCATGGACCCGATATCCACTTAAGCTACTACGATCATTAAGAGAGTGTCAAAATTTACCTTCTTATATTGTAGCAGTTTTTCATTGCCTAAAAACACGGACAAATATATATATATATATATATATATATATATATATATATATATATATATATATATATATATATATATATATATATATATGTTAAAATCATTAGCGGGTAGAAACCTCCCTATTGCATCATCAAAGGCAGAATCAAGAGGTATTTTTATATCTTTTATTTAATTTTTAACACACTTTTATAATCTCCTCAAGACCGAATTTCGATACGAATGTGTGCACAAACACAGATGTTCTATTCCTTCACTCACATAGTCTGATCACAATCAGAGAGAGATCAGGTGCAAGAACATTGGCTTTACGTTCTTGCGGAGGAGGGTGAAAACACTAAAAATTTCTTGAAAGCAAAACTAAATAAGCCAATAAAACCAGGCACCTCATAATCAGCGGTTGCAAATCATTTAAAGACAGACAATAAAATTGATTTTTTTTACTAATTTCAGGTGTGATTCGCAATATGGAGCAACATCAAAAAAGAAATGCACCAAAAACAATTAAGTGTGGAGGTAAAGTATTTTGTAACGCATACCTCATAAGAGCTAGTTATAGAATAATATGCACTAACTAGCTGTGCCAGTCGCACACACACTTCGGTCGCATAGAATCTTTGTTAGTAGTTTATCTACAGGAATCTTCCTGCCAATTGTGATATCTATAGCAAATCACCCTCACATTGGGAGAAGTGCATGTTTTGCAGTAGACTAGTGTAATGCAGTTTTACAGTAGGTAGAGCCACGTGGCAGCTTTGCTGTTGCACGTATGGGCCGGCTCAAACCGGGGTGGTACCAAGACCTCACAGAATACCGGCGTGAAGTGGAAGCTCTGCTTCCGCGTTTCGTCCGGTGAGTGCAGGTGGCCGGAGGCCCAAATGCCCCCCCCCCCCATCAACATGGTAGTGGAATTAAATGACGATAGACTACCCCAGGAGGGTACCAGCACCCCTGGTGAATCCTTCGCTGAACATCCACGACTGTGTGTCTTCACTTCTGAGCGTGGGTGCTCAGGCGGCCCCGCGTATTCTGGGGGGGGGGGGGGGGGGAATTCCGCTCAAGACTACAACTGCTCGGAGCAAACGGAGCAACAAGAGCAAGGCGACCCCTGCCACGCTGTCCGTGAATTTCTGCAATATCAGGGGACTTCACTCTAACCTAAACGCCATCCACTACCATCTCGAGACGGCGAGGCTGGCTCTGCTCTTTCAGACCGAGACGCGGGTGTCCCCTCCAGCTGATGTCTCTTATCTCTCCTACCCGGGGTAAAAACTGGAACACTCCTTTGTGCCTTGGGATGGAGTTTGCGTTTACGTCAGAGCGGACATCTGTTCTCGACGCCTCGGCGGACGGCAGATGTGACTTCAGGGTATGGAACTTTTTATTCCTTCCTCTGTGGTGCCCATTGGAGGCAAATCTCAGCCATGGTTTGGTCGCTCCTGTAAAATAGCATCATGCTATAAGCAGGAGTGCTACCAAGCCTGGGCTGACACATCAGCGTCCCGGGATATAAACACCAGCTTTCTAAAAAACAAGTATAATTCCGCCTCCAGGTCCTTCAAAAGAGTTATTGCCAAGGTAAAGTCAGAGCACATAGGCAGAATTGGCGAGAAACTAGTTCGCTTTCCTTCTGGAACCCGTGCATTCTAGTCTCTCGCCAAGGCTGTCCAGGGGAATTTCTGTCAGCCATCTCTTCCATCTCTGCACAGGGAGGACGACTCACTGGCCCATACTGCAGAGGATAAAGCCGATCTTCTAGGCTCTTTCTTTGCGTCCAACTCGACTCTTAATTGCGGGGGAGTACGCCGCCGACCATCCCGCGGTGTAAGTGCTCCATGCCGGAAGTGCAGTTCACACAGCGCTCGGTTCGCAAAACACTCCTCTCCCTGGGTCTTCGATTGGGTTTCTTTCGAAGCGCCCTTCCTATGGGCTTCCCGAGAGATAGTGCGATTGGATCACCAGCTTTCTTGCAGATCGGATCATCAAGGTCGTTGTAGACGGTACAAACTCCAATTGCAAGCCTATTAATGCTGGTGTTCCATAGGGCTGCGTGCTATCGCCAACGCTGTTTCTTCTGCATATCAATGATATGTTGCAAACCTTTAACATTCATTGCTATGCTGGTGATGCTCTGTACACCGGCCGAGCCAATATTTCTCAGGAAAACGTCTCCGAGTGCCGGGACAAACTTGTGTCTGAAGTCGAGTCTTTGTTAAACAGAGTCTCGGATCGGGGGCGACTCGAATCTAGTCCAGTTTAACCCCCCGAAGACACAAGTTTGCGCGTTAACCGCTAAAAAGAACCCCTTTGTCGTATCTCCTCAGTTTCAAGGCACTCCCCTTGTTGCCTCAGTCAGTATCGGAATCCTCGGCGTCGACATATCGAGTGACCCGCAGTTTCGTGGTCACTTAAAAGAGAAGGCCAAATTGGCCTCTAAAAAGCTTGGCGTGCTCAGCAGAGCGGGACAGTATTTCATGCCGGTACACCGCCTGCAACTTTACAAGGCGCAGGTTCGGCCGCACATGGAATACTATTTCCATCTCTGGGCTTGGGCTCCCCAGTACCAGGTCCTTCCACTTGACCGCATCCAGCGCAGAGCGGCTCGAATCGTCGACGACCGAGTGCTTTCCGATCGCCTCGATTCACTGGCACTGCGAAGAGATGTTGCATCCCTTTTCATTTTGAGAGTGCTCTGAGGAATTGTTCGAATTAATTCCAGCCGCCAAATTTCGTGAACGCACTACGCGGCAAACGTCCCGATACCATCCACACCATCTGGATGCTTGGCGGTCCACCACTGTACGTTTCAAAAGGAGTTTTCTTCCGTGTACAACCTCTCTGTGGAATAGTGTACCACCGACGATTTTTCCGGACCGATACGACCTGGGGACCTTCAAAAAAAGAACTTACTCCTTTCTAAAGGGCCGGCAACGCACCTGCAATTCCCCTGGTGTTGCAGTTGATCATGGGCGGCGGTAGTCACTTAACATCAGGTGAGCCGAATGCTCGTTTGCCCCCTCTTCTATAAAAAAAAGAGTTTTACAGGCTGATGATGATGATGATGATGAAGAATAGTTCTAGTTATTTTTTGACAACTTTTGGTCATAAAGTAATGACAACTTTAGATCTGCTCCTGCTAGTCGTATTGTTTATTATTTTATACCATGTTGATGGGGGGGGGGGGCATTTGGGCCTCCGGCCACCTGCACTCACCGGACGAAACGCGGAAGCAGAGCTTCCACTTCACGCCGGTATTCTGTGAGGTCTTGGTACCACCCCGGTTTGAGCCGGCCAGTACGTGCAACAGCAAAGCTGCCACGTGGCTCTACCTACTGTAAAACTGCATTACACTAGTCTACTGCAAAACATGCACTTCTCCCAATGTGAGGGTGATTTGCTATAGATATCACAATTGGCAGGAAGATTCCTGTAGATAAACTACTAACAAAGATTCTATGCGACCGAAGTGTGTGTGCGACTGGCACAGCTAGTTAGTGCATATTATTCTATAACTAGCTCTTATGAGGTATGCGTTACAAAATACTTTACCTCCACACTTAATTGTTTTTGGTGCATTTCTTTTTTGATGTTGCTCCACATTGCGAATCACACCTGAAATTAGTAAAAAAAATCAATTTTATTGTCTGTCTTTAAATGATTTGCAACCGCTGATTATGAGGTGCCTGGTTTTATTGGCTTATTTGGTTTTGCTTTCAAGAAATTTTTAGTGTTTTCACCCTCCTCCGCAAGAACGTAAAGCCAATGTTCTTGCACCTGATCTCTCTCTGATTGTGATCAGACTATGTGAGTGAAGGAATAGAACATCTGTGTTTGTGCACACATTCGTATCGAAATTCGGTCTTGAGGAGATTATAAAAGTGTGTTAAAAATTAAATAAAAGATATAAAAATACCTCTTGATTCTGCCTTTGATGATGCAATAGGGAGGTTTCTACCCGCTAATGATTTTAACATATATATATATATATATATATATATATATATATATATATATATATATATATATATATATATATATATATATATATATATATATATATATATATATATATATATATATATATATATATATATGTACTCGCGGGTATTTTGTGAAACACACGTATATTACTTTGCTCCGTCATCATTTAATATTTTCGATATAAATATCTAATATCTAGTCTATTAGTGATAGTGAATTAATTTGTGATTCGTAAAAAGTAAGCATATACTTTTTTACTTAAATATTGCATGCTTCTGCGTCGACAACAGTGCAGTGGTCGTTCGCTTCCCAATAAGCGCTTTTATCGCTTGAGCTTAGGATTTATTTTTAATTACTTTAAACGAACCGAGATGTCTTCTACTGGGAAATGTGCTGGTTGTCAGAATAAAATAACTAATCGACAGTTTATGTGTTGTTGTTCATGTAAACTAAAATATGATTTGGACTGTGCCACGATTAGTGAAAAAACTTTCATTTCGTTGGACAAAGAACGTAAAGCTGTGTGGATATGTCATGCATGTAAAAATCGTCAACCTAAGAGTGATAACCAGAACACTCCCATTCGCGGCAACACAATGTACTCGGAAGGCTGTATGGAGAAGGAGACAGAAGAATTAGCAAGTAATTTAAGTGTTAAAGTGCGCGCGAAGTCTAACAGGCGGGAGGTCAGCCTTCTACCAGCAACTATAGAGGAAATCGGCGACTTGCTTGATAATAAATTATCGGATACATCACCAATTTTTCGCAAATTACGATTGACTATTCTGGAGGATATCAAAACAATAATATCTCAGGAGATTAATTTAGCCCTCAATGAGTTCAAAACCGAGCTGACGCAAGCTACTGACTTTTTAGCTGCTGAACAGGCGGATTTGAAAGTAAAGGTTGAACAAAAAGACAAAGAAATTAAAGATTTACAGACTCAGACTTTAAAACTTAAAAAAGAAGTTTATACCCTCCATGGTCGACTGTCTACCATTGAAAAAATCTCTAGAGACAATAACTTGGAAATTAACGGCATACAGGAAAAGGCCAGCGAGGATCTGTTTGGATTATTTCACAACCTTTGCAACACAATTAACTCGCCAATTGCGGACAGCGACATTCGTGCCTGTCGCCGTGTGGCTAAGATGGATCAATCTTCGAGCAGGCCCCGTTCCGTATTAGTGACACTGACATCGCCGCGTATTCGTGATCGTATCCTTGAAGCCGTTAATAAGTTTAATAAAACTCAAAGTGGCAAACTAAACTCGAAACACCTAAATATTGATGGTGCTACTAATAAAATATATGTCTCTGAACATATTTCACCTGATTGTAAAGCATTATTCAGAGAGGCTAGAAGAGTAGGCAAGGAGAAAAATTTTAAGTTTATTTGGGTCAAAAGAGGAAATGTGTACGCTCGCAAAGTTGAAGGTGCTACTCCCGTGCTCATCAAAAACATTGATTGCTTAGTTAACCTAGTTTAGTTATATCTTCCATTTATTTGTTTATTTTATTTTTGTGTTCACTTGGTTTAAGTTTACTTTGATAAAAGCTTATATTATTTTATGGGTAAAGGAAAACAAAGAAACTATTTTACATTAGGTATTTTGAATGTACGTTCGCTAAATACCGGTTTTGAGGAACTTAATCAAAGTGTCCAAATTAAGGATCTTGATATACTATGTCTTAGCGAGACTTGGCTTCATCATAGTTCCAATATTGACTTGTATTCAATTTCCGGCTACAGACTGCTGCACAACCCTCGTATTGGTCGTGGTGGTGGTGTTGGTGCTTATATAAAATCTAACTTACGTGCAAAGCGTTTAGATCACCCCCCTGGGGAACTTGAACAGATATGGTTTAATGTTAAAATAGGTAGTGAGACTGCTGTATTTGGTTCGGCGTATCGTCCTGAATCAGTGAGTGTTGGTTCAGCTATAGACTGTTTGCACGAGTCTCTCTCGTTTTTTATAGCGCAATATGATCAATTATTTCTTGTTGGTGACCTGAACATTGATTGTCTAAACAACGACGGCCTTCCATTTACGCCTAATTGTCTCAAGACCCTTACTGATACATTTAACCTCCATCAAATCGTAAACCAGCCTACACGGGTCACTTCTACTACGAGTACCCTGATTGATGTTATCTTTACTAGGACACATCTTAAGCCCATTTCTGTGGAAGTGACACATAATGATGATCTTAGCGATCATGGACTGATTTCAGCGAAATTTCCGCTCGCGATTCAAAAATCTAAATGTCGTATAATTTCATACAGACCTATAGCTGAGAACACAATTGCTATAAACAATGCTGCTAAATACACGCCATGGGAGCTGGTACTAGTACAAGATGGTATCGATAATATGGTAAATACCTTTAATAATCTCGTCATTGACTTGATGGACTCATTCGCCCCTGTTCGTAAAAGCACTTTTAAACTACCCCCTGCCCCATGGATGACTGATACCCTTAGAAAAATGAAGTCAATTCGTGACAAGGCTTGCCACCGGGCCAAAACTATAAAATCGGAAAGTAGTATGCAATTTTACCGCGATCTGCGCAACTATTATAACCGAGCAGTTACTCTAGAAAAGCAGGCATATTTTACTAGGTTTGTCAATGATAATAGGTCAAATCCTTCTCAGATGTGGCGTCACATAAAACGAATAATTTCACCTGCCGTAAAAATTCGTTCCATACCGGACCATCTTCTTGACCCTGATTCACTTAATAATCACTTTACAAACACCATATCATGTGCACCTCCCGACAAAAGTGTTATTCAAGAAATCGAATCACTTAAGCACTCTGAAATCGAATTTCAATTTGTAGCTGTAAATGAAACGTTAGTGAAAAGTATAATTGCTTCTACAGCTACTAATGCGACCGGAACTGATGGCATCTCCATGTTGATGTTAAAACTTACGCTTCCATATTCTTTGTCAACGATAGTGGCGATAGTCAATAAATCTATATTGGAAGGAGTATTTCCAGAATCTTGGAAATGTGCCATCGTCACTCCCATTCCCAAAAAATCAATGGTGGATAATCTTTCTGATATAAGACCAATAAGCATTCTTCCTGCACTATCTAAAATAGTTGAAAGATGCGTTCTTTATCAAATTTCACCATATCTAGAACGTAATCAAGTACTGCCTGTGATTCAATCTGGTTTTAGAAAGAATCACAGTTCAGTATCAGCTCTTTTAAATATTACTGATGATATTCTTGCTGCGTCTAATGAGGGTAAGGGAACAATTATGGTTTTGCTAGACTTCAGCCGCGCTTTCGATTGTGTTGATATATCTATTCTATTGGCAAAATTAAAATACTATGGTTTCACAGAATCGGCCTGCACCTGGTTTCAATCTTATTTCCATAATCGCTGCCAAAAAGTGCAATGTTTGAATAGCCAAGGAGTTCTAAATGTCTCCAACACGCTCCCCCTTAATAAAGGTGTTATCCAGGGTTCAATACTTGGTCCCACATTATTCGCAATTTACACGGCCAACGTTACTAAAGCTATAATTCACTCGAAAATTCACTTATATGCAGATGACAGCCAAGTATACGTTCACACAACGCCAAATGATGAGGAGGTTGCTGTTGTTATTTCCAAGTTAAACAAAGATCTTGATTCTGTTGCGGAGTGGTCTTTGAAACATGGCCTGGTACTTAATCCCTTAAAGAGTGTCACCATTACCCTTGGAACAAAGCACCAGGTAAAAACGATTAATGAACGGAAATCTCTTGTTAAGATCTTTGACACCGTTATACCTTACGAGGGTTGTGTTCGCAATTTACGTCTCCTTATGGATGAGAATTTAAAATTTGAGCAACATGTTCAGACTAAAATCGGTAAATGCTATGGTTCGTTAAAAACTTTGTATAAAATTCGCTCATTTCTAAAACGTGACATAAGACTGCTGCTCTGTAACAGTTTAGTACTATGCCACCTTCATTATTGTGATATTGTTTATGGTCCATGCTTATTTAAAAAAACTGTGAAGAATGTGCAGAGAGTGCAGAACGCATGTATGCGTTTTTGTTTTAACATACCGAAAAGGGATAGGATTTCACCTTATTTAGTCAGTAATGGCATTTTAAATATGTGCAATAGTACTAAATTAAAATATGCATGCTTTCTGCACACTCTGCATCACGCAAAGTCTCCAAGATATCTGTATGATAAAATAGCCGTTGAAAAAAAAAGTTTGCTTTCAGTCAGAGAAAATAGTCATCGGCTTCCACTACCCAGGATTAGCCTCGCTGGAGCCAGGGCGTGTTTTAAATTTGCCGCTGCTAAAATTTGGAACGATTTGCCACCACCAGTCCGATCTACCCAATTTCCGTCTACCTTCCGACAAAGATGCCGCAAGTGGCTTATTCAAAGACAGTCCCTGGCTCTATGTGGCTTTGATACCCCCTCAAATTAGACAACTTTTTTTTTTGTATTTGGAAGGTATAATTTATTAATTGTTTTATTTTTATTTTTACTTTTTTATTGTTGATACGTGTGTTTCATCATCAATTGCCTAAGACCCTGTATGAATTATGCGCAAAGGCTGTGGCAGAATAGCAGGAGTAATGGGTTTTCCGTTACAACTGAGTCACAGACCGTTTTGTCACAACTAAAAAGTTATTATTATCTCTCTATTTAAATTTTAACATTGTATTTTTGTGTGGCAAATAAATACTTTTTATTTATATATATATATATATATATATATATATATATATTTGTCCGTGTTTTTAGGCAATGAAAAACTGCTACAATATAAGAAGGTAAATTTTGACACTCTCTTAATGATCGTAGTAGCTTAAGTGGATATCGGGTCCATGCGAAATCGAAGTGCCCTGGTTCGAGTCCTGATTTCGGCCGGACGTTTTTTCCTTATTTTTAAGTTCCCTTCTTTTGTGAGAAAATATTATTCATGTTTTATCAGTATGCGATACGTATCTAAATATAATTTCCAAAACACACGATTTCCAAAAAAAAATACCGAGGAAAGCTTGAGTTAACTCGAGTCGTAATTTTTCCAAGTAAGCACATCTATAGGACGCAACATCGCTCATTAAAACATCGAAGCTTATATACGATATATCGATTCACGATATTATCATCATTTATATATTTATATATATATATATATATATATATATATATATATATATATATATAAAATAATATATAATATATATATATATATATATATATATATATATATATATATATATATATATATATATATATATATATTCAAATTCACACAATCATATGGCATATTATATCCATTTTATGTGTCTATGCCTCACCTAGTGGAGGGCGCTTTAAGGTTGGAAGATTAAAACAAATTATTAATAGTCTACCTGCGCCACTGTTGCTCTCACGTGACTTAAATGCTCATCATATTGCTTTTGGATGTCTCAAAACAAAAACTAGAGGCACTGATATCTATAACATGTTGGACGAATGTGATCTTTGCATATTAAATAATGGATCTCCAACTACACTAGGAAGCATAAATTTTAATCAATCTTCTATTGATCTTTCATGTCTTAGTCCATCTTTAGTTCCTTTATGTGATTGGCATGTACATGATGATCCTATGGGTAGTTATCACTATTTCAATTATAAAAAGGGAGACTGGTCAAAGTTCCAAGCTGAAATAAAAAAAAAAGTTTGAAAACTTCACAATTGATACATCCAATTTGCTTGATACTAATGAAAACTTCTGCACCACACTTCTAGAAATAAGGAAAGACTGTATACCTATAATTTCCAAACCTAATGTGTTTGTTATGAGAAAACCAGTTCCTTAGTGGGACGCGGACTGTTTGGAAGCCGTAAAGAAAAGTAAAAATGATCTAAGATTTTATAAATTAAATCCTACAACAGAAAATTATATAGAATATAAAAATATTGATGCCTTCAGAAAAGATTAATAAATGAAAAAAAAAAGAAAACAAGTTGGAGACGAATTTGTGATTCATTTAATAGATATACTCCAATAACTTATATCTGGAATTTTATTAGGAGATTTAAAAGGGTGCCTGTATATAAGCCATCAAAAATGATGATTGGATTCCTTCTTTCTTAGATAAATATGCTCCCATAACAACACCACCATCTGAAAAGAAAATAGATATTTTAAATTTAAATACATTATTTTAATCAGATAGCTACTGACAGTAGCTCTTTTCTATTGAAAGAATTCACTTGGCATGAATTTACTGCAGTCCAATCAAGGAGAGATTCCACTCCAGGATTGGATGATATTCCATATAAACTTATTAGCAACATGCATGTTAATGGACAAAAAACTATTTTAAAAATCTTTAATATGCTTTGGGACAATCAATGTATTCCAAAGTCTTGCAAATCGCAATGTGTGATACCTATTTTGAAACCTGATAAACCAGAACATGACTTCAACTCCTACAGGCCAATTTCACTTTCCTCTTGTGTAGAAAAATTAATTGAATACATGTTGAAAAACAGAGTAGACTATTACATAGAAGCAAATAATATTTTACCTGAACAACAATTTGGTTTCCGGAAGGAAAAAGTGCTGCTGAGAGTTTTGCCTCTTTGATCTCAGATATATATCATTCATTTACCAGTCATGCAACTACAGTTTGTGCATTTATCGATATACAAAGTGCATTTGATAATGTAGATCCTTCCATATTGGAAAATATTCTGTTTGAGCTTGGTATTCCTGGAAAAGTATGTTTTTAATTTGCTATATGACCGAACTATGTATGTTAAATTTAATAACATAATATATGACCCTAGAAATGTATACAAAGGCACTATGCAGGGTGCAACTTAGTATATCTCCCTTGTTATATAATATATAGTACCTGGATGACCGAGCTTTCCTCGGTATTTTTTTTTGGAAATCGTGTGTTTTGGAAATTATATTTAGATACGTATCGCATACTGATAAAACATGAATAATATTTTCTCACAAAAGAAGGGAACTTAAAAATAAGGAAAAAACGTCCGGCCGAAACCAGGGCACTTCGATTTCGCATGGACCCGATATCCACTTAAGCTACTACGATCATTAAGAGAGTGTCAAAATTTACCTTCATATATTGTAGCAGTTTTTCATTGCCTAAAAACACGGACAAATATATATATATATATATATATATATATATATATATATATATATATATATATATATATATATATATATATATATATGTTAAAATCATTAGCGGGTAGAAACCTCCCTATTGCATCATCAAAGGCAGAATCAAGAGGTATTTTTATATCTTTTATTTAATTTTTAACACACTTTTATAATCTCCTCAAGACCGAATTTCGATACGAATGTGTGCACAAACACAGATGTTCTATTCCTTCACTCACATAGTCTGATCACAATCAGAGAGAGATCAGGTGCAAGAACATTGGCTTTACGTTCTTGCGGAGGAGGGTGAAAACACTAAAAATTTCTTGAAAGCAAAACTAAATAAGCCAATAAAACCAGGCACCTCATAATCAGCGGTTGCAAATCATTTAAAGACAGACAATAAAATTGATTTTTTTTACTAATTTCAGGTGTGATTCGCAATATGGAGCAACATCAAAAAAGAAATGCACCAAAAACAATTAAGTGTGGAGGTAAAGTATTTTGTAACGCATACCTCATAAGAGCTAGTTATAGAATAATATGCACTAACTAGCTGTGCCAGTCGCACACACACTTCGGTCGCATAGAATGTTTGTTAGTAGTTTATCTACAGGAATCTTCCTGCCAATTGTGATATCTATAGCAAATCACCCTCACATTGGGAGAAGTGCATGTTTTGCAGTAGACTAGTGTAATGCAGTTTTACAGTAGGTAGAGCCACGTGGCAGCTTTGCTGTTGCACGTATGGGCCGGCTCAAACCGGGGTGGTACCAAGACCTCACAGAATACCGGCGTGAAGTGGAAGCTCTGCTTCCGCGTTTCGTCCGGTGAGTGCAGGTGGCCGGAGGCCCAAATGCCCCCCCCCCCCCATCAACATGGTAGTGGAATTAAATGACGATAGACTACCCCAGGAGGGTACCAGCACCCCTGGTGAATCCTTCGCTGAGCATCCACGACTGTGTGTCTTCACTTCTGAGCGTGGGTGCTCAGGCGGCCCCGCGTATTCTGGGGGGGGGGGGGGGGGGGAATTCCGCTCAAGACTACAACTGCTCGGAGCAAACGGAGCAACAAGAGCAAGGCGACCCCTGCCACGCTGTCCGTGAATTTCTGCAATATCAGGGGACTTCACTCTAACCTAAACGCCATCCACTACCATCTCGAGACGGCGAGGCTGGCTCTGCTCTTTCAGACCGAGACGCGGGTGTCCCCTCCAGCTGATGTCTCTTATCTCTCCTACCCGGGGTAAAAACTGGAACACTCCTTTGTGCCTTGGGCTGGAGTTTGCGTTTACGTCAGAGCGGACATCTGTTCTCGACGCCTCGGCGGACGGCAGATGTGACTTCAGGGTATGGAACTTTTTATTCCTTCCTCTGTGGTGCCCATTGGAGGCAAATCTCAGCCATGGTTTGGTCGCTCCTGTAAAATAGCATCATGCTATAAGCAGGAGTGCTACCAAGCCTGGGCTGACACATCAGCGTCCCGGGATGTAAACACCAGCTTTCTAAAAAACAAGTATAATTCCGCCTCCAGGTCCTTCAAAAGAGTTATTGCCAAGGTAAAGTCAGAGCACATAGGCAGAATTGGCGAGAAACTAGTTCGCTTTCCTTCTGGAACCCGTGCATTCTAGTCTCTCGCCAAGGCTGTCCAGGGAGGACGACTCACTGGCCCATACTGCAGAGGATAAAGCCGATCTTCTAGGCTCTTTCTTTGCGTCCAACTCGACTCTTAATTGCGGGGGAGTACGCCGCCGACCATCCCGCGGTGTAAGTGCTCCATGCCGGAAGTGCAGTTCACACAGCGCTCGGTTCGCAAAACACTCCTCTCCCTGGGTCTTCGATTGGGTTTCTTTCGAAGCGCCCTTCCTATGGGCTTCCCGAGAAATAGTGCGATTGGATCAGCAGCTTTCTTGCAGATCGGATCATCAAGGTCGTTGTAGACGGTGCAAACTCCGATTGCAAGCCTATTAATGCTGGTGTTCCATAGGGCTGCGTGCTATCGCCAACGCTGTTTCTTCTGCATATCAATGATATGTTGCAAACCTTTAACATTCATTGCTATGCTGGTGATGCTCTGTACACCGGCCGAGCCAATATTTCTCAGGAAAACGTCTCCGAGTGCCGGGACAAACTTGTGTCTGAAGTCGAGTCTTTGTTAAACAGAGTCTCGGATCGGGGGCGACTAAATCTAGTCCAGTTTAACCCCCCGAAGACACAAGTTTGCGCGTTAACCGCTAAAAAGAACCCCTTTGTCGTATCTCCTCAGTTTCAAGGCACTCGCCTTGTTGCCTCAGTCAGTATCGGAATCCTCGGCGTCGACATATCGAGTGACCCGCAGTTTCGTGGTCACTTAAAAGAGAAGGCCAAATTGGCCTCTAAAAAGCTTGGCGTGCTCAGCAGAGCGGGACAGTATTTCATGCCGGTACACCGCCTGCAACTTTACAAGGCGCAGGTTCGGCCGCACATGGAATACAATTTCCATCTCTGGGCTTGGGCTCCCCAGTACCAGGTCCTTCCACTTGACCGCATCCAGCGCAGAGCGGCTCGAATCGTCGACGACCGAGTGCTTTCCGATCGCCTCGATTCACTGGCACTGCGAAGAGATGTTGCATCCCTTTTCATTCTGAGAGTGCTCTGAGGAATTGTTCGAATTAATTCCAGCCGCCAAATTTCGTGAACGCACTACGCGGCAAACGTCCCGATACCATCCACACCATCTGGATGCTTGGCGGTCCACCACTGTACGTTTCAAAAGGAGTTTTCTTCCGTGTACAACCTCTCTGTGGAATAGTGTACCACCGACGATTTTTCCGGACCGATACGACCTGGGGACCTTCAAAAAAAGAACTTACTCCTTTCTAAAGGGCCGGCAACGCACCTGCAATTCCCCTGGTGTTGCAGTTGATCATGGGCGGCGGTAGTCACTTAACATCAGGTGAGCCGAATGCTCGTTTGCCCCCTCTTCTATAAAAAAAGAGTTTTACAGGCTGATGATGATGATGATGATGAAGAATAGTTCTAGTTATTTTTTGACAACTTTTGGTCATAAAGTAATGACAACTTTAGATCTGCTCCTGCTAGTCGTATTGTTTATTATCATAGGTGTTTCATTACAATAAACGTTAAAATAAATACTCTGAAATATGGTGGTTACTTTTTAATTGAATTAGAACATCTTAATTTTTGTTCTTATGATATACATAATTTTAAAAAGAGCGACAACTTAAATCTTTTATTTGATCGACATTCTAGCTCGACATCAATATTTTACGAAATACATAAAAAACTTCAAAAAACATTTTTATTACCATATGAGTCATTCCACCTAAGATTAATGTTACAATCAGCAATAATTATTAAGACAATTAGAACACACCTTTTTGTATTACATATGCACACACTCAACACCATCTATTGATAACACTAGTGAACTGTTATAATTTTTCGTATTATTTATTACGATGGTATTATGATAATATTTGTGAGAAAACATGTTATTTTTTGTTCACTTAGTTTTAGCTATAAGGATTTCATTATAAAACATTCTTTCATATTAATTAATTACAATTTCTAAGATAAGGTTGAAATGCACATAAAGAATCAACACCTTTAAAAATATTCATACTTACACTTCAAAGTACTAATCATAACTTGATAGAATAAACTGATTTTAATAACATAACTCTAAATGTTACTCATAAAAGAATAATTAATTTGAAAATAGTTGATAGAAATTTATTTATTTATTTTTTGGCCCTATCAAAATAATCTATCATCAGGAATATACTATGTTCGGGCACCTGCAATTAACATTTTTATTATAATAATATAATAATATTCCACAACTATCACACAACGCCATCTAGTCCCAAGCTAAGCAGAGCTTGTGTTATGGGTACTAGACAACTGATAAACATACTTATATATTTCTAAATACATAAATATTATAGATAAATTACACCCAGACACAGAACAAATAATCGTGCTCATCACACAAACATTTGTCCTGGGTGGGAATCGAACCCACGACCTCCGGCATAGCAGTCAGGGTCACTAACCACTAGACCAACAGGCCTGTTATATTTATTTAGTTAGCATAACTAATTACTTTCTAAAAGTCTATAATATCAATTCATGAACTAAATAATATAATTTTCATTACCATTTTACGGCCAATAAACTGACCAAAGACTGCAGATGCTTCATAAGAAGAATGAAAAATATTGCTGTCAAAGAAAATAAGCTTGAAAAGCCATTTTCAGAAAGATTTGACGCTGCTGAAATTCTAAGCCACAACAGGCACAAGATTTTCTTCGAATGCAGTCTAAAATGGCAAGTAAAAAGAAGAAAGCAATAAGGTACACCACAAATGAAAAGCTCTTGTCATTGTCCCTAATGAAGGAAAGCCCCAAAGGATACAGACTTTTGCAAGAAAATTTTAATTTGCCTACTAAAAGAACATTGAACCACCATGCTGAAAACATCAATATTAATATGGGCTTAAATGATAATTTTTTTTAAGCTATTAAAGCTCAAATTTAATAAATGGGACACGAAGACGAAATTATGCTATGTTTTGTTTGATGAGGTGGCTCTCACACCTCATCCCACTTATGACGAGTCTTTGGAAATGAAATATTTGGAAATGAAAGGGAATTTAAATTATGCGACAATGCCTTAGTTTTTATGCTGAAAGGTGTATGTTCAAACCGGTGACAGCCTATTGCCTACTATTTTTGTGAAGGAACAACTGCTGCTGCTGTAGTTGTACGAATTTTAAAAGAAATCATCACTAAAGTCTCGCAGTCTGACTTGATTCCTTTGGCCTTTATATGTGATCAAGGACCTACGTTTAGAACGGCTATAGCTATGTTGAAAAAGGACAACGAACGCAAAAGAAATTTAAATGGAGAATATAATGGTAAGTAAATGAACTCTATTTATTTATTGGAGCAGCCTTACAATTGTACAATTCCAAGATGTAATAGCCAAAAAGCTATTTTGAAAGCCAATTTGACAAATTTGAATTCTATATTATGAGCTGTCTGTGTATTTCATTGTTTAGATTACAATATTCAAAATAGAATGTTTTCTTTACAGATGGAACTGTTGAGATATCAAATCAAAAGTTAAATATTGTGTATGATCCACCACATTTACTCAAAAGCCTGCGAAACCTACTCACTAAAGATATGTTATTTAAAAGAAAAGTTGCCACTTGGAACGATATATTAACTGTGTACAGTGCTGATTGCCAAATAGGTCATACAAGAATGAACAAAAAGTTGACAGATCACCACATTTATGCAGAACGAATAAAGAAAATGAAGGTTATCGTATCTGCCCAAGCTTTGAGTGAAACAACTAGTGCAATGCTTAAATACACTGCATTATTTAGTAAGTTTTTAAAAACTTTATTATCAATATACACTCTTAATAATACTTGTCATGCATCTCTTTAATATATCTATGTAATATTTCAGAAACTACTATGATGGGCGAAAATGTCAGCACGACAATGGCCACTACCGGGGAAGCTGTAGATTTCATCGATAAACTTTTTGATAGTGTAAATGGGTCTCGGGGTAGTACAGTCAAGGGAAAATTACGAGGGCCGAAAGATATTTTGAAAAATATTAGTTTTATTGAATAAAAAAGCAAGAGAGCGCGAAAAATTAATACAATTTATAAACCAGAGTTCCTTCTCCTGATGGATGGATTACATCTTTAGAGAGTTTTGAAAGATTGCCTAAATTGTTGGATGGAATACTTTATTTTTATTGGATTGGATGGAATACTTTATTTTAATTTATGCAAATTGTGAGGATAATGGAGGAGCCACGGTGGTAGATTTTATTAAACTAATAGCAAACTACAATCAAAATGCGACAGTAACTGATGAGGATAAAGAAAATGTTCCAAACATAACATTGGTCCAAAAAAGTTATAACGAGAGTGGCAGCAGCAACCAAGCCATAAATGCAGCAAATTAAAGATGCGCGTGCACTCTTCTGTATATACAGCAGGATGCATATGCAGAAGATTGACAAAAAAATTGATTGTAAGAAATGCTCTGATACATACATTGAAAAAAATAAAGCTGTATTCCATAAACGGATCGAGCAACGAGAGTACAATCTTTTAAAAAATAGTAATTTAAATTACCCATCAAAAAACTTTCTATTTTTGTATAGGGATATCTCTGGCCTTATACATGATTATTTAAATAACAACGCCCACAAAGAATGTTTGAAAAAGCTTTTAAAACAATTAATACTTCAATAATATGATTTTAGTTGGCTAGGGTGTGAAAATCACAAAGAAATCGTGACAAAAACATTCTTTAATTTAATTTTACGAATTCATATCCATAATTGGTGTAATATTTTAAATAAAATTTTGAGAGGGGGTGTGCAAGAAAAACTTGTTAACAAGCCATTTGTCGGGGTGCACACATTTGTTGCACCCCAACAAATGGCTTTTAATAAATTTAAACTCCAAAGATTGAAAAATAAAAATAATAAAATTTGAGATGTTTTATTCTAATCTAAGACTGAATACATACGATAGATATGTATTCATTTAATTTTGTAAATAAGTATTTTATATTAAGAAAGTAGTCCAAGCATATTGATCTTTTACCTGTACATCACTAAACTATCGATATCGTCACTAAAATATTAGTCCTAGTTTACATCACCATACGACACTAGCGCTTTGCGAATTTATTGGAACTAACTGTCAACTAAAGAACTGTCTCTGACTAGTATATAGTTATCTGTGGAATCCACTATAATCATATTTATATAAATCATAGTTATAAATCCGTAGACAGAGAAACCTATAGACAAATTGACGCCTTTCGCATTCGCACACGAAAAAGATAGATTTATGCATACGTTTTGCATAGAAATGAGATAGAGCGTTGTGATTGTTTGTCCCTTTCTCCGTGCCGGTTTTTTTGTTTAGCAAACTGCAACTGATAGCGTAGCGATTTAAGGAGTTTACAAGTTGGTTTAAGTGAGAAACAAGTGTTTTGTGAGCTTAAGATTGGTGAATCTTGTTCAGTTCAGTTCTTAGAACAATTAAATTTTTTATTTAAATGTGTTTAAAAGTCATAAAGATTATTGTATAACCTAAAAATTCATTATCGTCCTTTCTCACTCGAGGCCACGCCGATCATTAGTCTATAGGTTTCTCTGTCTACGTATAAATCCAATTTCAAAGACTATAATATGTTATACGTATAATATGTCAACTGTCAACTAAGTACGTAAAATAAAGCTGGCTTTCTACTTTGGGATATATATTAAATCCTGAAATATAAATTATATCCCGCGATTGCCCTTCCCACTGTGAGATATATCTTTTAACCAGTGTGCGTTCGTCATTGGACGATCTGAGGAGTGAGGACGTAGCGGAAGCGCGGAAAGATGTGCGGGGTACAGGAGGTGAAATATAATATGAAAATATCGCTCGGTCGATCAAAAAAATATTTACGGATTGGGATGTAATATATATTATATCTCAGTGGAAACGGTTCCATTTAAAAGTACGGTGAGCGATATTAATTTATATCTCGAGATGTAATATAAATTATATTATATCCCATAGTGGAAAGTCGGCTTAATTGTTACATTTTTGTCCACGAAACTGGGCATACCATAGACCATAGGGGTATACGATTTTCAGCCTCGTAAGCAGTTTTTGAAAGTTGAAACCGATTACGTTGAATAACGCTCACCTCTACTCTACCAGTGATGCCAACTTAGCAACTTTATAGCTAGATCTAGCTATTATTTGGTGACAGACAGCCACAGTTCAATAAAACTTGCTAAACTTTTTAGCTACTTTTTCTAGCAACTTTTCATTTCATCATAAGACGTGAGTCGATCGAAATTCGTCGAGTAATGTGCCGAGTCAAAAGAAAAAAATCTATGGTCATAGATGCAATGGTAAGTACAGGTCGACGCTGGCCGGGAATTCCCCGTTTCCTCTGCGACAGAATACTTAGTAAACTAAAATAGTACGCGGTATTCGTATTCTACCTTGTGTTGTTTTGTTTTATCCATATAAAACTGATTTAATTTAATTTAAAAATGGATTTACCTTAGAAAAAAAAACCTACGCACAAAAATACAGACTGAAGTGGGAAAATATGGACGAATTTAAAGGTTGGCTAAAATCGGCAAGTGGAGACTCAAGCAAAGCATTTTGTACATATTGTTACGCCGCGCTCAAATCAGCGCCATCTAGTGTCAGGAACGAGAGCGAGGGGAGCGTTGCAGTTTATGACATCACCGATCTCTCAACCGACAGCGCCACCCGAAGAACTAAGTTTCTAGAAAATCTATACTCGAACTCTCGGTACCTCACGCGTGTTTACTTGAACATTCCGGATATTTTGCTAATTTAAATAAATAGGTGGCGCAAGATGCGATCGAGACAGAGTTGAACTCAGCGACACAAGCGAAGCTTCGGAGCGGAATTAAGTGAATTAGTGTGTTTAATTATTAGTGTTTTAACTTTAATTTGTGTAAAGTAAATTAAAGTGTTAATTTAGGTAATTTTATCGGCAATTTTTATTGTCACGAACCCTAAGCTCGTAACAATTGGTGTCAGAAGTGGGATAAAATAATGCCGATTTTACCCAAGGAGGAAACGGAGGGTGTCCGTACCCGAAGTCAACGCCAGCAGGAGACGGACCAGAGGAGATTTGGTGGTGCAACGCCGCAGATGTCTGAGGGCCAGCCGCCGGCCACGGAAGCCGGTCCGTCAGCAGCTTCTACGTCTGTGGCACCTGACTTAGGTGCTCTGATGGCCATGCTACAGGAGCAGCTGCAGCGCGGACGAGAGGAACAGGCCCGTCTGTTGAAAGAGCAGCAGGAGGAACAGGCTCGCCGACAGAAGGAACAGGCTCGCCGACAGGAGGAACAGGCTCGCCGACAGGAGGAACAGGTCCGTCGGTTGGAAGAGCAGCTGCGGGGTGGACAGGATGAACAGGCCCGTCGGTTGGAAGAGCAGATGCTTCTCATGAAGGACCTTCACGCTACCTTCGGGAAAGAGATAAGGGAGGTGAAGGATAAGGTTGCTCAACATGATAACCGCCTGTCGGAAGCTGAGACCCAAATCAACCAAGTTAAGAAAACGCTGGATGAACTCAAACTTGGGGATGGAACTACAGCTCCCGTAGTAGCTTCAGCACCTTCGCTACGTGGGTTCAAGGTGCCACCGTTCGACGGGACTTCTTCCTGGTCAGCCTACAAAATCCAGTTCGAGGCTGTTATGAAAGCGAACGGCTGGAATAAAAGTCAGGCCATGACTGCTCTCACACTAGGCCTGCGCGACCAGGCCTTCAAGTTCTGGAAGCTCTCGGGGAGGAAGTGACCTACGAGCAGCTCCTTGAGGCATTGGAGGCGTGACGTGACGCTCACCTGGAACACGTCTTTCGTGCGCAGCTTAAAGATCGTGTGCAGCGCATCAACGGAAACCTGCAGCAGTGGGCTCTAGAAGTGGAGAAGCTGGTACGAAAAGCATACCGGTCTGTACCTGCGCTCATTGAAGGGAACCTGGTGCAGACATTCATCGACGGCATCCGTGACCTGGAAGTCAGAGCTGCTGTGAGGCTCGGGCACCACGAGACGCTTAAGGACGCCTTGGCCCATGCACTGGAGGTAGAAGCCGTGCGGCAGGATCATCGTTCCCATCGCGTCAGGGAGGTTGCAGCAGTTACAGTTCGCGACCGCAACAGAGGGTACAGCCCTAGGTGCTATGGCTGTGGGGGAAAAGGCCATCTTCGATCCAGCTGCCCTAAGCGAACCGTGGAAAGGAGAGTTGATCGATCTCGAGAGGGTAGTGCAGCTAACGGCACTGCCTGGCGGCGACAGGATCATCGTTCACCTCACGCTAGAGAGGTTACAGCAGTTACGGTTCGCGACCACAATAAAAGATACAGCCCAGTGTGCTATGGCTGTGGGGAAAGGGACCATCTTCGGTCCAGCTACCCTAAGCACACCCTAGGAAGGGAAGGTGAACGGTCTCAGGAAGGAAGTGCGGCTAACAGCACCGCCCAGCAACAGCAGGAATACGACTTTACTATCAGACTCTGCAGCGGGAAATCTCACGGCAGCGCAGGTGCATTGTCAAGAAGACCTTGTCCTGAAGATTTCAACCACTGTAGTAGGCAAGAGAGTAAGGAAGTGGTATCCGTGAGGATGCTCAGGACAGACCACCTCAGCAACGGGTGGAAGGACAGCCTACGACATGGACAGCAGGAAGATCCGGACATCAAGCCGATTCTGGGATGGATGAAGGCCCATGCTACCAAGCCTAAGTGGAGGGACGTCTCAGCGATGAGTTCAACCACGAAAAGTTATTGGGCCCAATGGGACAGCTTGCTGCTTCAGGATGGAGTCCTGTGCCGTAAATGGGACAATGGTCGAGGAGACAGCTGTCGTTTGCAAATGGTTGTCCCTAAAGCTAAAGTGCCGAATGTTTTACAGCTGTGCCATAATGGTCGTTCAAGAGTCCATCTGGGAGTTAAACGAACTCTACTGAAGGTCCGAGAACAGTTTTACTGGGTCCATTATCGTGACGATGTGGAGGATTGGTGTCGTACATGTACAAGTTGTGCGGCTGCGAGGGGACCTCGGACACGGAGTAGAGGAGCATCGAAATTGTACAATGTTGGTGCACCACGGGATAGGACATCCCTTGACATTGCGGAGCCGTTACAGAAAGGCGCAAGAGGAACTCCTAAGATCGTCCATGTGGATCACTTGGCGCGTTATTATGGGGCCGATAATGCTCGGGACGAGCATGTCTTAGGAGGGGGCAGTGTTACGCCGCGCTCAAATCAGCGCCATCTAGTGTCAGGAACGAGAGCGAGGGGAGCGTTGCAGTTTATGACATCACCGATCTCTCAACCGACAGCGCCACCCGAAGAACTAAGTTTCTAGAAAATCTATACTCGAACTCTCGGTACCTTACGCGTGTTTACTTGAACATTCCGGATATTTTGCTAATTTAAATAAATAGGTGGCGCAAGATGCGATCGAGACAGAGTTGAACTCAGCGACACAAGCGAAGCTTCGGAGCGGAATTAAGTGAATTAGTGTGTTTAATTATTAGTGTTTTAACTTTAATTTGTGTAAAGTAAATTAAAGTGTTAATTTAGGTAATTTTATCGGCAATTTTTATTGTCACGAACCCTAAGCTCGTAACAATATTGTTCTACGGAGATTCTACCTAAAGTGTTTGATATAAAGAAGCATGCTGAGACCAAAAAGCATAAACAGAAAGTAGAGTTCAAAACAGGTACGTGAATGAATTTAAAATTCGTTTTGTTGATATCAGACTCTATCGATGGGAAAAATGAGTTTGATATTTATTTATTTATTTATTTATGCTTTCATGCACAAAAAAGTACATATGGCGGACTTAATGCCATAGGGCATTCTCTCCCGGTCAACCATTAGGCTAAACAGAGATAGACATTATGGAGGCGGTGCAGCAATAATCAAATAGAGGGGATAAAAGAAATAATAATATATATAATAAACAATACATACAGTACCCGGTTGACCGAGCTTTGCTCGGTATTTTTCGCTCGGTTTTTTTTATAATTCGTGTGTTTTGGAAATTATATTATACAAATTACATACTGATGAAATACGAATAATATTCTTTGATCTTAGCGACATAATAGAAAAAACGGAACTGGTTATTTGAATAAAAAATCATGAGTGCAATTAGTTTAATTCAATTTTCGTGTTTTTAAAAAATACTAAGAAAAGGGCTCGAAAAAAACAGATTTTCTCAAAAAAAGAAAGGAACTTGAAAAAAAAAATTAAAAAAAGTCGGTCGGTCGGTCTGAGCTCGAACCATGGCATTACGATTTTGTGACCGCCCAATATACCAATTAAGCTAATTGTAATCTTGAACAAACTGTCAAAATTTACCTTCTTATTCTAACGATATTGTAGCAGTTTTTCATTGCCTAAAAACACGGACAAAAAGACATTTTCTAAAAGTAAATCCTAGCTAGATCGATTTATTGCCCCCGAAACTCCCCGGACACTAAACCGATTATATATATATATATATATATATATATATATATATATATATATATATATATATATATATATATATATATATATATAATATAGTACGTTTCTAGGGCAGGCGGAAAAAAGGACATTGACATCGAGTATTATGTTAGCATCGAAACAAAACGTCAGCTATTGCTTCCATACATTTCTTTATATATTACGTATTGTTATGCGCTAAGCGTGTCTCATGGTACGGGGTAGGGTCGCAGGTAGTTGAAGGAAGCGGCCATTCAGAGATAATAAACCTGTGTCTCACGTCTCAAGTTTGTTTTGTTAATTGTATTATTACGTTTTGTATTAAAGAATTTGTTACTGTTTTGTGACGTTTTGTATATTATCACTATTATGAAATCGGATCCATCGACATTAAAATCTCATAAAAGACTTTACGTCACCACGAAAGAAGCGGAAACTGTCGCATATTTCATTAAATAATGATTGTAAACATCATTAAATATATAAAAGAAACGTGGTCTAGTAACGTATATCCATCCAAAACGGTTATGAAAAGGAAGACTGCCGATATTTTAGGTTATAATCAAAGTGTCGGACTCTTCTACATCTACATCATCATAAGATGATTCTGAAATATATACAGATGAATAGTCTGTCAAGTGTCTCTGACAATTTTTTATGAGAAGTTTTATGTATGTTTCAAGGTTGGCTGCTGAAGAATGCTTAGCATTAAAAGTTCGTCTTTTTACCTACCTACCTACCTACTTATTAAAGTACTTACCTACTATTAACTTAATAATGAAAATTGTAATAACTCATGATTTATAAATAATAAACTTAAATTAATGTTAATTTGATTTTTAATTCATTCAGATACCTACAGGATAATCTTCTTTCTTTATTATATAATAATAGACATAGGGCCTGCAAAGAACTTCGCACTCGGTACCCTTGCCTTTCACTCTGATGATGTATGTAACGATAAAAGGATTAAAAAAATGAATCTTAACAAAAAAGATTGCCTACCCCGATGATATCGTCAAAGGTCAATATCCTTTTTTCCGCCTGCCCTAGAAACGTACTATATATATAATAGAATATATATACATACATACATACATAAGTATATATCTATATATATACATACACAATAGGTTAGAACAAATATGAAATATATACGAAAAAGACAGCTGAGTTAATTCAAACTTGCAACGATTTAATCATATACTTATGGACTTGATTTTTAAAGACAATGAAACAATGACAAAAATTTTTTTTTAATGTCAAAAGGAATGTCGTTCTAGAGTCTGATGGCCATGAGGGTGAAAGAGTGAGATAAATAACCAGTACGGAGTGAGCAACTTAAGATTGGCCGAGGAACGGAGAGAAAAATTATGAGAATCTCCCAGGTATTGAAATTTAGATTTCAGATACTGGGGAGCACATGGATCGTTCAAAATTGAGAAAAGGATGCAGAGTATTCTAACATATCTGCGCTGACGGATAGGCAGCCAGTTTAACTATGTACGAAAGGAAGATACATGGTCGTATTTACAAAGACCATAAATGTATCTGATGCAGTTGTTAAGCAGACGATCCATTGTATTAAGATGAAGTTGAGACAGGTCTGATCAACACACATCGACATAATCAATAATCGGTACAATAAGTGGTTGGACAAGTAAAATCTTGGTATTGGTGGGAAGAAAGTTTTTAAATCGATATAGAGATCGCAAAGTTCCAGTAGTTTTGCGACTTACCTCCTGTATATGTTCTTTACGTTAGTAGAGAATGGTATGACATTATTATTAAACATAATTGATGGTAGGGTGGGAATATCCAGTTTAGATAATAATCTTGAGCTACCTAAGATTATCGTTTGGCATTTAGACGGGTTCACGTTTATGCCATACACAGTAGACCATTCTGAGATATATTTCAAATCATCATTTAACAGTGAAACACCAATTAAGATATTTGAAGGCTCCACTTGCGCATATAACTGCAGATCATCAGCATACAAATGGTAAGAGCTCTTGAGATTTAGTGTGATGAGATTTATAAAAATGGAAAACAGAAGAGGAGAGATAATACCACCTTGAGGGACGCCAATTGACACTTCACGCCAGTCAGATAGTGTATAGCCAGTACGCACAGCCTGTTGGCGCCCTCGAAGATATGTTGAGAATAAACAAATTCGCATGATGGAATAATTCCATGGCATTTTATAGAATTGCTTCATAATTTGCAAGAAAGGGAGGGTCTTCATCTAGCTAACCGTCTTAAAAATTAGCATATTAATTTTTCAAAAAAAATAATGAAACTTAAGTTGGCGGCACAAACATTCAGTACTTTCGTGGCAGATGCAATAAAATTTTGTAACAAACAATTGAATTTGAAACAGAAACAGAAACTTTTTTATTCAATGTAGATTATAAACAATACTTATTGAAAGTCAATTTTTTCATTTACCATTGGTTCGCAAAAAAAACCTCTGTCCTGGGAAGAACCAGCAAGAAACCCAGCGGGACTATTTTTTTTTTTTCAAATAATTGCTTACAATCATGTTTACAATTAACAACACAAGACAAATTAGAAATACCTTGGTAGCGATCACCCTTCCCAGGGTTTATTATCATCCATAAATTCCTTAATATTATAATAACCCTTTTTATACAAACTTAGTTTAATAAAATTTTTGAACTTTACGTATGACAAATTTTGTATATTTTCTGGGATTTTGTTGTAAAAGCGTATACATCGCCTCAAGAATGAATTCCTGACACGATGGAGTCGAGAAACTGGTACTACTAGCTTGTGTATGTTCCTAGTATTTACAGAACGAATATCACTTATTTTTACAAAACTACGTTTATTTTTGTGTATGTACATAACATTTTCATAAATGTATTGAGAGGCCAGAGTTAATGTATTAATTTCCTTAATTTTTTTCTCAGTGACTCTTTTGGTTTTAAATTATATGTTGCCCTAATGGCCCTCTTCTGTAAAATAAATATAATTTCAGTGTCAGTCGCGTGTCCCCATAGCTAAATACCATACGACATAATGCTATGGAAATAACTAAACTATTCTAGCTGTTTTAACACTGGTAAGAGTTCTAATCTTTTTACAGCATAATATGCTGCAGAACTAAGCCTGCTAGCTAGTTTTGATATATGGGGGAGCTATTGAAGCTTTGCGTCTAGTCTGATTCCAAGAAAAATGGTGGTATCAACAAGACTCAGTTCTTCCCCATTTAAAATTACATTCGTATTAACATGTTTGACATTAGGAGTTACGAATTTCATACATTTAGTTTTAGTACCATTTAAATGCAAATTATTATCATTAAACCAATTGACTAACTTAGCTATAGCATTATTTACTTCGTCGTTTTAATTTGAAAATTAATGAAGTTTACAACAAATTTTCGGGTTCCGAGGCTACTGTTGATTTTATAAGGAAAATTAACAACTAATTTGATATTTTCAATAGTCGGAATCTGAATATGTATGGTTTTAAAAAATCTATTAATAGTGAAATTGGCAATAGCATACTAGAATTTGTCAATATAATGGATCAGAGGAATGCAATTAGAGGAAAAACCAATCTTGCAAACAAATAGGAAAGTTGGATTGGTTTCTTAATATGTATACAAAGTCTTAAAAATGTATGCTGATATCATAGTTAGCCAAGATCACCTGGAGTGCTTCTTCAGCCCGATATGATCAAAGGGCGGCTATAACAACAACCCAACAGCTTTTCAATTTCAAAGTACCTACAAAATACTAGTGATACACGACGATATAAAAGGTATGGAGTCAGGAAAATCTCTAGAGGAAAACCTCTAGAGGATATAAAAATTTTAAATCACACAGAAGTGCGTTATGAAAATAAAATAAATATGTACTGCACTCGAGATCTCGAAGACTCGATTAAGGATTTCCCTCCTAATAATAATTTCTTGGTCGATGATGACCACGATTATATTTTAACCCCTCTAAATTGACCACCTTAGGAAATTAAGAAAAACTATAAAATATGATTGTCTGCTAGCTCTTATTAGCGACAAATATTTATGTCTTATATTTAAAAAAGATAAAGGTGGCTTTATTTATCCTTCACGCGATGTCATTAAAGTATGTACGTTGGCAGAAAGAATATTTAAGATACATTCACATAAAGAAGTATCATTCTTTGCAGAAAAAAATCTATAACCGAACTTATTTTAACAACTTTCAAACGATGCCAGTACGTATTTACTCCATGGAAACTCACAGTTTGGGTGGTGGTAATGGGTAGAAACCTCTCTCCTCTTTTTCTCTACACTCGTTCTCGACCGTCTGGAGCACGTAAAGCTATTCGACACTCATCTGTGAACAACACTCTAGCCCATTGCTCGTGGGTCCAATTGACATGTTCTCTTGCGAACTGAAGTCGGGCTACTCGGTGCTGTCTGAGAAGTTCTGGACCTCGTGCTGGTCTACGAGCTTTTAAATTCACTTCCTCCATTCGTCTTCTCACCGTACGCTCACTAACATTAACGCCTCTTGCGATTTGGAGCCGCTGGCGTATCTCAACAGCGGTCAGGTAGCGGTTTCTCAAAATCTCCATAACAATAAAACGATCGTCCCGGGCCGATGTGCACCTTACGCCCCCACTGCCTGGCCTGCGGGTGTAGCGCCCTTCCTGGTATCGTTTCAGTGAATACTGCATTGAGGACCGTGGTACGTCAAGCACAATAGCAACTTCACGCTGTGTCAGCCCTTGGTCAATTAATGCTACTGCTTGTGCAACTTGTGCTGGTGTTAATGGCATTTTTATTGGCTTTAAAGCACCCTTAGTTATTTAATTAAGACACAAGATCACAATAATTGAATAACCTTACAGTAAACTTTTCACAACACACAAATTTAAAATGTGAACTTAGTCGCTCAAATGACCCGATTCAACTAAAAATTAAAAAATTCGTCATGGTGCACTTAAACATAATGAATTACCCTCTTGAACTTGAGGGTAAACATTTTTTGACATACTTGCATAACAAACATTCATCAGAAACACTTAAAGCTTTTGCTATCGCGAGATAACCGCTTGGCCAAGTTTCCGTGCCGGTGAGTGTAATAAATCAAACAATATGAAATAGGTATCTAATGAAATATAATTAATATAAAATTTATATGAAATTTTAAATAATATAAAATTATTAATATAAAATATGTAATAAAATATATTTAATAGATAATTGAGGACCTTGCAGAAAAAGAGGGGCAGATCCAAATTTTAACCGTTACCTTTTTTTTCACCTACATTTTAAACAAAAAAATTAGCTACGGTTTGGTGCATTTAGGAGGCAAATCCGACGACAAACAAACGCGCTGTAACAAAATTTGGATCTGCTACCTTATTCTGTTTGGTGCAAGAAGGGAGCAGGTCCGGACCTGCCTCCTTCTTGCAACAAATGAAATTATTACATCATTTGTAAACAAGTCAGTGCACGTTTTGTGCTCGGCCCGAAAGGACATGCGTATTATTCTTTTAAATAATTGTTTTAAGTTTGGTACGTTAAATGTGTATTAAAATGAGTGACACTGAACCGTTTAGTAGCGGCTCGTCAGATATTTACTAGCCGCCTGTCTACGAGTCATGTTCAACCAGTTCAGATGATGATGGAAGCGATGTTGGTTTGTTGACATTTCAAAACCAAACTAATGAGGCGAACGATAAAGGTATGAATATTTTGGATGAATTTAATACAGATAATCCATGCCCATCGACGAGTGGCATAGCGCCGAAAAAAAGAAAATCCACGAATCCATCACAATGGAAACGGAATGTAATAAAGAAGTCTATTGCTACTGGAAAGGGCTATTTAAACTATAAAGGCCGTGAAATAGGCTAAAGAAAAACTGGAGCGGATTGTTGTTGTAAGAAGTATAAGTGTTTTGTTCAAATTGATGAAGAAGGTAGGAAACTAATATTGGAAAATTTTAATAAATTGGAAGAAACCTATGTGCAAAACGTATACTTAAGCGGTTTAATTAAAACTGAGAATGTTGAAAGGGAAAGATCTAAAACTGGTACGGGGAAGAAACGGAGTTGTTCATACAAATATTATATTAAATTAGGAAATAGAAATATACAAATTTGCAGAAATGGCTTTGCATCTATCCATGGAATATCCAAAAAGCGTGTAGACAATGTTGCTAAAGAGTATCGGGATCCTACTGTAACTACACCAGCTTAGTCTAATCGTGGAAAACATCAAAATAGACCAAATCGTATTCCAAGTGAATGGGTTTCAAAAGTTGACTCTCATATTAGAAGTTTCCCACGTCGCGAGTCATACTACAGTAGAAATAAAAGCTCACGTTATTATCTGTCTCCAGAGTTGAACATTAAAAGGATGTACGAGTTATATTTGAAAAAGCATGAGCTTGGTCTTGAAGCATCTGCTAAGCCTATAGTATGATTTGATTTTTACTACAGACACTTTAAACAAAATTTTAAATACAGTTTTGGGTCACCTCGTTCAGATACTTGCAGGAAGTGCGACATGCTGAGTAACAAACTAAAAGATAAGACATTGGATAGCGATGAAACCCAACAAATACAGATAGAGAAGAGTCTTCATCAAGCCAAGGCCGACACTTTTTTCGTTGATTTAAAAGAGAAGAGTCAACTTGCTCTTAATAATGAAGAATGCGAAGTATTAACATTTGATTATCAGCAGAATATGCCATTACCTAAAATTCCAGCAGGTGAAGCATTTTATAAACGTCAACTTTGGGCATATAATTTTTGTATTCATTCAGCAAAAACAGGGATTGCTCACTTTTATTTATATGACGAAACCATAGGCCGAAAATCACCAAACGAAGTCATATCTTTTATAAATCACTACATAAATGATTTTTACCAAGCACAGTTAAAGTACTGTATTTATTTTCTGATAACGCAGCAGCACAAAATAAGAACTCGGCTTTAGTTCAGTATCTATATATGCTTATGCGGTGTTCATCTTTTGAGAAGATTGTTCATCGATTTCCAGAACCAGGACACAGCTTCTTACCGTGTGATCGGTGTTTCGGCGTAATAGAAAAGTTTAATAGAAGGAAAGATGTTATGTCCTTGCTGCTATGTGATATTTACGACTTCTGAATATGCCGATTGTATTACGCAAGCATCTAAAAATTTTAAAGTTGTAAATGCAAGTCAAAATATGATACTTAACTTCAGCCAACATTATGAGAGTCATTTCAAAAAAGTAATAACAAATACAGAGAAGATTCGATTCAAAATATCTCAATATCGTATTTTTGAATATAGTAAAGACCACATTGAAACTATTGCAGTCAGTGTTACAACGGGAACGCCAGTATTTGATTATTTTCCTATAATGAGAAATGCTCAAGCCCAACTATCAGTTCTGCCTCAGAAACCGCTGTATGATCATGCATTGCCGTTGAAAAAGGCTAAATACAACGATGTTATGCAGTTAGTAAAGAACTATGTTCCACCAAATAAACTATATTTCTACAGGGCCCTTAAAAGTGAAGCTGTCGGACCAACAGATGATATTTCTAGCGAAGACGACGATGATCAAGCTGAAGTTAACCTTTAATTTTTTTTTTTGTTCAGCACTCATTCGTTTTTGTATTTCTTTTGATTGTTTAATTCTTTGTGGACTGATTACTAATTCTTGAAATAAAAAAAATAACCGTGTTACCTGTTTTATTATCCTTAATACAAAATAGGGTAGTATTTTTCTTCAATCTTGGTGCAAAACGGAGGCAGATCCAAACTTTAAAAAATCGTAGTAATTCTATTACTTCTTCAATTGTCTTAAATCTTGAATAAAAGGTGTATATATGTTCATATTATATAATACCGTATAACGATAAGACATAAGTACATCAATCAATTTTTAAAAACCTTTTTTTTAAATACCCAACAGTTTTGAAATTTGGACTTGCCTCCCTTTAGCTGCAAGGTCCTCAATTCATGAATAAACTAAAAAATAATAATTAATTGTTTTGTATGAAAGTTAAAACGTAGTTTTTATTATAATTTCCAAAATATTTAAAATCAGAGGTAACAAATTAACTTACTCCATTAATTATATAGTCTCCCATTAATGTAGGATAATCACAAATGCGATAAAGTAGCAACATTGAACCTAAATGGCAATATTCGATAATTTTATTTAATTATTTGAGGTTTTTTACGTTTATATGAAAACAAGAACTAAAAATTATGTGTTGAAAGTGATGCCGCTTGATTTATTACGTTTTTGTGACCTTGAATAGCATTCTTTCACTACACATTTACACATTTTTGTCGCGGCTCAACTCTGTCGGCGTCACATTGAACAATGAACTCACGTTAGCTAGGCATATGGCTGTGGCCATATGTGCAGTGGCAACGCTTTGGCGCGGTTATTACTGATCTAGGGTTATATAAATCAATGGCGTCTTAGGAATAATTTGTTTTATTATTAATCTATAATACTTTTTTTAGTGATTAAATATCTTATTAACCAATGAAAAGTAATTCCTTGGTTTTACTGACATTTCTTGAATTATTTGTGCAATATCTAAGTACACACGACGGCATATTTTTATCAAGAGATTTTTTTTAAATCAACACAAGTGACAACTCTACGAGCGCCTAGCGAGTGACCATAGATTACTGTGTATGTACTAGAGACGAGTGACTGATTAAAGTGCGGTGTATGCACCGCAGTTGAGTGGAACAGAGTAGCTGAATGCAGTGTCACCTCTGCCTAGTACGTAGTACATAATAGCTCAATGTATTATCCAGATTGGACATTGCTCTGATGCATTTCTTTTGAGCTTTGAATGTAGATACTTTATTTGCCGAGTTGCCCCAAAATATTACATCATATCTTAGGACTTGCAACAAGTCCGTGATAGGCTAATAAAACGGCTTCTTTATTGACAATCTCGGAGAGTTTGTAAAGAGCAAACGAGGATTGATTAACTTTTTTGCGGACATTATCTAGATGTGTTTTTCATGATAGCTCATAGTTAATATTAATTGCTAAAAATTTTGTATTTGTCACTGGATGTACTGTACTGCCTTGGTAACTAACATTTATAGTTTTGGGTTGTGTTCTTTGATACAAGAGCATTATTTTTGTTTTGTCCATATTTAATATTTTAAGATTGGTTTTTAGGAACCATTGAATTATTGTATTTAATGTTTTATATATTCGTAATTGTCTTGTCTATCATATTTTATCATTTCTGTGCAAAACAAATGATGTACATCTGCAAAATGTACCATTGGATGTTCGATATGTCTAGGGAGATCATTATAGTGTATAACACCAAAAACAGTAAGGGACCTAGGACATAGGGACTCCGAATTTTATGTTACTAGTGTTAGATCTATATTTGATTTAATTTCGTTTTTTCTGGCATATTTGTGTAATTTCTGTTATTTGTTTTCTATTGAACATATATGAAGAAATGAGGTGTAGCGCATTATTAGCGCTTTCGGCTGCAGCCTTGAGAATCTCCTCAGATTCTCCCTCCAGCTACCACCCGCATGAGGTCGACATATATGTTCCACCAACCAATACAACGGCAGATATAGCCAGTTACAAGGCAGTTATAAGATAATAGTAATAATTTACCATCAGAAAGGGTTTGTGTCACTGACGTATATGCATTTTCGATCATGTTTGTCTCACCCACATCATAGAGACCTTCTATAATAATGCTTTTGTATCAAAGAACTTACTATTATATGGGGCTTCAACCCTCAACTCTACTATTGTAATGCTTAAGCGTCATAGAGACCTATAATAATGCATTAGTATAATAAGACCTTAATATCATAAGTCCCTAATATGGGACTGTACATTGTGCAACAGTACTAGTCGTCGGTCAATCGACCACCCCATATATATATGTATACCCTTGGGTATACGTCTCCAGTACCTCCCCCATACAAGCATCTGTACACGAACACCCTCCGTAACTTAAGAAATTATCTTAAACACGAACACGCTCAATGACTTGGCAATTTTCGACCAATTTCCCAATTATTTTATAAATGTTATTTATCTTTATTATTATAATATTTTCGAATTATATTTCTATTATTAACACATTTTGAATATTTTAACAAAGTTTTTAATAAATTTATTAATTTTGAAAGGCAATATTAAGACTTTCATTTATTATAATATTTAATGTCTGAAAAGTATTTATTTTTTACTTACTTTATGCTTATGAATGTATTTCTATTGTTTAATATATTTTCTCTAAATTGATTTTGACGGCTAAAGCCGTCAAATAATTATCAATATCATATATCAAATAATTATCAATTAATTTCTATATAAATATAGAAATTAATTGATAATTATTTATAATAATAATGGGCCGTCACAATATCAAAATCAAAGATATGTTGCAAACTGGTAACATTCATTGCTATACAGACGGCAGTACTGGTGATGCCTTATATACCGACCGTGCCAATATTTCTCGGGGAAGCGTTGCCGAATACCGGGACAAACTTGTGTCTGAAGTGGAGTTTTTGCTGAAAAAAGTCTCGGATTGGGGGCGACTAAATATAGTCCCCTCAGAAAAAACCCCTTTGTCCTATCTCCTCAGTTTCAAGGCACTCTCCTTGCTGGCTTAGATAACATCGGAATCCTCGGTGTCGACATATCGAGTGACATGCAGTTTCATGGTCACTTGGAAGAAAAGGTCAAATTGCCCTCTAAAAAGCTTGGCGTGCTCAGCAGAGCGAGACAATATTTCATGCCGGCACATCGTTTGCTACTTTGCAAAGCGCAAGTTCGACCTCACATGGAATACTGTTCTCATCTCTGGGCCGGGGCACCCCAGTGCCAGCTCCTTCTACTTTACCGCATCCAGCGCAGAGAATTTTGAATCGTCGACGACCGAGTTCTTCCTGATCAGCTCGATTCACTAGCGCCGTGTAGGGATGTTGCATCCCTTTGCATTTTCTATCGCATCTACCATGCGGAGTTCTATGAGGAATTGTTTAGATTGACTACAGCCGCCAAATTTCACGAACGCATGTCGTGTCAAAATTTACAATATCATCCTCACCATCTGGATGCTTGGCGGTCAGTAGTGACTGTGCATTTTACTAGGAGTTTTCTTCCTTGTACAACTTCTCTGTGGTATTGTTTACCACCGGCGATTTGTCCGGACCCATATGACTTAGGGGGACCTTGAAGAAAAGAGCTTACTCATTACCAAAAAGCCGACAACGCACCTGCAATTCCTCTAGTGTTGCGGTTGTTTATGAACAACCGCAACACTAGAGGAATGGTACCATCAGGTGAGCCGCATGCTCGTTTGACCCTTCTATTAAAAAAAATGAAAAACTGACGACGACTGACTGAAAACAGATGGGCATGGATGGATGGCATAAGGAGCATGACGTGCGGCATGACGAGTATGCCGCACGTCATGCTGCTCTTATCATCATCATCATCATCATCATCATCATCATCATCATCATCATCATCATCATCATCATCATCATCATCATCATCATCATCATCATCATCATCATCATCATCATCATCATCATCATCATCATCATCATCATCATCATCATCATCATCATCATCATCATCATCATCATCATCATCATCATCATCATCATCATCATCATCATCATCATCATCATCATCATCATCATCATCATCATCATCATCATCATCATCATCATCATCATCATCATCATCATCATCATCATCATCATCATCATCATCATCATCATCATCATCATCATCATCATCATCATCATCATCAACATACACACTACGTCTCTACACCTCCTTTTCTCGCTCTTCCCATGCTACTCGACGAGTGTGTGGCCGGGTGTTAGAACCCTCTAGTTAGGCTAGAAGTTTCATAATTTACTGATTTACTCGTATATTAAAGTAGGCGTATCTAGTTCCTAATTTGTTTTCTCGTAAACCACTTTCTAACTTTTACCGGTTCCGGTGGACCCGCTACTACTACATTTCTATCATATTTCGAAAAATTGTCAAATAATGTGAAGATTTGATCTAAAGATGAAAATTTGACTGAGTTCTAACCCTAAAAAGTGGTAGGTCTAAATGAAGGTAAGTATTCTCTTGGAATAATGCTAAGATATTCGTTATCTTTTAATAATAAATTAATCATTTCATGCTTGAATTTAATATGGTGACACCACATTACTTTGAGATTAATCATGTGGTAGAGCGATGCTGTGATTCTGTATTATAATACTAGCATGAATGGGGTGGCTAAACTGAGAAAGGACCATGCCCTCACAGAATACTTGCGTGTAATAAATAGCATCTTAATCTGTTGTTCAAAGTTTGGGTGGAGAGAATCTGAAACCCTTTTTACTGGAAACGAGGCATTCCATCCAAGTCCTCAGAGGTTACTACCCATTCGCATTTTCATCCCTAATAGAGGATAACTGTAGATGCATTTGGGCAACATGTGTGTGTTTTATTTTTAAAACATAGTAATTTTTAAAGTCCGTGGTTACAACGAAAACTTGAAATAATTTTATGTTAAATTGTTTAATCAACCATCAATTTAAACAATTATGTTGCAATATTTTAAAACACTATTAAAGATAGAGAACTTCGAAATGATTGCGCGATTAAACGCGACGGCGGGGCGTATATTGTAGCGGTGAAATACTAAGATATGCCTCTACATTTTCTTCTTGTCCCTTTTTCTGTCGCATGTCTTTTAGAGTTTTCTTTCCTTGAGATGAGGTTGATCGCATGGAACACACTGAAACAATCGTTTATTTGAAATTACACTTTTTATGCATCTTTTCCAATAGCTCGTGGATGGACTGGAGCCTGATTGAAGATTGAATCTATACACCAGGTAAGGATATTGACACTAACAACTTCCGAATACTAATGGCAGGCACACGAATTAGCAGTTTAGCGTTTCCATTACAACCAAAAAAAAAACTAAATAATAAGGCAATAGAAGTCGTAATAGTGCTTGACCTTTTCGCCACACATGTGACTCGTAGGCAGTACAAGTGCGCAAGGAGCAGTGTTTCCACAATGAGGGGAAATTCCCCTTTTGAGGGGAAATTAGGGTCCGGAGGGGAAGAAAAAGGGGAAATCGGGGGAAATCATGGGCAAAGCCTAGCTTAAAATATTGCGGAAAATTCCGGAGTTATTTTTGTGTTGTCTATACCGTGGACTATGTGTTACCGTATAAAAAAACAGTGGCGACACGTCGTCTGAGTCGCAGACCTCGTGACTCCATCAAAAGAAATTTTACAGGAGGCACGAAAAACTTCACCACGAATTTTTTTGTAGAAGGTTTAATTTAATTTTATATATATAATATACTTAAGGGGGATTTGAGAGTTTAGTTTACACATACATTACATATACATACAGAAATTAGCAATACAACAGTATAAAAATGTCATTTTGAAAAATGGAGCTACGAGGTCTGCGATTTTAGCCGACGACGTGCAGTTTTTATATATTTCTGGTCAGGCTACAAATAAGAATACGAAATGTTGAATTATACTTTATTGATGCTTTGTCTAATTTTTTTTGGATTCGCTTGCAGTTGCACTGGACTGTACAAACTTAAGGTGTGGTATTTCAAACCGATTTTTCAATAGTTGTGCAGAGGTTGTTCACGTTCTTTTCAAGCCAGATTTTACGCACTGGATTGATCCAATTGTTTCATAATCGAGCCAATTGCGTTTATCTGTTTTAATATTTTGATATCCCTAAATAACCGTTCTACGGCAGCATTGGAAAAAGGCAGTGACATAAAATAGTTTACCAAAATTGGCAGCTGAATGAATTTGCATCTGTCCTCAACACTTTTTTTCAAACATTTTTTCCAATACCGTACAGTATCCGTGGAATCGTTAGAATTCATATCTGCAAGGAGACTTTGGTTTCTCCATTCCTTGTCTAGTTCTGTTAAATCCACAGTAATGTGTGAAAATTGGCGTTAAATTTCATGAAATTATGAAATAGAAATTATGTCAAACAAACCCCTGCTAACCAAATCAATCCTTATCGGACAGAAGAACTTTTTAATTGCAACGTATTTATTTAGGTGTGGATGCAACTTATTTATTAACATAGGTGGAAAATAAAGAAAACTGTGAAGTTCGAAAAGTTTTTCATACGGCAAAAATGTTTTATATTGAATCGATAGTACAGATTAAGAAACGATTTGTATTTGAAGTTTGAAGATGTGCACAATGATTCGTCTTATTTAACAGCCAGTGATGTGCAGTTACATCGAACTAGTGATGAGCAAAGTCGGTAAGTTTTGTCGATGTTTCAGCGTTTTTACTCTGTGGTACCTATGCTTAGTTATTATTTAGTATATATCACCCAATGATAAGTGATTGTGTATCATACAACGATATTATAAGGTTGGTTGAGCTAATTTTTACTACAAGTGCTAAAACTACAGCAGAATAATTTTTGAGGGGAAAAAAGTCCTGAGAAGGGGAAATCTCAATTGAGGTGTGGGGAAAGGAAATCATTAAAGTGGAAACACTGGCGAAGAGCGTTTGTTTCAGTCACCAGTGTTGTTTTGGATGCAGAGACGTAAGAAAGATGTTTTGCAGTATATCCGACTGCGGAAATTCTTCCACAACTTGTAAATTTTCAAATAAAGGGATAACATTAACTTAGTGTTTTAAATAATGTTGTTTTTAATGAAGTATACTTAAATAAAATTATTCACCTCCAGTACTACGATTATCTCCGAAAATGTAATTGTTTTCACATTTCAATATCCATTGATTCTTAAGCTAGTTCATGTTTACGAGTACGACAGCTAAAAGCAGCGATGGATTTATAGTATGGGCAATAAACAGTATTGTCGCGTACCTAAATTTCCAAGAACACGGCCCCAGGAGTCGAACGCGAGTCATTGACGTGACACTATTATTTTGTATCGATAATTTATTATGTTTCGCTTACCTAGTTTTAGCGAAATGGGAATGAAATGTGATTTTTCAGTAAATATTTATATACACCTTCTCTAACAGTTTTATTTCTAATTATTTTATACCGTTAATCGTTTGTCAACGATTATCTGTTTGTTTGTACTTTTAAATTACTTGATAAATTTCAGTTTTAATATATTGTAAGTATAAATCATTATATTGTAAGGATAGTAGACTAAAATTCGATCTGTAAGAAGTGGGTTAATTGAAAAATAAAAAACAACAGAAAGTCAGTATGTAACAGATTTTAAAACAAATAAAAAATAAATATGTCATGCCGTACATACAGAGTGGTCCAAACAGTGAGGTTATAAATTTTTTTTTGATTCCTCACACCTAGGGGTATCCGAAAATATCCTATGTATGTTACGCGATTTTTTGTAGTTTTCGAGTTATGATTTTTTTTATCCTTTTTTTGAAAATGTTCACCCTAAACAGCCTAACATTAAAAAAAATGTAATTGTGAGATTTTTTCCAAGTTTTTTTGTTTGTAGCATGATCCTTATGAGTTGCCCTATTATGCATAAAATAATTAGCTTCCTAACATTCACCGAAGATACAATAATTTTAATCGAAACTTAAAAATTTTCTGTCAGGAGAGTGGGGCTTGAATTTTCAACATTAAATGAAAAATAGTAATAAATGATTTCATACTTTCTAATTAATTTTAAAAACTTGGCAGTACCTTAATCTTTCATAATAACACTAAAAAAATGACACTTAGTAGGCCAGTTTTTCTGTTACAGACTTCTGAAGTTACTCAGGCAGGAAACTACCTGAATAGTTAATTTGATTTAAAAAATCTTTTTATCATTTCTAAGGCTAAACTAAAATAGTAAATGCTTCAGGTTAGCAAAAATAACATCCAGTGTCTTTACTTACGTATTGTTTAAAATTTATTGAAAGCAAGGTATCATTTTACTACGTTCTGGACAAATGATTTCAAGATTCATAATAAAACCAGTAAATAATTTAAGATAAATTTTTTTTAAAGTAAATTTTCGAAATGGAGGCCATTAAATTCGATACACAGTCTACATCGTCTTAAAAAATTTGCTTTTAGTCTTCGGAAAGCATTCATATTTTCTTTGATTTTTTCTGCGCACTGTCTCAATTTTTCCCTTAATTCATTTTTCGAATTAATTTCTCCAGCATACACCATCTCTTTGTAGAATCCCCAAAAAAAAAATCAATAGGGTTTAAATCTGGTGAGCGTGCAGGCCGGAATGCTACAAGTATGTAATGTGCTACGGAATGTATATATATGCCGGAAGTACGATTAACACAGCGCTCGGTTCAGTAGTAAAGTATCAACATCTCGTTGGATATCCACAAGTCAAGTGGGCCTGACGGTATCCTCCCAATTGTGCTGAGGACGTGTGCTCCAGAGTTGGCACCGGTCTTAACGCGTCTTTTCCGGTAATCCTACTCTCTAGGCGTAGTCCCAAAATCATGGAAGATGGCTTTCGTCCACCCGATCCCTAAAAAAGGCGATCGCTCAGATCCGTCCAGCTACAGGCCCGTCGCAATCACCTCCTTGTTCTCCAAAACAATGGAATCCATAGTAAACTGCCAGCTCATGAGGTACCTTGAGAATCACCAGCTGATTAGTGATCGCCAATACGGTTTCCATCGTGATTGGATCAGCTGGTGATCTTCTGGTCTAGCTGACTCATAGATGGGCGGCGGCAGTAGAGGGGAAGCGTTGGCCGTTAGTTTGGACATTGCGAAGGCCTTCGACCGGGTTTGGCACGAAGCGCTTCTTTCGAAGCTCCCTTCCTATGGGCTTCCCGAGAAAGCTTTCTTGCAGATCGGAGCATCAAGGTAGTTGTAGACGGTTCAAGCTCCGATTACGAGCCTATTAATGCTGGTGTTCCACAACGCTGCGTGCTATTACCAACGCTGTTTCTTCTGTATTTGATATGTTGCAAACCTTTAACATTCATTGCTATGCTGGTGATGCTCTGTACACCGGCCGTGCCAAAATTTCTCGGGAAAACGTCTCTGAGTACCGGGACAAACTTGTATCTGAAGTCGAGTCTTTGCTGAACAAAGTCTTGGATTGGGGGCGACTAAATCTACTCCAGTTTAACCCTCAGAAGACACAAGTTTGTGCGTTAATCGCTAAAAAGGACCCTTTTGTCGTATCTTCTCAGTTTCAAGGCACTCCCCTTGTTGCCTCAGCCAGTATCGGAATCCTCGGCGTTGACATATCGAGTGACGTGCGGTTTCGTGGTCACTTGGAAGAGAAGGCCAAATTGGCCTCTAAAAGCTTGGCGTGCTCAGCAGAGCGGGACAGTATTTCATGCCGGCACACCGCCTACAATTGTACAAGGCGCAGGTTCGGCCGCACATGGAATACTGTTCCCATCTCTGAGCTGGGGCTCCCCAGTACCAGCTCCTTCCACTTGACAGCATCCAGCGCAGAGCGGCTCGAATCGTCGACGACCGAGTGCTTTCCGATCGGCTTGATTCACTGGCGCTGCGAACAGATATTGCATCTCTTTGCGTATTTTATCGCATCTATCACGGTAAATGCTCTGAGAAATTGTGCGGATTAATCCCAGCCGCCAAATATCATGAACGCACTATGCGGCAAACCTCCCGATACCATCTACACCATCCGAATGCTTGGCGGTCCACCACTGTACGTTCAACTAGGAGTTTTATTTCGCGTACGACCTCTCTGTGGAATAATTTACCACCGGCGATTTTTCCGGACCGATACGACCTGGGGACCTTCAAGAAAAGAGCTCACTCCTTTCTAAAGAGCCGGCAACGCACCTGCAATTCCCTTGTTGTTGCGGTTGTTCGTGGGCTGCGGTAGTCACTTAACATCAGGTGAACCGTATGCTCGTTTGCCCCTTCTTCTATTAAAAAAAGTATATTTCGTGGCAGATTGCGCGCAATTTATAAGTGATATCGGTTTTGTATATCTATGAGGTTGTTAGATATTTCATCAAGGATCATTTTTTACACTTTGATTTGGATTGGATTTTCTACACACTTTTTGTGTATCGTGTACGGTTTTCTTTAAAACTGGAAAAAACCGCGCTTCTGGGACGCTGGGGAAGGGGCGTGACGCTCACTCGGGAGGTGAAAGAAGTGTGGATAAAATTAAACTTCGCTCCCTAACGTACATATGCCGATAGATAAAGTAGTCTATTATTTTTGCCAATTTTCCCATACATTGCTATCTAAAATGCTTGATCTAGGGTTCATGTAACGTCGCGCGGTTCAGACGCGTGATATACATGGGTAAAACCGCAGGGTACATCTACGTATATAATAAAATAAAAAAAAATGCGTGAAAATTATCCCATTTTTGTGTTTTATTATAATTATTAATCGATAATATCTGTGAATTTGAATCTGAAGGCCCTAATTTTCCAAAAAGACATAACTACATGTCTACGCTATCGCTTATTATCTGAATTCTGAACTTAGCAGTATTCAGTGATTATGGGGTTCCACCCAATAAGACCAAGACAGCTCCTTAAATGTATTTGCAATTAAAATTTTAAACAAACATTTAACATTTAATATTATATCAATGAGCTTTATCGCGATTGTGGGGTATCTTAGCATATCAGATATAGGTACTTACGCGTCATAATCAATCAGTTTGTATTATGTATAATAATATTACCTGTCTTACGATCGCTGCCTCTGCTTCTGACGCTTCTTCTCTCGGTGTCCAGCACACTTAACCCCGAGGCTTTGGACCTTGCTGAAGAGCATTCGCTGTCGATCCCCAAAGCGTCGAGTGCCCGCATGCGCTCAGCTATCTGGTCTTGTATCATATCCCGGTGCGCATCCGCTTCTCCAAGCATTTCCATCTCAGCCAACCAGTCGGCACGTTCGCGAATTTGTGTAACCACTAAGGAAAATACAGTGTAAGAATAAGGGTTTTTATTTTCTTTGTCGTAATCAGCGTGCAAACCAAACAATACAAAATTTTCACTTTCAGTGTATGGGTTTAAGCCAAATTACTAAAACTGGGCCTCTTCTATAGCACAGAGAATTCGCCGTAATAGGCGTATGTTTAAGAGGCATATTGTGCGTGTTTATCGTAGTTTCAGACGACAATATCTGGCTTAGTAGGGTGCAGTGTGGTCATTGGTCATAAAATCCATCCAATTACGTACCACGCGGCATGCGGTGTCATAAGATGCAAATATGAATAATGTCAGAAAAATCTATCGGATTCCGTCCTCTCAGCTTTCGTTTGAATCTCGTTTTGATTAACGTTAAATAACTGGACGGATGACGGGCAGCAGCGTTAAATTTGCGGGATACCCGGTCCTGCGATCGTCAAATCACCTGCCAAGCATGTCCTCCCAATAACGAGGAGGACTATATGAAACATGAGAACTCATTGTAGCCTTTGCATTATATATTTTTAAAATGCTTATAGGAAAAATATATAATTATAATTTAATGCGGCGGATTGGACTGTGTGTTCCAGACTAGTACGTATAGGAACGACCAACCAATTTAATTAGACAAGGCGTCTTTAACGCGAACGTTATGCATTCTAAATATTATAATAGCTGAAGACATTGAACAACCGCATGGAAAAAGGCTTTTTAAGACCCCTTCCCAAAATACCTAATCCTGTATTCCCTAACCATTTTCGTCCTATTTCAAATCTCCCATACCTCTCGAAAGTTCTGAAAGCCTGTAGTTTTAAGCAAATCTCTGTAATCACTGCAAAACACTACCTGCTGAATGAAATTCAATCGGAGTTTCGTACTGGTCACAGCACTACCACTTCGCTTATCAAAGTCACAGAAGATATAAGAAAAGGTTTGGATGAGCAGAAATTAACAGTGGTGGTGCTTATTGACTTTCCAAATGCTTTTAACACAGTAGATCATGATATCCTTCTATCTATCCTTAAACATCTTAAATTTTCATCCCCAGCCTTGGAATGGTTCTCTTCTTATTTTCGCGGTCGCCAGCAATCGGTTCGCTCAGGTCAGCGGTTTTCTTCATGGGCTGAAATTGAATCTGGTGTACTACAAGGCGGCATATTTTCTCCTATTATGTTTCCCTTATTTATAAATTCTATCTCCTCAGTTTTAGATTGTTCGTACTATTTGAGGTTTGTGACAATAAAAACTGCCGATTGAATTACCAAAATTTACACTTTTATTACCGAACACCAATTAAAACTTAAAAAACACTAATAATTAATGACACTGATTCACTTTATTTCGATCCGAAACTTCGCTTGTCTCGCCAAATTCAATACTGCCCCGATCGCGGCATGCAGCGGCTTTAAATATACTTTTTACACTGAAACACCCAGAATATTCCAGTAGATACGGGTGCTAACCTACCGGATACAGAAAGTTCGAGTGTGGGGCTTCTAGGAAGCTTAATTCTTCTGTTCGATTCTAGATGACACTGTTGGTCGAAAGTTAAGATTGACATTTTCTAGGAAGCCCTCCTCGCTCTGGTCCCCGACACTAGATGGCGCTAGTGCCAGGTACCTGACGTCAACTTAGGCGCGCAACAGTACCATCTGTATGCGGATGATCTTCAGCTCAATGTGCAGTCAGGCTTAAATAATCTTTACTTTGAAATAGACATTTATATCTACCTACGTGATTTATTCGAAACCTTTGTAAACATGAATTCTTATGAACATAATATGTTGTTTTCCGTAGATATTCTAAACGCCTATAATATAATGAGAATATCACAAGCTAGAACTATACTTCCAGGCTTCTGTTAATATGCTTGTAATATTTTACCTTTAACTTTTTACTTGTATCGAGAAATTCTATTGAAGTGTGACAACGCATCTGCGTTTGCGTTCTGCATCATCTGCGTAGTGACAACGTATCTGCGTTTTGATTCTTAATCAAAGATAAATGCCACGGCATTCACTTACTATCAGGTGGACTGTGTTTGTCACACTTATTTTTATAAAAGCTGGAAATAGTTCTACTCTTCGTGCGTGCTTGTAAGTCCTCTTAGAAATCATTTTGCTTTGTCAATAATAATACGATCTCATTTCTTTTTCATGTTGTTATTCAAAAGAATGAATTGAATGGAACTTCCACTTACGATCATGCCACATCTCTTTGTTTGTGGGCAGCTTAGGCGGCTGTTTTACCAAGCGAGGCATTGTTGGCGGCTGCAGACCCTGTTCCCCGTAAGCCATGACGCTTGCAAGTCTTTCCTTTAGCTTTTCGCGGTCCTCGCCACGCTTTAACGGTTTATATCTACAAAAAGGGTAAGCATGGGCTAATATTTGGGGAGAGTGATTTAAAGACCTACTGAAATAATCATATAACTCTTTGGAATAATTGGCTTGCATCGAAATGTGAATGTCTTTTGTCTTTTGTGTTTTACCATTTTTGGCTCACCACTTACTATCAGGTAGTAGACAGTAGTCTAGCACTGGTTTATAATAGTTAAAAAAGTTATCCGATTATGAGATAGCTAATTCTAAGCAAATATAGAAGGGCATTATATCGATTTTTTTGTTTAATTGAATTAGAACAACAACAATATTCGAATACAGTATACAAAAACATATAACACACAAAAATAAACAATAGATGACATATTAAATTAATTCATGTTTATAATCGTTAGGTATCATAAATTTTAAAGCAGCACTTTACCAACACGGAATTTTAATGGTAGTGGCAAAGTAGATACATAATTACCAGAACCACTGTCGCCAAACCCACGCATTTAGCGCGAAAGAAACATGAGCCCAACCATAACAGTACCAACATTTCCATAATTTTCGAGAGATTGGCTTTGAATAAATAATAGAAAGGCTTTATGTTACTCGCCATCAGCTTGATTTAGTATCATAAGATCTAATAAATGGAAGTCATATTTCTAAACCGAGCAACTAATAGAAGAAGGAGCTTTGTTACACACTAAAAAAGAAAATACGGTCAAATTCATAGATTAATTTTTGGGTCCCTCTAAAAGCAATAACATTAATCAACGTGGTAGAGCCATGCTGCAGTTATATTAGTAGTATAGTTGTAGCACGAATGGGTCGGCTCGACCGGGGAAGGACCACGCTCTCACAGAATACCAGCGTAAAATAGTAGCTTAATGCTGCTGTGTTTCGTATGGTGAATGTAAAGAACCGATACCCTTTTTACTGGAAACGAGGTATTCCATCTTAGTCCTCACGGGTGACAGGTATAGGTATGAAAATATAACCAATAAATGCATATACACGTATATTTTATGCACATCACCTACCTATATTATACCGACCGTTTAGTGACGCTATAGGAATATCCACTACTCCGTATCCTCCCGTGAGTGTTGTAAGTGGTGGTAAAGGGAAAACGAACCAGGATATAAGCAGCAGTGTCTACCAAGCATGGCAGCTATGGTAAATATCCCTACTAGTACCAGCAATCTAGGGTGAGACTTAAGTTCAGCGGGGGACTTCTTTTGATAGGTACTTTTATATTATAAACAGAGAATGCAAAACCTTTTTTTGATTTTCCACATTAACTGAGGTATCATATATTATGTAGGTACTTATAAGGTATGTTCCGAAACGTTTTCAGTATACTGCCGAATACAAATGACGTCATCAATTGACACTATATTGTACTGGCGTGCCGCCGCCATATTGCGTCAGATATTCGGCCATAATAAAACAATTTTTAATTTGTGTGTGCGCTGAATGAAGCATGCCAGAATTTGTTTTTATTTATTCAAATACAAAAATATAGAATTACTTTTGGTATCTCCTATATTACAAGGATATAATGATTTTTGGAGCACAAAATGACGAAATAATCGCCAACACTTTTCCAATATGGCGCAAATGTATGACGTCATATACTGTCCTATGTTTTGGAACGAATCACCAGTATAGCGTCGATTCATGACGTCGTTTGCATTGGACAGTACACTGGGTTCTATTTCGGAACATATTCTGTAATATGTACGACAGTGATATGTATAGTCTGTAATAGTATGTAAATGTACGACTCCACCCTAATTTGTTAAATGATTCAATTAAAACTTACTGCATACTGTCAATTAAAATTATATCGAACACTACTATTGAACATTTAAAAAACATGAGAGATAAAACTCAAACAGGCATCTAATAGTGTCAAACTACTTCGTTTATCTTTTATAAAAGGAAGCTTATATATATATTATATATATATATATATATATATATATATATATATATATATATATATATATATATATATATATATATATATAAAAATAACACGAAGGACATGTTACGGGAGGAACTTACGAATCTATCTCAAAAACACCAGAAGCTCGTATAGCAGACAGAGAACGACGACAAGACGTGCGCGGTCTAAAAGTCCTCACGTTTTCCCTTACTGGAGGTGGTTCTTTAATTTCATTCTGGCGCAAAGAATACGCTGATTTTCGCCGCTGTGCAGCAGTCAACCTCGACTCCTCTAGCAGCACTGAAATAAAATGGAATAGAGCAATTTGTTTTTTTTTTTCATTAAATATAAATTAACAATATTGAATAATTTACAGATTAAAATTATTCAATCTTTCTTCTTCTATTGTTGTTAACTCATTCTTTTATCAGTATTTCGGAGTAAACGTCTATTCTGGGATAAAACAGCAAAAACTCAGCTTAGCGGAAATTTTGAACATCGGTAACATCACATCGTTTAGAACAAAATTAGTGCCTAACTAATAACGGACATAGTAAAGTTACAGCCGATATACGTCCCACTGCTGGGCACAGGCCTCGCCTCATTTTTGGGAGGGTTTTAGGGCAAGGAATTGTCCGTCGCGCTGCCCCAATGCGTGTTGACGAACTTCACATGTCATCGAAATATTTTTTTTCTTATTCCTCAGACACGCAGGTTTCCTCACGATGTTTTCCTTCACCGCAGAGCACGTGGTAAATCAGCACTTAAAATTGCAATTAACAATTTCATTGGTGCCGGCGGGGATCGAAACCGGGTTACTCGCGTTCTATATAATTAATAAATATAATATTAATTATAATAAATAAATATAATTATTTACAGCGAGCATTAACCATCTGAGCTACCACGGCTCTAATGACATAACGGACATATTATTACTTAACTCCCTAGGTAAAACAATTTTAAAAGTTAAACAGTATGCATAAGAATATCTTTGCTCATGTTATCAGGCTGTAAAAAACCACAGCTGGACAAGGGTTTCCCTCTCGTTGTGGGAAGGATGTGCCATAGTCGGTACGCTTGGCGGGAGAATTGACAGGCACAACTCCAGACTTCTCGCACCTTTGACGCTGAGCATAGATATTAACTAGTATGTCTCTAAGAAATAGATAAAATAGTTCAGCAGCGGATTTGTGAGGGGCTGTAATTTAGTGGAAGATGATGATAGTGTAATATTAGGTAGGATATTAATTTAAATTTAAATACTTATATATGAACTAAACTATAAAATGTATGTTACTAATAAATAATTACATTTTAGAAACTCTTGCTGATTAGTCGAGTATTCTCTCACGCGCGTATGAAAGATGCCGCCATGAGGAATATTTTTACTAGGCCAAGTTATATTTACATATCCGTTTGAATCCGGTTTCTCCATAATATTAAAAGTTATTTCTAAAAAATTTTATATAACATACGTCTCGTGTTTTATATTATTTTGAAATTTCCCCGGCAACGATATTGAAAAAACATTACAGACGTTTCATTTTACGTAAATCTACCCAAAACCATATACAGTAATCTATGCCAAAAACCAAAGAGTCTTTGTTTGGTTTTTGGCATAGATTTTAGAGATTTTTCTAGAAATTATATCACTACGTTTAACAAAAAGTTTTTAAGTACTCATCATAATTAGTGTAAAGTTTGACTTGTTTTCACGTTGAGATTAATAAATGTAAAAAATCACTTTTACATAATTATTGAAACTAGGTATGTTTCTTTCTTTTTTAAGAGCGTTACATAGTTAACAGGCATAATAATACGTTATAGTCTTAAAGTAATAACATACATACGTATGTATAGTAGAGAGAACCTACAATTCTACATAAATTGAATCTATATACTTGGCTCGCTCTTTCTAATTTAATTTTCGAATAAGGCAAAAAGAAATAAATCTATTGAAAGATGTTGCGTGTAATTAATGCGTGGAAATAGAAATATCAAGTGCTCATTTTTAGTCCCTTTATACTATGGCTAATTTAAGAGCAAGTAGTAGCTCGTATCTTCTGATTTACTAGAAAAAGGACAACCCTATTTATAGTAGTATTATGTGTGACGTCACCGTGGAGGTTAGAGGGAAGTAGAACGATCGCTACGTGCTAAAGCAGAGCCCGCCTGTCCCTGAATTGCCGTCGGTAAGTAGTATCTGCGAAGTTACCTGTTTCTGAGTACAAGTAGATGAAGTTATTTGAATAATGTACAAATTTTCTTCGCGGCAATGGTGAGAAAATAATCGTGCTCTGTAATTTTTTAATTTTTGAGAAAAAGGAACATTAAAAAATAATGAAATATTGCATTGTGCGTGGATATGCAAGTGGTTTAGCATCTGATTGGAAAAATAGACTCAAAATGACTTTTATTGAGATAACTTAGCGATCGCAGCGCCTCACTAATTTTGTCCATATTTCTGGGACACTATTTTCTACAGTGATCGTTCTCCTTCTCCCTAACCTATATGGACGTTACTATACAAGAAATGACATCTTTAATCTATAGTGCTTCGTTTGCAATGTTAGCAATAATCGACATCGATATACTCGTTTGTGTTTAGTTATTTATTTTTATTACTTTATTATATGCCTAAAAATACAAAGAATATAGCACTACTTTTTTTCTTAAACGAACTATAAAGTAAATTGTTTTCTAAATCAAGTGATGATTATTATTATATTACATTGCAAATATTCATTTCGCAATGTTTAAAAACTGCGCTAGCACTTTTTATTAGTTTGTGTTAAAAACTAGTATTTAGGGAGGTACGAATACTAAGTTTTGACCACAAACCAATAAGAAGTTAGTCTTGACAGACTCTCGGCTTATAAGCGAGTTGGATCCCATGTGTAATCCCAATTTTAATGCTGACTAACGATCCGCCGGCTTCACGTGACTGTTGTCTAGATCTTGACAAAAGCGCCACTTACCGGATTCAATTGTGAGTGAGTGTACATCAAAATCGGTCCAGCCGTTCTCAAGTAATGACCGTTAATACATACGGCAATTGATATTAATTTATATAGATTTACCACCTACATGAAATAAAACAATCGACTCTATTCAACAAAGCTTCGTCTGCTTAAATGAATATTTTTAAATCATAAAGTTAGAGCAAGGTCTTGATAATGGCGTGTAGCGGTGGCTTAAAGAAACTACTACATCCTACTAATAATATATATTATTAATTAGTAGTTTTAACACTCGTATTTATAAACAAGTATAAGTAATTACTTGAGTAACGATTTGTATTCGATAGTTAAGTAATTGCTTCAAGTTAGAACTTTCAAAAGTTAGAATACCTACTCAGCCAAGTAAGAGTTACCATTTCCTTTACTCAAGCATTACTTTGAGATTATTTTGGATAAAAAATGGAAACTTTTGGTAGCATTGAAACGGTTTTTGCTGTTGTAGACAATATAGATGACAATATTATATGAGATAGAATTTGTTGAACCTTGAAATCCCAAATTTTACTTTCGTGATGTGGATTCACTTCGTGACTATTCAGAAGATTGCCTTAAAAAGAGAAATCGTTTAAAAACCACGTTAAAATCACGTGTCACCATATGATCGATGTATAAAAAGTGAACATTTAATTGTACTAGGTTTTAACATGTCAAGCATTTTGTTTTTCCTAACATTCTTTTTTTTTGTACCGACAAAATTAATGATGAACAATAATAAAATAATAAACTTTTAACGCCATTGTTATTATAAATATAAAATAAAGTAATATCAAAGATATTATTGAAAGATTTTGTAAAAGTAATGTAGACCTTACATTTGCCTTTTAATGACACAAAACCCGTAGCGTAAAAAGTTACTTGTGCATTTGCTCAAGTAGGTAACGTGTGTTACTCGACTATAGAATGAGATTTTGTAATTAAGAATTCTAACCTTAAGTAATGACTCAATTAAGAAATTACTTAACAACAAGTAATCATTGCTTTATAAATACAGGTGTAAGACCCCACACCACCCGGTGAGTATCGTAAAAGACAACAATGGAAAATGAAACAGAGGATAGGCGATAGCATCTTTCTGATAACAACCTAAAATAATTAAAAAATCGGTTGCCAAATCACTTGTTATTAGAGGGAACTATGCCAAATATTTCCTCTACGTTCAGCAGTGGACTTTTGATAGTACTGCAGATCAGCTGATGCTACACTGACACTGTTGATGATGTGAGTTTCACCTTTATTCTGTCGCGCACGCGCAATGCGCAAATAATTGGCTTGGAAATGCCACGACGGTTTTTTATTGTTTAAAATAATAATTATTGAATATTTTGAAGAATAAGCACGCGGGCAAACTAAATTAGCGCAAGGGCAATTTTTTCACGCTTGGTAGAGTAAAAAATAATCATTTTTCAAAGGGATATGGTTATTTTAAGCAGAGGTAAATTGAAAATTATATTTCTATTTTTCCTGGGAAAACAGAAAACGGGCTTATAAATTAATTAACGTAGGTCGAAAGGGCTTATTGAGATCTGTAAAATGAGATTTTTTTATTTTGAAATTTTAATGTCTGCAGGCTGGAACGTGCCACCTCTGTCGCTCCGTTTTGTCGCTTGAATAATGGTTTGAAGTGGATTTTAATTTGTAAAACTGATTTGATTTTGTGAATTAAGTGTCTGTGCGTGTGAACTATTAGAGAAAACGACGAAACAAGTGAACGAAACAAATGATAGGCTCAGAAGGGCTAGTACCCAGAGCCGTAAAGCCAGTTAAATAAAAAAATATATTTTAATTGAAATATTTTCTTTTCAGTGTCAACACTATATTCGAAAGACCAACAAAGACTCAGAGTAACGTCTAGCATAGAGAGTGTCCTAAAATTAGAACTAAATTCTTATAGCTGAACTTTCTATACATATTATGACGTTTAACATGATAAAAATAAGGTAGCATGGTAGCTATATTATTCTCATCTTCCCACCAAAGAATATAGTAAGCGTCCTATACAGGACAACTTCCATCCGCATCTCATCATCCCACCGTTACCTTAGAGTAATAACTAGGATAGAGGGAGTCCTAAAATAAGAACGAAATTCTTATAGCTGAACTCTTTATACCTATTATGGCATTTAACATGATACAAAACATAGACTTAGGATAGTAATAGAACATAGTGTGCAAGTGAGAAGAAAATTCCTTATGGCAATATAGCAAAATAGAAAAGGATAGCAAGTCTCATGCATGACTGTAACCGATTTTGAATGACAGGTTGGCACTAGTCGGCACGCAAGAATTAAGCTCCTAGATATTTTATAATTTTTAGAGAATAGTAGCTATTATTATCAGTTAGTAATGGTTGCTTGTACTGTGAGTGACTGTGGTGTTAATAATAGAAATAATCCTGATAATTGAGCATTTCTGAGGTATATTCTTAAGACGTCGTCAATAATAACACGCGTCTATTTTTAGTTAAAATTTATGTTATATACCGTTTAAAATATATGATATTTTCAATTATTTTATTAATTTCGATATTTTGCAAAGAAAAAGTCATGTTGTTAATAATTTGTATGAATTTTGTAAATACAATTTTATACAAAATATTTTACATGTACGCTAGGGATTGACTCAACTATATCAAAATTAATGTCGGTATTTATCTTAAATGTTTATAAATAATCGATAGACTTGCCCACACCACAAGAAGAGGAATGAAAATTAATGCTCGGTTTGCGTTCTAAAAATGTAATTTTATTTTGCCGTTTGTCAAACAGATTTTGTCCGGATTCTTTAATCAGAAAAACTTGTTAAGATTAAGGGGTTGAGTTTGTTAGAACCCAAAGAATAACTCAAAAATTTGCAGCAAACATCTTCTTGAGAGATGTAAAATAAAAAGTAAAATAAAACTAATTTTATTTAAAGGAGCCATTTCTACCTTATTTATACCAGTAACTCTAATAAGATTTAAAAAATATAACTTTTTAAAATAAACTTTTGATCAAATATAAAGATAGATTTTTATCGACCGAAAAAATGTATAACCTCCTGAAGCACCGCTAGACGCCCTTAGACACTTGGTGCACTTTAATATCTCCTGCGTATGTGGCTAATCTCTGTTAATATCATTATGTTTTAAAATTCATGCATCTACAATGATAATGAGTTTATTATCCGTACTTACTATACTATAATATTATAAATGCGAAAGTGTGTCTGTCCTTCTTTCACGTAGCAACAGAGCGTCGGCATGGCATGAATTTTGGTATGGGGATAGTTCGATGGCTGTAGAGTGACATAGGCTACCTTTTTCTGCGGAAAAACATCTTATTCCCGTGGGAAAATCGAATATGTTGCACAAGTTTGTCCTTCTTTCACGTCGCAACAGAGCGTCGGCATGGCATGATTTTTTGTATGGGGATCGTTCGGTGGCTGTAGAGTGACATACGCTACTTTTTCCAGCGGAAAAACATATCATTCCCGTGGGAAAATCGAATATGTTGCAAAATTAAATGCAGCTAGGTGGCGCCACCGTGATTCTACAAGACGAACAACGGTACGACGGACGAACACAGAAGGTCTGAATATCTGGATAATTATGTCTTTTTACCAAAATTAAGATAAAAAAGTATGAATCTGTATTTTTCACGCAGGACCGGGAAGAGAGCGATAAAAACATAGAATTCACCAGCTGATTTTCTTTAAACGTTTTGGTGCATTGTAATTCACAGAATAGGCGATAACCTCGCAGACGATATTAAGTAATCCGTTGATGCTCTGCCTACCCCGCAAGGGTTACAGGCATGATTATAAGTATGAATCAGAAATACTATCACCACCTGTCACGCTTTCACCCTTAACTACTACTTAACTGTGGAAGAAACAGTTCTTAGTAAGCCTTATTAATAAGCCTTAGTAATATTTATTGAACGGAAATGAATACAGTTCTTATATGTGGTTATGAATGAATCGGTATTACAATAAGAAAAATTGTGCAAAATTCTTAGTAACCAACTTATACATAGTTTAAATTGATTCCGCTAGATGTCGTTACTAGGTTTTTAAAAAGCGGTAACGAAATGCTTCCTGACATGTACTTAACTCCCGCCAATGGGCCGCCTTTCAACTTATAGTGAATACGGTACCTATACGCTTAAATTGTTTCGATTTCGTGGCTTATTCGACTACCTGTTTTCGATTTCGGTTGTTTGTTATTTGCTTTGTGATTTGGTTAAGGTTGAATGGATTTATATTGGCTTTCATTTTCGGATTTGTGTATTTTCTTGGATCGGTTTTGTTGATTTGGTTGGTATTCTTTTATACATATTTAGACTCTGGCTTTGATTTTGGATTTTTTTTTTATTTAGAATCGTGAATTGGTTTTCGTTGTTTTAGGTTGTTTAACAATATTTTAAAGGAATATTAATAGTATAGATAGTGTATATGTTACCTATACACTTACTTCTTTATTCGTTGGTTATATTTATATTGACTACTGCTTTCGATTTCGGTTTTCTGCGTTTTGTTTTGTGATTGGTTTAAGTTGATTCGATTTTTTTTTTGGCGATTTGGTTTTCGGATTCGTGTTGTGTCTTGAATTGGTTTTGTTGTTTTGATTTTAAAAAATATTGAAAAGGGATATTTATTCCTTTTAGATATTTTGGATATGCTTTTAAAAATATTTAAAAGCAAATTTAATTCCTATTAAGTATTTTAACGTTTTTTATAAATAGGTTTTTTGTTACTTCATAATGCAGAAGTCCAGCCTTTCAAGAGTATCTTCTCAAAGACAAGCGAAAAGATTAGCTCGATTGCTAGAATCTTTAGAAGATGCTGAACTGAGAAGGCAAGAACAAGCAGAGCGTCAGGCTACTTTTAGAGCATCTGAGACACCTTCTCAACGTCAGCAAAGGCGTCTTGAATAGACAGAACGTCAGGCTGCTTTGAGAGCTTCCGAAACACCTTCTCAAGGTCAGGAAAGGCTTGAACAGGCAGAGCGTCAAGCTACTTTAAGAGCTTCTGAAACACCTTCTCAAAGTCAGAAAAGGCGTCTTGAACAGGCAGAGCGTCAAGCTACTTTAAGAGCTACTGAAACACCTGATCAAAGTCAGCATAGGCGTCTTGAACAGGCAGAGCGTCAATCTACTTTAAGAGCTACTGAAACACCTGCTAAAAGTCAGCAAAAGCTATTCAAATAAGCGGAACCTCAGGCCACCTTAATAGCTTTATTATTATTATTAATCTACTATAAGGGCATCTGAAACACCAGAACAGACACAGGCGTGAAGAGATGCAAATGAAGTTGAACGTCGACAAAATTTTCAAAGAAACAATTGGTCGGTTTTTAATGACGCAGCATTCAATTATGATCCGTTGATTGATTATAAAAATCACAGGTTAGTTGTTATCGGACTGATGGACAAGGCGTGTCGATTTTGCAGCGCTTTAAAATGGAAAGATGAGACCGCAGGCATGTGCTGTTCCAATGGCAAAGTGTCTCTTCCGTTACTTAGGGAACCAGAAGAACCTTTGAAAACTCTCTTTTTATATGATGCTAATGAGTCACGGCGCTTTTTAAACAGGATCCGGAAATATAACTCACGCTTTCAAATGACGTCCTTCGGGGTTGACCGGGAAATAATAATGCCAGGATTTTCGCCTACATTTACGATGCAAGGGCAAATTTATCATAGAATAGGTTCAATTTTTTCAGCTGAAAACGAACAACATAAATTTTTACAAGTATATTTTATGGGTGACGAAGAAATTGAGGTAGACCGTCGCTGCCAATTTTTCCAGGGAGTTGAGGGAGACACAGTGTTCAAAATTCAAAGATTTTTGCATGAACATAACATTTTAGTCAAAACATTTAAAACCGCTTTAGAAAACCTAACTGAAGAGGATTATAAAGTCGTCATTCACGCAGATCGGACCCCTCGAGGAGAGCATGAAAGGCGTTACAATGCACCTTTGATAAACGAAATAGCAGCCGTAATTAGTGGTGATCAATTTTCCTCACGAGACATTGTCTTGCGAGCACGTGATGATACGTTGCAACGGGTTGCCGATACACAAGTTTTATGACGCTCTGCAATACCCATTGATTTATTGCAAGGGACAAGAGGGTCATTTTCAAATTCCACTCAATAACCCGATCACAAAGGAGCCTACTCCGAACAAAAAAGTATCATGTATGTATTTTTATGCGTATCATATGATGTTGCGAGAAAATGATTTTAACCTCTTAGCCCGGTGTAGATAATTATTTCATCAATTTTTGGTAGACATGTATGTGAAGGTAGAAAGTGAACGTCTCCGTTATATATCTTTAAATCAAAAAAAGCTACGCGTTGAGAATTATATACATTTACAAAATGCAGTTTCTAGCGAGGCCAATGTAAACCCTAGAGATTTAGGTAAAATGGTAATTCTGCCCTCATCATTCGTTGACAGTCCCCGCTACCTACATGAGTACACACAAGACGCATTCGCCTATGTACGAACTTACGGAAGACCTGATCTTTTTGTTACTTTTACTTGCAATCCCACATGGAAAGAAATAACCGAGGAGCTAATGCCGGCCAAAAAAGTACTGACAGACACGATTTAGTTGCTAGAGTATTTAGAATAAAAGTACAGAAATTAATGTATGTAATTAACAAAGGGAAAATTTTCGGAGAGGTGCAGTGCTTCATGTATTCAATTGAATTACAAAAAAGAGGATTACCGCATGCCCACATTCTAATATGGCTTAAAGAGAAGTTGTGGCCCAGCCAAATAGACGACATAATAAGCGCCGAGATTCCGGATCCTGAGCAAGATAAAGAATTGTATGATACCATCGTCCGAAATATGATTCACGGTCCATGTAGAGCACGAAATTCAATATCGCCATGTATGAAAGAAGGAAAATGTACAAAGAAATTCCCTAAACAGCTATTAAAAGAAACAGCGCACAATGACAATGGCTACCCTTTATACAGACGCAGAGCTCCCGAAGATGGTGGCAGGAAAGTTACAATCAAATTTCGCTCTGGAGCGTTCGAAACCTTAGATAACAGCTGGATTGTGCCGTATTCGCCCATTCTACGTAAAATGTTTAATGCCTACATTAATGTAGAAGCATGTAGCTCTGTCCGCGCAATCAAGTATATCTCTAAGTACATAAATAAAGGAAGCGACCAAGCAATATTTAATCTCAGGAGTGAAGGTGAGGCAAATCCCGTCAATGAAGTACAGACCTTTCAAGCAGGGCGTTATGTCAGCAGTAACGAGGCAGCGTGGCGTTTACTTGACTTCCCTTTGCACGAAAGGCACCCAACAGTTACTCACCTTGCTGTGCACTTAGAAAATGGAGAGCGTGTATATTTCACTGAAAGAAATTTCCAAGAAAGAATTGCATCACCGCCAAAAACTACACTAACAGCTTTCTTTCAACTTTGTCAAACCGACCCCTATGCAAAAACGTTGTTATATTCTGAAGTCCCCCGCTATTATACTTGGAACACATCTAGGAAGGAGTGGAAACGCCGTATTCAAGGCGCACCTGTTGCAAATTGACCCGGTATAAAGTCATCAGATGCCCTTGGTCGTGTGTATACCGTCCATGTAACTAATTTTGAATGTTTTTGTTTACGATTGCTGCTGCACCATGTTCGGGGTCTTACAGGATATAAAAACCTTAAAACTGTCAACGGTCAGGAATGCGCAACTTATAGAGAAACATGTGAAGCTCTGCATCTTTTAGAAAACGATAATCAATGGGATGAAACCATGGAGGAAGCTGTGCAGTGCCAGTCACCAGCCAAAATTCTGAGATCTTTATCCAACTCTCATATCATTTCGGGCTATATAATGCACATGAATTGTGGGACAAATATAAAGAGTACATGGCGGAAGATATTTTGCGAAGGTTACAGCAGACACACGCGAACATGACATACAATGAACACATTTATAATGAAGCACTTGGAAAAATTGAAGATAAAGTAATGGCAATGGTAGGCAAAAAATTAAGCGACTTTGGAATGATAAGTCCTCAACGAAAAACCGAAAATGAACTAAGTGATGAAATTATACGTGAAACAAACTACGATATACCAGCTTTGCAGCAGCAAGTAGCCGAATTTGTACCCCGCTTGCTTCCCGAACAAAAACGAGTTTTTGACAAATTATTAGGACAAATTGAATCTGGAAATGGTGCACTTTTCTTTTTAGATGCCCCTGGAGGAACTGGGAAGACATTTTTGTTAAATTTATTATTAGCGCAAGTACGGAATAAGGGATAAAGTACGGGATAAAAACATTGCTGTGGCCGTAGCTTGCTCTGGTATAGCCGCCACGTTACTAAGCGGGGGCCGCACTGCACGTTCTGTTTTAAAACTCCCTCTAAATCTAGCTCAGGAAGAATTGCTGATCTGCAACTTTAGCAAAAATAGTGCACGAGGTATAATGCTACGACAATGCAAACTTTTAGTGTGGGACGAAAGTACAATGTCGCATAAAAAGCTGTAGAAGCACTAAAATGAACGCTCCAGGATTTGCGCAGCAATACCGATGAAATGGGAGGAATGGTGGTTTTACTGGCTGGTGACTTACGCCAAACTTTACCTGTCATTCAAAAGGGCACACCTGCAGATGAGATTAAAGCATGCCTCAAGTCGTCTATTTTATGGAACAAGGTGACAAAATTCAGTTTACTACGAATATGAGAGTGCATTTGTATAATGATATCAATGCTGGAAACTATGCTGACACACTATTAAAAATTGGCGATGAGCGGTTGGAAACGGATGCTGAGGGCTGCGTTAAATTGACGAGAGATTTTTTGTAATTTAGTACAGAGTCATTCCGAATTAATTGCGAGCGTTTATTCCACTGACCTCTATATATACAAGTACGCTGGACTGGCTATACCATACAAAATGGCTGTGCCAATTTGAAGCGCCGCTAAAGGATTGTCTTGAAAAATAAAATTGACATAATATGCCAAAGTCTGCTGTCTTATTTATATTGTCATATTTAAAAAGTCTGTATTTTGAACTTTTAAACTAAAAAATGAAAGTATTTTATATTGTTTGATTGTGTATAATATTAGTTACATATTAAGAATTATTTTTAATAATAATGAGAGTGAGCGTAATCTGCAAAACTCGTTACCAAAAGGGAAACCATATAACATTACACAAATAAGTGAATTTGCAGCTAATATTTAACAAATTAAAATTATTTGATAATATAAGTACTTAAAATTTTGTTACTAATCTTAATAACATATATACCAACATGTTTGGCTGTATATTACTGAGTTTTGATAAACAATAACAATCAATAGGGTTGTCGAGTTCCTTGTCTATAATACTTATCGATGTTCTTTCCTACCCATATCTGTTAACAAGCAAAGTCGCCAACAACAGATGATTATCAAATGTTTATTAATTAACTGGTTTCCAACAGAACCTGGACCAAAATTAAAAGCATAAATATTGTGAATTGGCGTCCGAAACAAAATGATCATATTTGTTCCAAACATTTCACAGACGACTGTTTTATTAGACATGAGAACTGCACCACTTTGAAAAAGTGCAGTATACCGAATATATTTTCTGGTAGTATATAGTACAGTACCAGTAAGTATAAAAGTATTAGATTATTATTTGGAATGTTTTTTAATTTCTTCTTTCCTCATTTTCCACCAAAATCAAGGGCTATAGCCAAGTGTCGAAAGGTCGCCTGTTGATGTCGAGCCACGTTGGGTGTATGTTAGTGGGCTGCGGCTAAAGGAGATTCCTCTCCCTGTACCGCTGTAGTTGAAGTGGAGTAGTAAGGGAAGAGGAGTGTTGGTATGGCGATTGACGATGCGCCATCCGACTATCTTTCGCGACTTTAGTGAGACTGCACCACTTGATGTTTCCAAGTGCTCGTTTTTCCCTGGCTCCATTCACATATCGGGTTCGTGGAGTCCGTAGTGCAGGTGGAGTTAGAGGCCGCGAAGGACAGTGTGGCTTGTATTTCTGGTGCGCCTTATCTGAGAAAGAAAACGGGGAGGAGAAGTCAGCAACTAAGGAGGGGCTGCCATTGGGCAGCTGGCGCGAGAGGGGCCGCCGATGTGCATGAAAGCGTTTCTATGGCCCTGCGAATTTGCGGCGGAGGTAGAACACCATGGGGTTTTAGTAAGTGCGATCTAGAGATTTAATTCTCTCTTAATTGCAGGCATGTAATAGTATGAGTACATATTTGTGCTATTTGCTGTAGAGACTACTAGTCCGTAGGGTGCACGTGCGGTGTAGTTTCTAAAAAACTGTATCTGCAACTGATCATCACTGTATTACCAGTAATAAGAAGTTGTTTAGTTTGTTGCTTCCTCGCTTGAAGGCTAAGTATAGCCATTCAGAGAGGACACGTAGCCAGGATTCTTGGGACGATACCACGGAAAGTAGGACTATATGATGATTTCAGTTATTTTTAATATTGTAATTTTAATTTCGAAAATGACGTAAATAACTGTTAACTATGTAAATCAAAGTTTGTTTTTTTATATTATCTTGCTAGCTCGTACCCGCCGCATTGCTGCCGCAGAAGAAATAATTGTGGAAATATCGTTAAAAATGTGGAACATTCCTAAATGTGGTGTGGAATGTGATAACATTCCTAAATATTGTATAATTAGGAATGATAATACAATCATTGAAATATAATGATATATAACTTTCTATAACTTTCAAATAAATAGTAAGTATAATACGCACGCCACTTAGTCAGTTACTTGTATCATGCGTATAACCTTCGCACAAGTGCAACCAATAAGTTGACTAAGTTTTAACGCAATCTGATGAACGGTATGGCATCGTAGAAAGTACGAACAAACATAAATTTTTATATAGTAGAAAATATTTTACTGTTTATATACAGACCTGTAGTTGATTAGAATAAGCGTTATTATAGCAGCTGATTTGTTTTTCTTTATAATACTAGAACTAAATGAACGGTTGACAATAAATTATTTTAGAAATCATGTTTTTTATTTTTATTTTGTGTAGATAGTTTAATCTTAATAATTTTTTAGTTGAATGGTCTAAGCGCTACGATGGCTATCCGAGTACAGAACCAGAGTACAAAACGAATCCAACTGTAGAGATGTGTAAGACAGGGTGACGTAATATCCCCGAAATACTTTACCGCTGCGTTGGAAGACGTCTTCAAGCTACCGGACTGGAAAGGATACGGTTATGGAGTGTAGAAGTAAGGAGTACCAACTCCCAAAGTAGAAGTCCCAAAGTCCCAGTTGAAAAAGTGGCCATCTGTAAGGAGAGATAACAGCTCAAAAACTCTCCACAACAGCGCTGGAGTAGCTACTGGGATAAAATGAACTTAGCAGTTGTCGACGGTTTAAGTGTGGTGCTAAATTGCTCAGTAGCTCTAAAATCTAAAATAATTTTATTTAGTAAATATAACCTCGAAAAATTCGTCTATCCCACTAATATTTTTCGGTGCGTTCTTTAAAATTTACCTCGTAGTTATAGTGGAGTCACCCTTATTTAATGGTTTTTATGGACACTTTTTAATACACAGTCTGTACTCCTTACTTCTACACTCCATTGATACGGTATTAACGCCAATGGCATGTACGTCACTCACCTTCGATTTGTAGACAATATAGTCCTTATGGCAGAAATGCTGAAGGGCCTACACACTATGTTCAATAACCTCTATAGTGTCTCTCAACGGATAGGTCTTAAGATGAACATGGACAAAACAAAAGTCATGTGTAATGTCCATGGGTGTAATTTATCTATAATATTTATGTATTTAGAAATATATAAGTATGTTTATCAGTTGTCTAGTACCCATAACACAATCTCTGCTTAGCTTGGGACTAGATGGCGTTGTGTGATAGTTGTGCAATATTATTATTATTGTGGGGTATCTATATAGTTTTCTCATCTGGTTGGGTTCTATAAATATATAATTATAAATGAAAATGAAAAGATAAATATACATAAATATCAATAACATAAAATAAATATAAAAATACATAAATAAATAAAAGCCCAACCAGATGGACGCCCTCGGCAGGGGAGACCAAGCGGCCGAGGGTTAGGGGGAAAGGGAAAGAAACCGGCGGACGATGCGGGCGGTATCGATGAGCACCGCCTTCTGCATTTGATCCCGGAGCGGTCCGCCACGTAGTCCCAGTCGCCTCAGATGACCCGAGAGGCTGACTGGGATTATCCCGTTTGCAGAGACGACTACAGGAATAATTTCAGTCGGCAGACCACCCCACATGTCGGTCACCTCGTGAGCCAGGTTCAGATATTTTGTTTGCTTGTCTGTTTCGGCTTTCACGAGGTTCTCGTCATACGGAATGGTAATGTCGACCAAAAATATCCTTGACTGTGCCCGGTCCATCAGCACAATATCAGGCTTATTCGCAAGAATAGTCCTGTCTGTGATGATGGCTCGGTCCCAATAGAGCCTGGCGCGATCATTTTCGAGCACGGCTTCCGGCAAGTACTTGTAATACGGCAATTTCCGATCCACGAGACCGTATTTCAGAGCGAGCTCCTGGTGAAGAATTCTGGCTACTAGGTTGTGCCTGTGCAAGTACTCAGAGTTAGAAAGCGCCGAACAACCGGAGATAACATACCTAAGTGACTCACCGGGATGGCGACAAGCTCCACAGATGTCCACGGTGCCAACCCTTAGGATGTATCTCCGATAGTTGTTGGTCTTAATAACCTGATCCTGTATTGCACAGACAAAGCCCTCGGTTTCCCCGAAGAGATCACCAAAGCGTAGCCAGTGGAGGGAGGCTACTGTGTCTACGAAAGGCTCATGTAGAGCCTTGTAGAACCTCCCGTGGAGCTCCTTCTCCTTCCACACGGTCTCCCGGTCGGAAATTGTCTGCACTGCCGGGTCTTGCCATTGCTCGTTGGCTAAGGATAGAGGGGTAAGTCCTTTATCACAAGAAATGCCGTCCTTATAGAATGGATCATCCGATCTCGCCAGGAAGTAATTACGGAGGCTGCACACTTCGCGATTATGCGTGGTGAGCGCGCTCAAGAAGCCACGCCCACCATGCTTTCGCGGCAAGTACAGCCTCATTACCGACGATCTCGGATGATGCATCCTGTGGGACGTCATGGTAGTACGGACTTTTCTATCCAGGGCGTTAAGTTCAGTCTGAGTCCACCTGAGTATGCCAAAGGTATATATGAGGACAGGCATGACCCAGCCGTTATATGCGTGTGTCTTATTCACACCGGACAAAAGGCTGTTAAGCACTTTGGTCAAGCGTGCATAAAACACGTCGCAAACTGACTGTTTCATACCAGCCTCATCGATACCGATGTTCTGTGACATACCCAGGTATCGGTATATTTCAGCCTCGGAAAGGGTCCTTAAGTTGACGGGCATAGATAAGTCTATGCCCTCAGAGTTAGCAACCCTTCCCCTTTCAACATGGAGGACCGCACACTTATCCGTTCCCAGCTCCATTCCAATAGAATTGCTAAATTCACAAGTGATGTTTAGCAATTCCATAAGATGGGAGCTACTGGAGGCGAACAACTTGAGGTCATCCATATAGAAAAGGTGGGTCACTTTTGTACCTCCTTTCCGAAGCTGAAATCCCCTCCCGGAGCCCTCCAGTAAAGTACTGAGAGGGTTATTATTATTATTATTATCATGTCACACCTATGCCGGTGGTTTTTGGGAGCACTTAGCTGAAGTTGTTGACAAGTATTTTACTTGGGACAAATAGTCCGACGAATAGGTAAGTTCAACTTCGACCGACAGGTCAATCGACGGATTCAACTCGGCTGGGCAGCGTTCGTGAAATTACAACACATCTTCTCGTCAGGAATACCTCAAAACTAGATTGTACAACCAGTCCGTGTTGCCAGTGATGACCTGTGGATCTGAGACGAGGTCTTTCACTGCTGGCCGTTGAGGAAGCTCGAAGTCACTCAGCGAGCTATGAAGAGGGCTATGCTCAGGGGTTCAAACCTAGGAATGAGGATATCTGCAGCAGAACCAGAGTGACAGACATCGACCAATGGATTAGTACGCTGAAGTGGAAATTGACCGGCCATATAGCTCGAAGACCCGAATACCGAAGGGGAAGAAAGGTTCTCGAGTGGCAACCCCGTACCGGCAGGTGAAGTGTAGGACGTTTCCCCACTAGATGGAGTTAAAACATGGTAAGACATGCAGGAAGTTGATGGATTCAGGTAGCTCAGGACCATGCTTTGTGGCATTCCTTGGGGGGAAGCCTATTTTCAGCAGTGGACTTGTGAATGGTTTTAATGATGATGAATGATAATGGCGTTATATTAATATGATACAAAAATAGAATGGACGTTACGGGTAGAGTCCATCTATCCATATAGTCCTTTCTATTTATTTAGGTATAGGTAGGGTATAGAATTTTTATCGATATAATTTGATACACTGTCTTATCCCTATTATTAGTTCCGTGGACGTGCTCTTTTGCTGTCAGCGCCAAAATGGCGGAAATCAAATCGCTTCATCACGTCACGTCTATAGCCAGTCCAGCGTACTTGTATATATAGAGGTCAGTGGTTTATTCAGATTTAACGAACAACATGCATGAAGACAAATCGTTATGTGAAAGGGCGATTCTTGCACCAAAAAATGAGAGCATTAACGAAATAAATTCAGATATATTAAGAGAGTAGCAGGAGAAATAACAGAGTATTTGTCAGTAGACACAGTTATGGACACAGAACAGAGCACTTCATATCCCGTAGAGTTTCTAAATTTTCTAGAGTTGTCAGGTGTGCCCTCACATAAGCTTCAATTAAAATTAGGCGTCCCAGTCATGCTAATGCGAAATTTAGATGCTCATCCGTTATGTAACGGGACAAGGCTGCGTGTGACACAACTTGGACGGAACATAATCGGTGCCACAATTTTGACAGGCGTAGGAAAAGGTGAAAATGTTATTATACCACGGATCCCTATAATTCCCACAGATGTTCCTTTTCAATTCAAAAGGTTGCAGTTCCCTATTAAGCTCAGTTTTGCAATGACAATTAATAAAGCGCAAGGGCAAACGTTATAAGTAGCGGGGGTCAACTTAGAAAACCGTGCTTCTCTCATGGTCAGCTGTATGTAGCATGTTCCCGTGTGTCAAATGCCCAGAATCTCCACATTTTTTCCCCGAATGGAAAAACATATAACATTGTGTACAGTAGCGTCTTGTTCAGTTAGTTTTTTTTCCGAAATTCCCACAATCAATTAATCAGAATTCCCACAGATCTTCCCTTTCAATTCAAAATTTCCTATTTAGCTCAGTTTCCTTTCAACTCGAAAGGCTGCATCTCTGACGGATCTTTTATTTGGCTCAGTTTCCTTTCAATTCAGAAAACTGCATCTCTGACGAATCAATTTAGCTCAGTTTCTTTTCAAAAGTCTGCATCCCTGACGGATAATTATGCTCAGTTTCCTTTAATTAAAAAAATATTTACAGTTTGGTTTGAATAATACCAAAATAAATTAAAAACGGATAACTTAAAACACAAGATTTATCAGTTTCTTTGTATTTGTAGTTACTGCTTATTTCTGGAGGCAAAATTATAAAAATTTAAGATTGAATCCAGATTAAAAATAAATTTATTCAATCACTTTCAGTACAACTAGATGAGCTGTCATTATTTAGATTAATTATTATGATTTTCAATAATGCAGTCAAAATTAATGTCTCTTTCAAAGACATCCATAATCCATTTTTTGTTTTTTCTACCACTATTGCCCAATTATCCTTTTAACATGGGCACATGCTTCAACGAATATAGAATAAACAGTCCAAAAGTTAAAGCCGAGTCACAAAATAAGAAGACAAGCACAAAATCACAAAATTACGTACAGTAAGCTCCCGAAATGGCGGGAGATTAAAGTTATGTAGTGGTTTTTTCAGCGCGGGCTTGTATATGAGTTTTTTGTATACACAAATTTGCATTTACAAAATAAAAAAATAATTTGTTTTATTCATGATTAATGTAATTTAAGAAATTTTAAAAATAAAAATTTAATTAAACAAATAATACATTAAACAAATGTATGGTTCGATTATTTAAATAGTTTTACCGATTATTTGAATATTTTTGTCGATTATTCACATAACATTGAATTTTAATAATCTAAACACTACGGTAAAGTACATAGCGATATATCATTGAAACGACGTCAAGTAAAAAAAGTTGATACTGGTTATTTTTTAAATATTTTATTTTGTTTGAAATATTCGAATTTATATTAGTTATAAAAAACTATTACACACGTTGTAATGAAATATAGATAACTTCATAATTCTTCTGATTTACGTACAAGGTTATTTTAAATCGTGTGATTACGCTTGTGCAAAGTTATTGCGGAATTATTAATGTGAAACGTCAAAAGGTATTTCTTAGATTTGGTTGACTATAATTATGTTTAACTACCACACGATGTATGATACTGATATCAAGTGTAAAATAAAAAGGCATTTTTGATGATTTATTCTGACTAAAAAATACAGAGTTAAAAGGAGTCAGACACGGCAACAAAAACTTAAAAGTAGCTTTTTCGTAAATATATTAAATTTTGTAAAGAGTGATCTCGCGAAATTTTTGTAATGAAGCAACCAATATATTCCCAAAAGGTCTTTAGTAAATTAAAAATGACCCTGTATATCTCAGGTCTGTTTATCACCTCAAGAGCCTTGAAATATTGTTATCAACTCTTTGATTGGTTAAGCTGTCTTTAGAACTTCGCAATATAACGCATCAGCAAATTATGAACAATTTTGTAAATAAAATTTACAACAGGCTAGCCTTAAACTTTTTAATATTTCGACTGAAAGACTCTGCATCCATGGTCATGTAATAAACTTTTTTTTAAAAACTAACTACTTTTAAAAATAAGTTAAATTTGGCGGTGATTTTGATATCAACTCAACCAAAACTACATATTAAGTTTAATTTATTATTGTATAAACTTAAGCAACGCGTAATGGATAAATCCGTTGGTACCACTATTGAGAAAATAAAGCTGCAAGAACTAAACAATGAAGCCAAATTAAAAGAAAAGCGAGAACGTAAGATATTATCTACAATTACTTATTAGTCATTATTTAAAAAAATAAGTGGTCAAAACTATCTCATCATTATTGTGCCCCTTTGTCGTGTGTCGCCTGCCAAGCGTGGAAACTATGGCAAATGTCTCCTATGAGGCAATCTATGCGGGTTGCTTATGTTCAGCAATGGACTTCTGTCAGGCTGTCATATATGAATGGTACTGCATTTAATTTAAATTATTCAATTAATTACAAAAGGGTTAGGACCTATCATCCCCACACTGGGATCTTTTCAAGTAGCGTGGAGACCAACCAATAGCAATATTACCATTATACCAATAGCAAATGATTCATGTGAAATGAAAAATAATGACAATGAAAAACTTACAAACCCGGTTCAACTATTTTTATACCTGGTAGAGCCACGCTGCAGCTATATTACGGTTGTAGCACGAATGGGTCGGCACGACCGGGGAAGGACCACGCTCTCACAGAATACCAGCGTAAAATAGCAGCTTAATACTGCTGTGTTTCGTATGATGAGTGTAGAGTTCCGGAGGTCCTTTTTTACTGAAACCGTGGCATTCCATCTTAGTCTTCAGGGGAGACAACGCATCTGTGGTTAGATTCTTAATCGAGGATAAATGTAGATGTCTATGGGCCACAGCATCCATTTACCATCAGGTGGACTGTCTGATCGTTTGGCATCGTGCTTAGAGCTGTTTGTAGGCAATATAACTGCTTGATCCAAACGTAGTACGTACGTACGCGGTCGCAACGCAGTGCCACAGACAACTTCTTACCTACTGTGCTGACGAACCATTATTACTTTAATGATTTATCTATACATATAAATTTTGCATATAAAATTTGCCGACAAACTGGCTTACAGTTTGGCAAAATTTAAAATATAAATAATTTACACTTTTATAAGAATAAATTAAAAAAATATATAAAATCAATTGTCTGTCTACGATATCGAATTAACTGGCTTCCTTTAACCTCAAGGCATTATTTGCCGGCTGTTAAGACACCGAACTAATCTTCGGAGTAGTCGATCCGACCGATTGAAATGAAACTTCATGGACAGATAGAAAGTAATACCAGGAGTGATCTAGGCTACAAATTTTCCGGAAAAAATTAAGATTTTTCTGGTTGGTTAACGCTCACTGTAAGTTTTGCAGCCGGCGGCACCAATGAAATTGTCAATTGTAATTTTGAGTGCTGACTGCTGATGTACCACGTGCTCGGCGGCGAAGGAAACATCGTGAGAAAACCTGCATGTCTGAGAAATAAGAATAAATATTTTGAGGACACGTGAAGCACACGCAACACGGTGGACATTTGCCCTAAACCCCTCTCAAAAATGACAGGAGGCTTGTGTCCAGCAGTGGGACATATACAGGCTGGTGGGACGTATATATACTGGGTGGGTCGCTAGGTTAATATAAAATCATAAATCAACAAGCTTTTTACTTGAAGTTTTTTACGCAGTCGAAGCAACAGTAGCGTCACTTAACAGAACGCTACGAGAAACCATTGCACTTGTGGAGAAATCAGAACAGGAACAATCGGAGTTAACTAAAAGAATCGATAAACTTCGTTGCCAGGTGGAGTTGGCAAGAATACATCGCGACGCTTTATTAACACAAATTGACGCCTATAAAAATGAGTTAGAAGAGTTGAAAAACAAATCGGTAAACAAAATCATGATAAAAGTTTGCAGTGAAGTGGTGTAATTTCTGTAGTTAACTACAACGCACCATAGACTAACTACCAGTCTCTCTCTCTCTCTCTCTCTCTCTCTCTCTCTCTCTCTCTCTCTCTCTCTCTCTCTCTCTCTCTCTGATCCCTATCTATACATAATTTATGTAGAGAAAATAATAACGACATCATCACCATCACAGTTTATCAAAGGTCCACTGCTAAACGTAGGCCTCCTCCATCGATTGACATTATACAGCAACTGCAGTTTTTTTTCTATTTCATGTCGTTATTTAGAAAGCGCTGCTGCTGCGCCTGTTGCGATACCCACGGTACGGTATAGGGTAGTGTAGTTGGATATTCTTACACCACTTCACGGTAAACGACATAATTTATGGTAATATATTGCCATTAAAGGCTGATTTACACAGGCGTCAGTGCTGACGCCGATAACTGGCTCTCATGTTCATCTCTGAACTGTCACTATCTTGCCCGGAATTGATGATTACATAAGCAATCTACACTTATAAAAAACTCAAAAATTTTCTGTCTTATAATAATTAAAAATAATTAACAGCTTACGTAATTAATTACAAACATGCAGTTTTAAAAATGTTTATTTCTTAGACATTGCAATAGGGGCCGTCCATTAATCACGTGATGTTTTTTTTACAATTTATAACCCCCCCTCCCTCTTGGTGATACGTGATTAGGTTTAAGACTAACACCACCCCCCCCCCCCACTCAAAATCATGTGTATTTTTTAGTAGGTACCTACAAAGAATCTTAATTTTTTTTTGATATTATGATTAAAGACATGTATAAAGTATAATCTAGTTTTATTCTGAAATTAAAGATCATGATAAAATGTCTAGACAGAAAGGTTGCAGGTTGTTTTTGACTGGCATAAAAATAATATTAAAGGAATGGTGTAATGTAATCATGCAAAACATATATTGTACTAGATGAACGTATTTATTGTACATTGTCCTTGGACCACGGACTAGCAAGACTTTCTTCAACACTAACAACTGGATAAGCATCTTGCAAGTCAGTTGTTGGCACTGTGCTTTATTGAAGATCAGCGTTGGTTTCATCAAGCCACTCGGCGTCATCATTTTCGCGCACTACAAAAATAATCTCTCTCGATCTACCGATCAATCGTCGCGTGAGTCCAAATGTGGACAAACATTGTGCATCTCTAGATTATTATTGCTCGAATTAGGTTCATGCTTGTGACGTGAATTTAAACGCACAGGTGAGTCAAGGTCACACATCACGTCGCTTTTCGGTTTATAAAGCGCGCGTTTGACGAAAAAATAAATACACGTGATAATCTTATTGCACCCCTCCTCCCCCTTGTGATATTTATTGATTTTTGCCCATACCATAACACACAATAGAATGGCTGTCAAACTTATTTTGTACGAGGAAAGGCGTCGCTGGGAGCACACATACAAGCATTTACGTCGTATTAACCTCAAACCCGATTCGCTGTGTTGGCAGACGGATTTTAATACATATTTATTTGTAAATAGCGTGCAATTTGACATTTTCTAAATAATTTGCATGCGAAATTTGGAAACGATTGTAACTTGAAAACACATTTCGTGTTGACACTTATACGTGTGAATTGACGTGTTAGTGACATTTTAGTGGCTACACGGGCTCCGCCCCCTCCCCCATTCTATTATTTATGTATTATTATGTATGTAGTATTCTATGTTTTTGCCGTACCTTTCGAGCCCCACGTGATTAATGGACGGCCCCGTATCGAACCCGGGTTGCGCGCATACTGATTAATTAAAACTCCCGTAGTCCCGCAAAGATAATAAGACAACGTCTTAAATCTCATAAAATCTTATCCTGACCTATCATTAAGTGTAAAGGTACTTAAAAATAAGAGTCAATTCCTGCACATAACTAAAAATGTTAATTATTATTTTACTTGCCAATTTTATCATTTATATCATATGAAGCGAGTGCCTGCGTCCAGCAATGGGACACATTTAGACCGGATTTCTTTTAACTTTGTACATACTTTTGTATTTAAATAGGATGAAGGTATATCAAGAGTTTGGAGTCTACGTTCCTCCATATGTCAAGCGGTACAAAATGCGTCCGACAACTATGATATTTGGGCTCTTCTTATGAAACCTATAACTGTTGAACCTTCACCTCAAATCAATAACCCGTCAGTTGATAATCAACGTCAGACTTTAGATTTCGAAGGTAAACTAAGGGCAGCACTCCAAAGAAAGGAAAATGCCCTCGCAGAGCAAGAACGCTTGTTAAATGAACCAGAAAACGGAACAGAATTCATACGGTAGGTATATTGTCTTTAATATTACCACAATTTACTTGTGTTATAATAATTACACTTTTAAATACTAATGGAGAAATGAGGTAGAACTTATATAACGAACTTATATAGCGTACGTATAAAAATGAGGTGTTTATTTTACTAAATTGAAGTGTCAATCGGACTTACAGTCCTGATGACCTGATGGTAAGTAGCTTCTACAACCCATTGACACTTGCAGCTAAATTCAAACAAAGAAAGCTAAAGACGTGTTGTCACCTCCGAGGATCAAGATCGAATGCCTCACAGCTTGTAAGTATAGGTACTGGATCTCTATAACCTTCAGACCGAAACACAGGAGTGCTGACACTATTGATTGGTCACAAAAGTAGATAGCAAGGCTTGTACCTAGCCGGACGGACATCTAGACAGAAAAAGTCTTACCACCTAGTTAAAGTATAAATGTTACATATTACTTCTGTAATTTCTGTAAGGACTTGTGATACCTTCTACTCTAAATGCTTACCTCACCAGCGCGTGATGCACTCTGAAAATCAATAATAATAGGTATACATTCTATATCTCTCAGTTATTCCACGCGACGCCAAGGGGAATAATATGATGATCGATCATTCTGTCATGTCCTACTTAACACAACTTTAAAAATCTAAAGTTATTTTATTACAAATCAAAGTGATATTTCCAATAATGTATTTTTACAGCATCAAGAATGCTCTGAAATATTCAATAGAGAAGATAATAAGTCTTCGTAGTAATTGAAAAAAGATTTCAATTTCAATAATTATTATATTTGTTTTATTTATAATTCCAATGCCAGTCGAAAAGAAGGCGTAAGTGCTATTTTGGTCTACCATCACTATCATAGTCTTCGTAGGTAGTATGAAAAAGGTTTCAATTTCAATAGTCTTTGTCGTAATTGAAAAAAGATTTCAATTTAAATAATAACTAAATTTGTTTTATTTGTAATCCCAATTCCAATTAAAAAAAACGTAAGTGCTATGCTATAGGGCTACCATTACTATCATATTCTTCGCAGTAATTGAAAACACATTTCAAATTAAATTTGTGATTCCAATACCAGTTAATAAAGCTATAAGCGCGATTTGGTCTACCATCACTATTATATTTCCTTTTTGTGACTAACTGTAAAAATTGAATACAATTTTATTTTGTAAAAAAATCGAACTGATTTTAATGAGAACATGATCAGATATTCGTGATACTTATAAGATATATTATCCAAAACGCAAAAAGTTCAATGAGTATGTTCTGCCCACAGGATCTGCCGTTCCAATCCTATAATACACTTTCCAAGTATTCTACTCCTTAATGTAAATGTGTGCGAGACCGAAATCCCACCACGTAATTACTATACTTTTCTATTGGCAATAAAAAAATTATGAACAAATGATAGAGCAATACTTTTTTGCCAGGTTTCCTATCAAAATATGACCGCAAGTATTTTGAATTAAATTTATTTAATTATTTTTGTAAACAATTTCATTTACTGGTTTTGATAAAAACTGTCAATAATTGTAATAAAATTTTTAGGAAAACTTAATTTTGGGGTGCCCATTTAATTAGATTGCAAAGTCGCAAGGTCACAAGGTACAATTTTAACAATGTATTTTAACCCTTATTTGTGACCACTTTTTATTCGGCAACCCTACTCTATCGTTTAACGGCAGCTCTACACGTTGGCCAACATAGTGGCGAATGTAGTGGCAAAGATATCGACAAAGAGTTTGTGCTTCATGGTGGTGGCGTCCACACTAGGGATGATCGATGTTGCAGAAACATCGATGTTGGTACCGATAGCTTAACATCGATGTTTGATGTTTATCCTACTGAAACATTGATGTTTTTGCACATGTACCTATGTAATAGGTTAAAATAAGATGAATAAAAAATTTATAAGTAATGTTTTTTATGGTTTATTATTGATTTAAAATTAATAAATTTTATAGTTCACACTCGACACTAAGTTTCACACAAAATAATGATGTTTTTTGGTGATCGATACGTTTAGGAATCCTGAATCATTCAAAATTTTAAACCTTTAATATAATGAAAGATTTAGAACATTATCCACACGTTGGAAGGTCGTTCAGTTTACTTCGGTTCAGTTTCAGGCCAATGTGCGGACGAAATTATTAAAATGCATATTGAGGCGCTATCAGCTCCTGCGGTTTATTTATTCACAGCATACCGCTACTACAAACTGCTACAATGCATAGCTAATACAATGTGTGCAAGGGATAAATAAAGCTAAATAAATAACTATAATTCCCTTTTATGACAGCCGTGATTTATATTACGTGACTAAAATTAAGTACTTCTTATTAGGTATGTAAAACGAAATATTAGTAAATTTCTTAAACAAATTCACGTAGTAGCGGTATGTTGTGTATAAATAAACCGCAGCAGCTGTTAGCGCCTCAATATCCATTTTAATAAATTCGTCCGCACATTGGCCTAAACCCTCTTATTAGTTTGTGCCTAAACCGAAGTAAATTAAAGGACTTTCCAACCAGTGTTGTCGTATGAATAAAAAAAGATGCACTAAACCATTATCAAATTGTGTTTTATTTTACAAATTTTTTCTTTCTAAAATCTACCAAATTCCGCTAAGCTGTATCCCGTAAATGTAAAAGGAAATAGGAAAAAATGCGATTATTTAGTGAATATTAGGTACTAAAATCACCTAAATTAGAAAATTCCACTACGAGCCTACACCTGCTTCTATACCTTTTTTCACAGTTTAAGTGATTTGTCGAGGACATTTTCAGGTAAGTCTTTGTGTGGCAGCTTTGCTTAAGATTTTTTTATTGATGACGTTATTTACTTTTGATAATGTTCATAACTACATACAAAATTTTTGTCGATAATACCCGAACGATACTCGCTAGTGTTTTTTGTAACTGTTTTGCCAACTAATATCAAAGTTTTGCCAGATTCCACAAGATAATTTTTAGCGCTTAGATATTTAAAAAAAAAGCGCTTCAATTGCACCAGACCTAGCGCCAAATGCAGTAAAACGGCAACACTGCTTCCAACGTGTGGACGCGATCACAAACTCTTGGCCAATATCTTTACCAGTTTGCTATCACAGAACACTAATACCTTAAAAAAAGTCAGCAATTTTTTTATATATGTTTATAATTCATAAAAATATTATTATACCAATGCTATGAACATAATTCTATTCAACAGACAGACACCTGCTTAAATATGGTTGCTTAGTGGTTGCGGTCGAATTAAAAATGGGCATGCAAGGCATGTAAGGGGCATTATCCATAAATATTACTGAAGACTCTGGCAGGCCGGGCAGTAGCACGTTCTGTAAACACTCTTTAAATGTTCCAGCGATTACCTATCAAGACACGAATTGGAGAAAAGTAATTTCAGCTGAAGAAAGACTCTCGATAACTCTAAGGTAAGATTATAGTTATTATAGTGAATTTAATACGCGAGATTAAATATCTCACGGGGAAATATCGTTGTGTGGGCAAGCCCTTAAATTCAATGTGTTACAGAATTTCGGAAATAAACCTCGCCGTGAAATATCGCTGTGCGGACAGGCCCTAAGGCATAGTAAAACCAGAATAGTAGGGTATCTTCTAAGAAATGTACCGAACGCCACTTATATGTGTATGTGCCTGGCACGGACTCGTATGCACGAGCAACAGCATGCTCATAAAGACACTTGTTAAGTGAAAATGTCTATAAGTAGAGAAAAATTAACAAACCCAAAAACAAAATAACAGACTTTTCCGTCACCTTTGTTCACAGTTATCAATCAGGCAGCCCAAGCAGTGACTATCCACAGCCGTTAATAAAATGCACACTCAAATTATCTATGTTCGCGATCGCTCAGTGATTTATTTTCATAAAATTCAAGCAAACAATGAACTCGTTACAACAAAATAAAAAAACAGCTAAATATAATTGAATTGTCTAGATACTTACATATTATTTCATAATTATGTGCCAAACAACCAGGGAAAAAATATTTATTTTGAATATCAATTTACGTGGAATAGTTATTACGCTTGCCGTGTAGTGGCGGTTAAGAATATCCTCTACCCCATATCTTCCCGTGGGTGTCGTAAAAGGTGACAGAGGGAAACAGGCAGGAGATGGGCAGCAGCATCTTCTTGATAACAGCAACTGTACAACAAAAAACTAGTTCCAGCAGCAATGCTGTTAGGAGTGGACCTGTGACGCAAATATGATCAATAGCACGCTATACATCGCGCGCGACTTAGTTTGGCGTTAGACGTTGTTTAGTTCGTGTACACAGTGACGGACCTAGGGCATTATGAGCGGTGCGATCGCACCGGGCGCCGCCTTCGTTGGGGCGCCAAAATCCCTATTTCCCAATTCTTAGATCCCCAATTCACTCACTTTTATCCCTAACATTCCGTTTCGTTGACGCTAATTAGGAAGTCAAAGCATGAGTATTTTGTTGCTTACAAGCCAGTAAGTGACTCTTCGGAAAAAGTCTTGCTAGCCTGTTTCTTGATGCAATTGTACATGTGTTTGACTTAGACATTAATGTTTGTTAAGGCTAAGGGTACTACAATAATGGTGCGAACATGGCAAGAAAATTAAGGGTGTTCAAACCAGAATTTGACTCAATATTCTCTGGAATTTTTCAATCAATATGCGTGATGGGTCAAAAATGGACATCGACATAGACTTTGGAATTTATGGGAAATGCACCAAATTCAAACTTAGTGTGAATTAGGGTAGATTCACCTCTACCTTCCAAAACGAAATTGTCATCATACTTCAATGAGCAAAAATCAATCTCCAAAAACACTATTTCAATCAAATAATCTATATAAACTCTGAAAGTCAAGCAGCACTGCTAGCGCTGATATCAAACTTAGTGGAATCGAAGCTAGTTGGAGACTGCTTGAACCGTCTAAACGCCTTGAGATGTAACAACAGGGTCATTTTAAGATGGGTGTTGTACTTCGCGGGTATTGTAGGCAATGAATTTACTGATGAGCTCACACGGGATAACAATATATATTTTATGTTGCAGTGCTATTGATCTTTCTAGACTTGCATAGCTGCTCGCACAAACAAACACGCTATGCAGTCTGAATCTATGGCTTCACCAAAGGTGCCGTATTGTTGGAATATTTTTTCAGTATTTTGAAACAGTACCGACCCTTTTTATTTGCTCTAATAACAGATAAATCTAATTTTAAGCCAGGCCGATCCCGAAGAAAGTAAATATTATTTGTTTACGAAGCCGTAGGTGAGACACCAACTGATCCTAAAGAATTGTTTAAAATTAACGTTTTTTTACCATGTGATTGATACAATTAAAATTGCGTTGATTACTTGACTTAAACTATCAAGATTTTATGATACATGTACATTTTTACACAAAAATAGTTCCTGAAAAGTAAAAAAGCCTGTGTTGATTTGAAAATCAGTTGAACAAATGGGCGTAATGTGATTTGTCTAGTTGTAATTTGGTTCAGGATCTTATGAGCTTGAACCCATTATTTAAAGATCTTCAATCAGCAGAGCCACATAAGGTTCTCAAACTTATTAAAAATAATGATTGCCAGGATATTTTTCCCAATGTATAGACAGCACTTTGTATCTTGCTGACTATTGTAATTGTATTGTAATTGTATGTATTATAATTGTCGCTAAATGGTAACGAAGTTTTAGTACATTAAAACATTTAAAAAATTACCTACGTTTCTATTGTTACGCGCTCACGGCACTAGCGCCATCTAGTCTCGAACCGAAGAACTAAACTTCTTGAAGTCGAAACACGAACTATCGGTACCTTGCGCGTGTTTACTTGAATATTCTGGATATTTCGCTGCTAATTTATATAAAAAGGCGCTGCAAGATGAGATCGGGGCAGTATTGGATTTGGCGAGACAAGCGAAGCTTCGGAGCGGAATAAAGTGAATTAGTGTGTTTAATTATTAGTGTTTTAGGTTTTAATTTGTGTAAAGTAAATTAAAGTGTTAATTTAGGTAATTCTATCGGCAATTTTTATTGTCACGAACCTCAAGCTCGTAACAATTGGTGTCAGAAGTGGGATAAAATCATGCCGATTTTACCTAAAGACGAGATGGAGGGTGTCCGTACCCGAAGTCAACGCCAGCAGGAGACGGACCAGAGGAGATTTGGTGGTGCAAAGCCGCAGATGTCTGAGGGCCAGCCGCCGGCCACGGAAGCCGGCCCGTCAGCAGCTTCTACGTCTGTGGCACCTGACTTAAGTGCTCTGATGGTGATGCTGCAGCAGCTGCAGCGCGGACAGGAGGAACAGGCCCGCCGATTGGAGGAGCAGCTGCGGGGCGGACAGGAGGAACAGGCCCGCCGGCAGGAGGAACAGGCCCGCCGGCAGGAGGAACAGGCCCGTCGTTTAGAAGAGCAACTCCAACGCGATAAGGAAGAGCAGATGCTCTTTATGAAAGACCTTCACGCTACCTTCGGAAAAGAGATACGGGAGGTGAAGGATAAGGTTGCTCAACATGACAACCGCCTGTCGGAAGCTGAAACCCGTATCGACCAAGTAAATAATCGGGTTGATAACGTAATGGCTGACGTGAAGAAAACGCTGGACGACCTCAAACTTGGGGATGGAACAACAGCTCCCGTAATAGCTACAACACCTTCGCTACGTGGATTCAAAGTGCCGCCGTTCGACGGGACCTCTTCCTGGTCGGCCTACAAAATCCAGTTCGAGGCCGTCATGCTGGAGTAAAAGCCAAGCCATGACTGCACTCACCCTAGGCCTGCGCGACCAAGCCTTAACTGTGACTTAACTTGACCTACGAGCAGCTTCTTGAGGCCTTGGAGCCGAGATATGGCGACGCTCACCTGGAACACGTCTTTCGCGCGCAGCTTAAATATCACGTGCAGCGCAGCAACGAAAACCTGCAGCAGTGGGCCCTTGAGGTGGAGAAGATGGTTCGAAAAGCATACCAGTCTGTACCTGCGCTTATTGAAGGGAACTTAGTTCAGACATTCATCGACGGCATCCGCGACCTAGAAGTCAGAGCTGCTGTGAGACTCGGGCACCACGAGACGCTTAAGGACGCCTTAGCCCATGCACTGGAGGTGGAAGCCGTGCGGCAGGAGCATCGTTCCCATCGTGTCAGGGAGGTTGCAGCAGCTACAGTTCGCGACCGCAACAAAGGATACAGCCCTAGGTGCTATGGCTGTGTCTTCGATCCAGCTGCCCTAAGCGAACCCTAGAAAGGGAAGGTGAACGATCTCAGGAGGGTAGTGCGGCCAACAGCACCGCCCAGCAGCAGCAGGTAAACGAGTAAAAGCCAGAACTGCGGGGCGGGTGCTGGCTGATGTTAAAAGTGCCCCAAGGATCTCGATCTCACAAACCCACGATGGGAACAGTCTAATCATCAAGGACGAGGTCAACGGAATGCCGTGTAAACTGACCATAGACACTGGAGCCTCTCGTACGGTTGTTAGTTCCCAAGTAATAAGTCAGTCCTTGGGGACTCCGCATACAACCGAGAACGCATTAATTTGGTAACAGCCACCGGTCAGCGTATACCCGTCCGTGGAGAGAAAGAGATGGAGTTGAAGCTAGGCAACATGATCTACCTGCGTAATGTCATCGTGGCTGATATAATGGACGACTGCATCCTGGGCCTAGACTTCATGAGGAAGAATTGTTGTGTGATTGACGTTAAGCAAGGTGTCTTGAAATGTGGACAAGAGGAAGTTTTGTGGAAGGAGCGTTACCAGGGAACGTGTACAGCCTTGAGAAGATTATTCTTCCGCCGAGATCCGAAACGATTGTGCCGGTTAGTCTTTCTCGGAATCCTGGGCAACCTCGTCGTTGTGTACTCGTGGAAAGGTTAGAAAATGACCTTCCATGGAAAGTGGCTCGAACCTTGGTCAGAACCACTAACATCTCAGGAGTACGTGTGCTGAACCTTTGTGGCCAGGAACAGATTATAGAAAAAGGCACACTGGTTGCTACTTGTGAGGAGGTGGATTGGTTACGTCGTTATCTATCGACTGGGACCCCCAGCAAGGATGCACAAACGAAAGTGAGCACACTTTTAGAAGACTGTCGCAGCGTTCTCTCCCCGAATGAAATGGTCAAAGCGAAGAAGTTGTTACTCAAGTATGCCGATGTATTCTCATCAAACGATGCTGACATAGGAAAGACTGGCTTAGTTCAACACAAAATAAACAAAGGTGAAGAACTGCCTATCCGTCAGCGGCCAATAAGATTGCCGGTAGTACGTGAAAAGGAAGTGGAAACCATGATTGAGGGAATGGTGAAGGATGGTGTTATTGAACCTTCATCTAGTCCATGGTGTTCACCCGTGGTACTGGTAAAGAAAAAGGATGGCAGCATGCGGTTTTGTGTTGACTACCGCCGTCTGAACGACGTTACGAAGAAGGACAGCTATCCCTTGCCAAGAATTGATGACACGCTGTACATGCTTACAGGAGTAAAGTGGTTTAGCACGCTGGATCTAAAAAGTGGCTACTGGCAAGTTGAAATCGACCCTAAGGACAAGGAGAAAACTGCGTTCTCGACGGGAAAGGGTCTGTGGCAATTTAAAGTAATGCCGTTTGGGTTGTGCAATGCTCCAGCAACGTTTGAAAGGCTGATGGAACTTGTACTTACCGGGCTAATTGGCGATGCCTGTCTGGTCTACTTGGATGACATCATCATCGTAAGCCGGACGTTTGAGGAACACCTTCAAAACCTGGAACGCGTGCTCATGAAGATTCAGAGTGCCAACCTCAAGTTGAGTCCGAAGAAATGTAAACTTTTTGGGGTATGTAGTATCGGAAGAAGGTATCCGCACGGATCCAGAGAAAATCGCCGCTGTCAAGGATTGGCCGGTTCCAAAAGACAAGACGCAGGTTAGAGCATTTTTGGGTTTGTGCTCCTATTACCGGCGATTTGTGAGGAACTTTGCAGATATAGCCAAACCTCTGCACAAGCTAATCGAGGAGAAGCGACATTTCTGCTGGGATGAAAATTGCAATATCGCATTCCAGAAGCTCAAGGACCGTCTGTGCAAAACACCTATTTTGGGATACCCTGATGCAAGCAAAGAATTTATAGTTGACACAGACGCAAGTGATATAGGACTTGGCGGTGTGTTGTCTCAATGGAATGGTGACCAAGAGGTCGTGATAGCGTACTTCAGCAAGTCATTGTCAAAACCGGAAAGAAACTATTGTGTCACAAGACGCGAATTGCTAGCAGTAGTAAAGTCATTGCAGCATTTTAGCAAATCTTTAATCTTCTGGGGCGGAAATTTCACTTACGAATTGACCATGCTGCACTAAAATGACTATTGCAGTTTAAAAATCCAGAAGGACAAGTTGCGAGGTGGATTGAACTACTGCAGGAATATGACTTTGAGATCGAACATCGGAGCGGGAAATCTCATGGCAACGCAGATGCATTGTCAAGAAGACCTTGTCCTGAAGATTGCAAACATTGTATTAGGCAAGAGAGTAAGGAACTGGTGTCAGTGAGGATGCTCAGGGCAGACCACCTCAGCAACGAGTGGAAGGACAGCTTACAACGTTCACAGCAGGAAGATCCGGACATCAAGCCGATTCTGAAATGGATGAAGGCCAGTGCTCCCAAGCCCAAGTGGAGCGACGTCTCAGCGATGAGTTCGACCACTAAAAGCTATTGGGCCCAGTGGGACAGCTTGCTGCTTCAGGATGGAGTTCTGTGCCGTAAAGGGGAAAGTGTTCGGGGAGACAGCTGTCATTTGCAAATGGTTGTCCCTAAAGCTAAAGTACCGGATGTTCTACAGCTGTACCATAATGATTATTCAGGAGGCCATCTGGGAGTTAAACGAACTCTACTGAAGATCCGAGAACGGTTTTACTGGGTCCACTGTCGAAACGATATCGAGGACTGGTGTCGCAAATGTGCAAGTTGTGCGGCTGTAAAGGGATCTCAGACTCGTAGTAGAGGTGCATTGAAGTTGTACAATGTTGGTGCACCATGGGAGAGAATAGCCATTGACGTGGCGGGGTCGTTTCCGGAGAGTGAAAGCGGTAACAAGTATTTCATGGTTGTGATGGATTACTTCACTAAGTGGCTAGAAGTCTTCGCCATTCCAAATCAAGAAGCTTCAACAGTTGCAGATAAACTAGTTCATGAAGTCTTCTGTCGTTTTGGAGTACCTTTATAGATTCACAGCGATCAAGGAAGGAATTTTGAGTCTCAAATATTCCAGGAAACTTTCCGAGTTATGGGTACTCATAAAACAAGAACGACTTCTTATCACCCGCAATCTGATGGAATGGTAGAACGATTTAATCAGACATTGGAGAGGTACCTAGCAAAAGTTGTAGATAATCGGCAACGAGATTGGGACAAGCACATACAACCGTTTTTGTTGTCATATGTCTGTTCACGAAAGTACATCAGTGACAACAGCTTTCGCATACTTTGGGAGGGAATTACGGCTGCCTGTGGTCCTGATCACCGGGATACCACCTGATGCTCCACGCAGTATAACCGATTATGCAAATGACTTGCGGAACAAAATGAATGACGTTTATGAGCACGTCAGACAATCGGGCCAGCAAATGTCTGAAAAGTTGAAAACCCGGTACGACCGCAAGATGAACAACAAAGGGTTCGACGAAGGTTCACTCGTGTGGTTACACAATCCAATCCGCAGCAAAGGCAAATCTCCTAAGCTTCAAGCTAAATGGGACGGCCCGTACCGGATTGTGACCAAGATCGACGATGTAACCTACCGGATACAAAAAAGAAGTGCAAGCGGAATGGACAACATTTCTTTAACGCGAATAAGCAGAACAACTGCTATGGCAAGAGCGACAGACACAACTGTGCTTGCCCGGCATATACATCTGTAGATATTTAATAGGTCTAATACTATTTAAAATCACAAAAAGCAACTGCATAGAATAGGAACACTAAGGTTTTGTATTAGGAGGGGGTGCCACTATGAGATCTCGCACCACCTAAAAATTTTGCTAAGGCCGCCACTGCGTGTACACTATATGTTTACAAGTGATCGAATGACACAGTTTTATGCTACAAAAGTAGCCTAACTAATGTTTTTAAATGTAAATAAAATGTATGTAGATACAAATGTTTATATAATAGTGTATGTAAATTGTTGACAAGTTACAATCAATAAACTTTTAAATACGTCTAATTTACATTAAGGTTAAAATAATGGTAACATCGAATTATAGAAAGTCGTAAGCCTGAAAAATTAAAAGTGTTAATTGGGTTATTTTATTTTAGTCAGGAATGCGACTTATTACGAAATAATTTTCTTATATAGAACGCATTGTATCCAACGAACGACATGTAATGTAACGTGCTACGAGGTATAGCTTGCTGCAAAACCTAAAGCGCATACCGGCCTCCTACACGATTTCTTAAAAATAGCGCGCTATAACATAGTGTATTTAATAGCGCGCTAAAATGTATATTTTATAGTGTGTAGCGTGCTATTGATTTATAGTCGTTTTGGAGTTTTGGCGGGAACTTGGCCGATGATGGACTGTCGCTCCTGTTTTGTCGCTTGAATAATAGTTTGAAGTGGATTTTAATTCGTAAAAGTGATTTGATTTTGTGAATTAAGTGTCTGCGCGTGTGAACTATTAGAGAAAACGACGAAACAAGTGCTTTGATGTTGATATAAACAAGTTAATTTGATCGCTTGGGCGCCTTATGAATTTAAGTGACTGTCATCGTCAAAAGTGCGCTGGGTTGAGCTGTCGTCAAAATCTCCCAAAAACTTCGCAATGTAACATCAGCATATTGTGAAGAAAAAATATATAAAATGAAGATTCTGAAAGAAATGATAGGCTCAGAAGGGCTGGTACCCAGAGGCGTAAAGCCAGTTAAATAAAAAATTATAGTCGTTTTGAACAACTTTAGTGCTGTCCATGAAGGTCAGAGAACAGGAGAACAATCGCCGTAGAAAATAGTGTCCCAAAAATATGGACATTATAAGTTAGGTGCTGCGATCGCTGAGTTCAGACAATAAAAATCATTTTCAGTCTATTTTTCCAATCAGATGCTAAACCACTTGCACATCCACGCACAATAAAGTATTTCTCCATTTTTTAATGTGTCTTTTTGTCAAAAATTACAAAATTACGGAGTATGAAAATTTTCTAACCAATGCCGCGGAGAAAATTTGTACATTATTCTACTAACTTCATCTACTTGTACTCATAAACAGCTAACTTCGCAGTCGCCTACTCACCGACGTCAGCGCCGCTATAAATTCTACAATTTTCAAGGACAGGCGGGCTATCCTTTAGTACGTATAGTTCATAAAAGACGACCTAGTGCATGCCCATAAAGTATGACATTGACAGGTACTGTCTGTACTACTAAGAAATTCCGGACTTCATAGGCGTGATTTTACTGACAGCTGTCGCAGAGATCAAGCTATCTTTTATACGGGCTCCAGACTCCTGTGTGATTCTCGGCGTGAATTCACGCCGTAATTTTGCCGCAAACTCGTCGCGAAAAACACATCCCTCCACATTCGCAATTGTTCACAGTTTAGTTCGCGCGCTCGCCGAGAATGGACGCTGAAATATGCACTGCTATCGCCGTGACGCTATGCGCTTCGGCTCACGACAATGACGTGTATATAAAAGATAAAAAAATCGTATTTGTAGTATTTTTTACAATGTTTGTATGTCAATATTTAAATGCTTTTCTAGAAAGCGATAGCTTTCTAGAAAAGCATCGATCACGTCAAAGGTAATTCAAATGGGCTTCAAAATTTTGTCGCTGCTTGCTCCAGACTTCCTTTCAGATTCCTTCGCCTTTTTCTTATAATTTCTATAACTGGACATTAGACTTTCTTTTTTTTTTCAATCAGTCACTTCAACGCTTTTCGTGGTAGAGCAATGCTGCAGTTATATTAGTAGTATAGTTGTAGCACGAATGGATCGGCTCGACCAAGGAAGGACCACGGTCTCACAGAATACCAACGTAAAATAGTAGCTTAATGCTGCTGTGTTTCGTATGGTGAGATTAGAGAACTGGAGACTTTTTTACTGGAAACGAGGCATTCCATTCTAGTCCTTACAGGTGACAACGCATCTGTATTTTGATTCGTAATCGAGGATATATGTAGATGTCTATGGAATACAGCATCCACATACCATCAGGTGGACTTTGTGCTCGTTTGTCACCCCATCCTGTAAAATAAAATAAAATAATATTCATTATTTCCTTTATTCGTATCCATGCACCATGTACTTTCATTTTATTTTTATGATCTTTATGGTTAGCATCCCATAAAATAGTCGGCTTGTTCGTCCAACTGACGCTCATTTGACACACGGTCCTCCGTAAAAAAATACAAATAAGCACAACCTCACAGCAACGACTCTCGCGCGTTACTGGTTTCACGCGCGAGTGTGGATGCGCTTGCGTTCACGGGAGGTTCACGCGTCGTAAACCCTTTGAAGCGGGCACAAAATACCGACACTGAACGGGGAACAAGGCGTGAAAAGGCGCGAAGCCAGTGAACGGGCGCGAAAGCCATCCACATTCGCGGTTCACGCCTTTCACGGGTGTTTTCGGCGCGAATGTGGAAGGCGCTTTATGAACTATAGTGATCGTTCTCCTGTTCTCTAACCTTCATAGTGCTGTCTTTCAACTATACAAAAAGTATAACTCTTATTAGTTTGTGAAAAGTACTCTGTGGTGTCTGTCTTCTGATCAAAGACTACAAGGCTCAGAAGGGCTAGAACCCAGAGCCGTAAAGCCAGTAAAAAAAAATCAATTACAATATTTTATAAATAGCTTCCGATCTTGTATCAATAATGTAAAAAAATCTAACAAAAAAAGTGTTTTTCACATATTATGCATGTAATACATACCTTCTAAGAAATTGAATAAAACGCATAATAATATAAGAAATTATAAGAACAGTTAATAAAATGAACAGAAGCCTTATTTTAGTCAGGTATTTTGTTTTTAATTTTCAGGAAATTACTATACTTATTGTTGTAAACAAAGTCATTTCCACAAATATTTATAATGATGAAATTTATCGCCAAGCACGTATATAATTGACGTATGAAATTCAATATACAATTAATTAGTACCAACAGGGGACAGTCTTATCTAAGTTGCGCATTATATAAAATTATATGGCAAGTACTTATTTTGTTAGAATGAGGGTGACAAACGAGCATACAGTTCACCTGATGGTAAGTGGATGCTGTGGCCTATAGACGTCTACATTTATTCTCGATTAAGAATCAAAATGTAGATACGTTGTCACCCCTGAGGACTACGATGGAATGCCTCGTTTCCAGTAACAAAGGGTCTGCGGATCTCTACATTCATCATACCAAACACAGCAATATTAAGCTACTATTTTACGCTGGTATTCTGTGAGGGTGTCGGCACCATTGAAAGCTTCCATAATCTTTAAAATGTTAATCCAACAGTACTTGAAGTCCTCGTCAAGATTGTAAAGAGCCAGCAAGACGTCAACATTATTTTCCCAACTAACCTCATCATCCTATGATACTATTATTTTAACTGTACATTATGGTGAGAAGTGTCATTATGTATAGCATGACAACCTACTGGCTTTAACCTAAGCCTATTTATTAAAGAAAATCCTTTGCTTTAATAAATAAAATATATAAATGGAATTAATATATTTACATGTCAATTTTATTGAATGCTACATTATGAAAGCACCAATTAGACTATGCTATAAACAGAGCACTAAGTCAGGACCCTAGTTAGGGCAGCGGTAAGGGCAGGTTTACACTACACTAAACCTGGACCCATGTTCAGTTGGAGATGTAACATAGGCACATTTGTTCTTTCAGAATAGCTGTCATCTTATATTGTGAGCCGTGGTAGCTCAGTGGTTAACGCTCGCTGTAAATATCACAGAACGAGAGTAACCCAGGTTCGATCCCTGCCGGCACCAATGAAATTGTTAATTGCAATTTTAAGTGCTGATTTACCACGTGCTCGGCGGTGAAGGAAAACATCGTGAGGAAAACTGCATGTCTGAGGAATAAGAAAAAAAAATATTTCGAAGACATGTGAAGTTCGTCAACACGCATTTGGGCAGCCCGGCGGACACTTCCTTGCCCAGCAGTGGGACGTATATAGGCTGTAACTTTATATTATGAATGCAGAAGTATGTTGGTTTGGATGTTTGTCCCTCAATCTCTTTGGAATGGCTGAATTGATTTAAATTAAAGTTGTATGTTAATTATTTTGTGAAATAGGATACTTCTGTAACCATGATTGATAAATTTTAATTTATGGCCACTTTTTGGAATTGAGCTGGTCTTATTTTCACAAATTTTGCTGAAATTTGGTAACATTTGAATTAACCCAGCCCTTTAAGGAATCTTGAAGCTTTATTTGTCAACTAGCCTGTAGTCGGCTACAACTGGACAGGTCTAATAGAGTGAGGACTACCATTTCCATATGCTCCAAGCAAGCTCAGCACAGAGGACTGTCTATAACACTAATAGCCAACAAATGTTAATTAGATAAACTATGGCCTGTTATGTGATGAAATAATGGGTACACTGTATTTAATTCAAATTAAAATGGCATATTTAAATCATTGTGATTTATTATAGTTATGCCATTGTATGTTCTAATAATTTTGTATTTCAGAATTAAATTTTAAGGAAAATGTGGTGCTTTATTTTTAATTGCACAATAATTAGTTTCTATGATTCATACATAAATGTTATTAACACATGGTGTATATTTTTCATTATTCATCATATTTACTTTACATGCAAATTATAATAATAATGTTCTGTATTCCAGGACTTGTTTTAGACGAAATAACTTGAGAAGGTTTTCAAGTCATAATATTGAAAGTAATGAAAATGAGCCAATAAAATTCTCCACAAGTGGGGCAGCTACAAGGAAGACTATACAACCTGTTAGAAATGTTAAAAATAATAATATGCCATGGTATCAACCATACTGTGTTGTAGGCAGTATTGCAATATTCCTTATTTATTTCTGTGTATTAAGAGAAGAAAATGATGTTGATAGTGAATTCACTAAGACACTCTATGATAGAATCAAAGGTTTAGAAAAGCAACAACTACTTTTATCCTATAAATTTAACAAGGAAAATGGTAAAAGTGTGGAAGACATAGAAAAGAGACTCAAAGAAATAGAAGAAGAAGAATTAAAAGCACAACTACAATAAGTGCACATGTTAATTTGTAGGTTTTACGATATTAAATTATTATCAACCTATATTGCTGGTTTTTTTGGTAGTAAAAAAAAATATATTAAGAAGACATGTGAAGTTCGCCAACACGCATTGGGGCAGCGCGGCGGACAATTCCTTGCCCTAAAACCCTCTCAGAAATGAGGGGAGGCCTGTGCCCAGCAGTGGGACGTATATAGGCTGTAACTTTACTATAATGCTGGTTTCATTTACTAATATCTGTTTCATTGTTATTAGCAGGGTACTTATTACAAAACATGGCATGTTATTTTGAAATACACTATGACTAATTTGTAAAAACAATGACTGCAAAATGAATAACAATAAAAAAGTTCACTTACAAAAATATGTAGGTATAAACAATTACTAGTTATCTCAGTTAAATAATAATGTACATGTGTGTGATCTTAGTGATCACTAGTAGTTAAATATACCCACATATTTCTGCAAGTGAACTTTTTCATTGTTTCTCATTCATTTCAAGTTTTCTTGGTTTAGCTACCAAGTTGTTAAATTTACGTTTAACACTCAATACTCACACAAATATGGTACCGAACCAGTTAAAATTAATACATTATGCTAAAAATAGTTTAACCTCATTTCAGACTGCTATAGTATTATAAAGAATATAGTAAATATTATGAAGCACAATAAAACAGCATTCATTTTGTGGACACTTCACACTATGTATACTATATTATATCAATTGATGTTTTCTTATGAAGCATTACTATTCTTTATCGCAGAATAGTACAGCAGTTTGACTGAGCTTTAGCTAAAAATAAGTTTTATATCAATCAACTAAGTTGTGCAGTGGCAATGCATGAATGTTCACTACCACGTATTGTTCCTAGGGTGCTGAAAGAGGGTGATAGATAGAAACAACCTATACTGGCAGCAGTATTAAAAAAAAGTAGGAAATAAAAAACAAGTTCCCAACCTCCCTGCTAAGCGTGACCATTTGTTTTTCATTATAGAATGTGTGACTAACAAGCATACACACCATTTGTTGGTATGTGGATGCTGTGGTTCATCTACTCTATTAAGAATCCAAATGCAGATGCATTTTTACCCCCAAGGACCAAGATCGAATAACGTTATCGCTAAAAAGGATCTGAATTTCTTGACACCACACAAAACATTTGCTAAACTGCTATTTTTAACACAAATTCTGTGAGAGCATATTCCCTACCCTAATTAAGCCGACCCATGTGCTACCTATGACGAATATCCCCTTAAGACAATATTTGGGGACACAACCGTGTTCTGCAGACTTTGATAGGCTGTAATGAATATGACGATGGTCTAAATGATCACACATTTATAGGAAGATTAATTAAACCAACTGATAGATTCTACTCGTTTATTAACACCAAATTCTCAATACACATTTACATTAGTGCATAAAATTACTCAAAGTACAGAATCTTCTCAGACATGGTCGACGACATTGCGCATTACACTACTAAGATAAACCATGAGTCACTAAAATACAAGACTACATCAATGCAGCGAATGCTGTTACTTGTCTGTAGTAATAAGCTACGAAGCATTTTTTGCACCTAACAGCATCCCTTGCAAAGATGAGAAACTTATAGAATAAGAACATATTTATAAAAAATTCAGTTCTGCTGCCTCCTTACAATAATGTTTACGATGTTACTTAAATGAATTAAATGTGAGACATTATAAAAAAATGTTATAGAATTTATGTCTATTTGAATTACAAATAATTTATAAGGTACACTAAAGCTAAACTTAAGCGCGTTCTCCACGGATTCGTCGTGCAAGTTGGATGTCTTTAGGCATGATTGTGACGCGTTTTGCGTGAATGGCGCAGAGGTTAGTGTCTTCAAAGAGACCTACGAGGTAAGCCTCACTGGCTTCCTGAAATAAAGACACGGTAATATTAAAAAATTAGTTTTCACAATTATGATATCATACAAAATAAGAATAATTTAAGATTCTCACCTGCAAAGCGCCAATGGCAGCAGACTGGAAACGAAGATCAGTTTTGAAATCTTGAGCAATTTCTCTCACAAGTCGCTGAAACGGCAGTTTGCGGATCAGCAACTCGGTAGATTTCTGATAACGACGAATTTCTCGGAGAGCAACAGTACCCGGGCGATAACGATGGGGCTTCTTCACTCCACCAGTGCTGGGTGCTGATTTTCGAGCGGCTTTAGTGGCCAACTGTTTACGAGGGGCTTTACCTCCTGTGGATTTGCGAGCAGTTTGCTTGGTACGTGCCATCTTTTACTGAAAAACAAACAGAACGCATTCAAGTCTACACAATAACAATTTAGTGCTACAATTCAAATGGTTTAGGAAGAGCGTAATTCACCGAAATTATGAGTTATAAAAGAAAGTTTTATTAATACAGATATAGTATACAGTATATTACACTTTTTTACACACCTTTTAATATAATTTAAGAAAGTGATACTAAATTTAATACAGATTTTTCTCGAGGTCCACAACAACGATCATATGCTCAAAATGGCGTCGGGAGAATGGCGGGCAAGCACTGACGCCAATAATCTGGACGGTGATTGGACAAACTCTGATAGAGACCGTGAACATGATTGGTTCAAAAAGTACGTTTCCCAATTGGTGAGTATCGTAACGGCTTTCATAATTTGCTTGGCTATTGGTTTACTCCACATTTCAGTGTTGATAGGGGAAAAAATTATACATTTGCAATATTTATTTTTTTAGAACAAAAAAATATTTATTTTACATAATGTATATATATATATATATATATATATATATATATATATATATATATATATATATATATATATATGTATATATATATATATATATGTATATATATATATTAATAATTTGTTATTAATAATGATAACTACACCTAGGTACTTTTTTATTATTTTTTATTAAAACCTCAAAACAATTATTGTTATGTTGCAAATCCTTAATTTGATGTTTAAATGTATTATTAGAAAAAATAACCAGTGGTTACTTAGGTTTAAGATATATATTTTTTATATTGAAATGTGCTTTGACGCTTTTAAAATATGAAGACCGCAAAACATAAATAAATACAGGAACATTTCTTGAGCCTGACACGCTCCGAATCGCAACCTGTCTACGGCTTGGGGTTCCGGTCTGCGCTCCTCATAAATGTCCATGTGGCAGTGACGTCGACAAGCTAGGATATCACGGGCTATCATGCCAAAAAAGTGCAGGTCGCTTCTCGAGACATGCAGCACTTAACGATATCATACGCCGGTCTCTTGCCACCGTCAACGTGCCAAGTCTACTTGAGCCGTCTGGTATTGCAAGAGACGATGGCAAGAGACCGGACGGTATGAGTTTGATTCCATGGAGGATGGGCCGGGTGCTGGTATGGGATGCAACCTGTTCAGACACGCTGGCCCCTTCCCATCTACGTGGAACCAACAACAGAGCTGGTGCGGCTTGTGAAGCGGCAGAAAAGGCTAAAGTTTGCAAATACAGGGGTCTAGGCTCCGAATATATTTTTGTCCCTTTCGGTGTCGAGACCCTTGGTCCGTGGGGTCCTAGCGCTATAAGCCTTTTTAAGGAAATAGCAAAAAGGTTAATCGACGTCACAGGAGACCGAAGAGCTGGCAGTTACCTCGGACAAAGAATTAGTCTAGCTATTCAACGGGGAAACGCTGCCAGTATCTTCGGAACCTTGCCTAAAGGACCTCTTTTTTAATAATTTAATTTAGTTATTATAATATATATTTTTAAGGTTTTTAGTATTAGAAATAATTTTTATAAATTTATGGGTTAGATTTAATTTTGTATTATACATTGATGAATGAATAATAATGTTTTAGTTATACACATAATAAATCAATACTTTTTCACGTTTCTCTTTCTTTGTTGGGAAGCCAAATCCAAAAGTATTTCTTTTTTATTTATCTCTTTTATTACGTAGGTATGTATGTAATTACTCTAAGCTCTTTTAGGTAGGTACAAAAAAAACAAAACAAATCGACCTATTTTTCATCTCTGTCTGTCACGAAGGATTGGTAATATAATAAAGAGAGATAGATGGAAAACATGAGACGTGACATATCTGTCAATGTTGATTGCGTTTGTATTTATAGTTTTTTTGTCTTCTGCCACTTCTGCTTTGTGGCTTGCTTGAGATAACAAAATACTTTTAAAGTTCAAGGTCGCTTAAATTAAAATGTTTGATTCATCAGAAGAGAATCTTCTGCAAATAATATATTATTTACATTTAGAAGCTTTCTAAAATATAAAGTATCACGTGACCATATATTGAATTTTAATTGGTCATCGGTGAGCGTGCCCTGCGCGACGCGAGAGGCGCAATACATAATAGTTCTCCAAAATGCCGTCGGAATCTAAGCCTTTGTTGACAGCTCAAACAGAAAAACCAAATCATTATAAGTAAATAGTTATTTCTGTTGTTGTTTTCGTTTAAAAATGATTGCGCAAGGTATCTAGTTTTGGGTAATATATCTTTTACTGAGTTCAGTGATGTCGTGTTGCAGATATTTGAAGGAATTTCGAGTGGAGCAATGTCCATCATTCTTACAACATAAATGTACACAACATAGACCTTTCACATGTTTTCACTGGCATTTTAATAATCAGAGAAGAAGAAGGCCAGTCAGAAAAAGAGATGGATCATTTAATTATAGCGCTGATAATTATTGTGCCAAATATAACGAGACATCGGGTATTTGCGAAGACGGAGATGAGTGAGTACTGTACTGTAGCTACTTGTCTTTGCTTTGTTATGTTTGTACCTAGAGCGCTTCTTTAACATTTAATTTAGTGTTGTCAATAAAGGTACCTGCGTTAAAAACCTCACCTGGTTAAAAGTTGCAGGATTCCAAAGTTATTTTATCCAAATTTAGATAACAATGTTTTGGTTTTTATCCTCCCAAATTCACCACATCATAAAATACCTTCTTATTGTTTGTGTAATTAATGTTGAGCTATCTGACAGTATTGTTAAATATTTCACGTAATTCTGTTTGTAAACTTCAAAATATCTAAGTATGGATTTTAATTTTACATCCAAATAATGATTGACTTCTTTAATTTCAAATATATTTCTACAATTTAACAATTCAATTGAATTGTTTTTAAATACCATTTATTTATTTTTCTTCTAAATATTTAATTTCTTATTGGTTTTAAAAAAATCAATTTTGTTATAAAAATCAAAAAATACCTTTTTTTTTGAATTGGAATTGGAGGATTATCCAAATATTTTCTTTTTTCTACAAAATTGGTCTTATTTAAGCATTATGTAATTCCTGCTGCAGCTGGCAGTGAAGGTCTGTGTCTAAATGCTGGAAATACACTCTGAGCATGTAATGAGATGTGTCTTAATTTATTGATTGTTGCTCTGCTAAGTTTTATCAGCCAATTGGCCTCTTAGTCAAAATTGGACTCTACTCTTCAATTCAAATTCTTCCTAGTCTGAAAATTGTGTTCAAAATGTGTTTCTGGGAGACACCAAGAAAATTCTCAAAGCCCTCTGCAGGGGGACCAAACAGCCGGGGGTTAGAGGGAAAGAGTAGAAACTGGCAGACCATGCGGGCAGTATCAAGGAGCACCACTTCCTGCATTTGAACTTGGTTGGTCCGTCACAAAGTTCCAGTCGCCTCAGATGGCCAGAGAAGCTAACCAGGATTAGCCCGTTTACTGAGACAACTACAGGAATAATTTTGTTCAGTAGACCACCCACATGTCGGTTACCTTGTGAGTCAAGTTCAGATATTTTGTTTGCTTATCTGTTTTGGCTTCAACTCATCATATGGAATGGTAATGTCCACCAAAAATATCCTTGACTGTGTCCGGTCCATCAGCATAATATCAGGTTTATTTGGCTATAATAGTCCTGTCTGTGATGATGGCCCGGTCCCAGTATAGCCTGGTGCGATCATTTTTGATCACAGCTTCCGGCAAGTACTTGTAATAAGGCTGTTTCCAATTCACAAGACCATATTTCAGAGCAAGCTCCTGGTATAAGATTCTAGCTGCTAGATTGTGCCTGTGCAAGTACTCAGAGTTAGAAAGCGCTGAACAACTAGAGATGATATACCTAAGTGACTCACCGGGATGGCAACTAGCTCGACAGATGTCAATGGTGCTATCTTTTAGGATTTATCTCCCATAGTTGTTGGTCTAAATAGCCTGATCCTGTATTGCACAGAAAACACAGCAGCAATCTGAATCACATAGAGTATCGAAGTCTGATAAACAAGCCAAATTCAGAAGATGAAGCTAAAACACCGGATAAAAATGTAGCACAGGTAAGAGCAGAGGGGCAGACATAAATGACTTAGGAAGGAACTTACAATAATCATACCCCTTACTCAAAAAACAACAAGTCCTAAGAAAACAATGGCCACAAAACACCAAACCATCTAATCAGCTAACTACAGCAGTGCAAGTGCGAGACATAATGTCTTTATTTAGCTATGATCTTCTTGCTATGTTATTGTGATGTTATTTGATAAGAAGCGCAGGGAACTGCTCTTTTAAGTTTTTCCATAACTAATGTTTTTAAAATAGTTTTAAGCTTTATAAAATCAGGGATTTTTGGTACTTGGACTATTTACATTTTTCAACATGATGCCCTAGTATTAGCCAAATTAAATTTTCAAGGTTATTTCTTCATGAAAGTCAGTAGTTTTAAGTATTATAGAAAAAAAAATATGTGAAATATTTGTTTTAGAACCATAGAAAGTTAATTTAAACATTTAAAAAAAATATAAATTTTTTATTTGGAATTTGTCTGTTTGGTTTAAAGGTACAAAAGACTGTCTGTTTATCTGGTTTGAGAAAAAATCATGGTTGCATACCTAATAGTTTGGCTAGCCGTTTGTTATCTGGTATCTGGCAGGATAGGCCATATTGGACAGCTACCGGATATCTGTTTCATCTTTTATGATAAAGTTATTTGACAACAGATTTGAAATAAATAACTATTATTAAAAAAAAAAAAAACAAAAGAAACTAAACGAGATTGACTCATACTTGACATTAGATATTATCTCCTCTTCTAAAATGCTCCAATTAAAACATTTTCCACAGCAAATGAAATCCACAACATCTTTGATGTCTAAGTTAATATTTATAATTATAGGAAAATATAATCTCTGATCTGTTCTACAGATGTCCCTATCTTCATAGAACAGCTGGCGACACAGAACGTCGTTACCACCTTCGGTATTACAAGACTTGTATGTGCGTGCATGATACAGACGCTCGCGGGCTTTGCACTAAAAACGGCGCCCACTGTGCATTTGCCCATGGAGCACCGGACCTCCGTCCTCCAGTGCTCGATGTTAGGGAACTTCAAGCTTTAGAAAACCCAGATGGAGCAGATGGTGATGCTGCTGCCCCTAATGCACTTGATAGAGAACGAAATCTTATGAATGAAGATCCCAAGTGGCAAGGTTTGTTTCTCAAAAAATTTTTAATATGAATTGTGAAATGTTTGAATTTTTATTTTATAAAAATTATATATATATATATATATATATATATATATATATATACACTCACCGGCACGGAAACTTGGCCACTCGTGAATTTGCTGATTATTTGCACTGAAACGTTTTTTTAACAGTAAATTAAGGGTAGATGCATTCAATAAGTGTCTCTAATGGTTTTAGAACATAGAAATTTAATGTTTACTTCACCGAAATTTTTCTTTTCAAGATAACATGTTTTCACTAAAATTAACATCTTTCCATTGTCACTTTAAAAACACTACAAAGTTAAAAATTAAGTTTGTTTCTTTATTGTCTATCAGTTTTAATATCGGGTGTTTCCTCCTCTAGCCCTGATAACCGCTTGCATTCGATCTGGCATGCTTTGAATGATGTTTCTGACATCAACTTGCGGTATGCTGTCCCAAGCGGCCAGCGCTGCATTTCGGAGCTCATTTAGAGTTTGTGGCGGTTTGGAGCTGGACTTTATCTTTCTTTTGAGCATACCCCATACATGCTCAATTGGATTTAAGTTCGGGCTACGAGCTGGCCACTGTAATTTTTGTATTCCAACCTCTTCCAGATATTCCTCTACACAATGTGCGACGTGCGGGCGTGCATTATCGTGCATGAGGAGGAATTGGTCGTGTCCAATGAATCCCGAATAAGGCATTACGTGCTCCTGAAAAACTTCCTCGATGTATCGAGTAGCTGTAAGCCGATTATCGACGATGACCAACTCTGTATGTGCGTCGGAACTTACACCTCCCCATACCATTATTGAGCCTCCATGGAAACTCACAGTTTGGGTGGTGGTAATGGGTAGAAACCTCTCTCCTCTTTTTCTCCACACTCGTTCTCGACCGTCTGGATTACGTAAAGCTATTCGACACTCATCTGTGAACAACACTCTAGCCCATTGCTCGTGGGTCCAATTGACATGTTCTCTTGCGAACTGAAGTCGGGCTACTCGGTGCTGTCTGAGAAGTTCTGGACCTCGTGCTGGTCTACGAGCTTTTAAATTCACTTCCTCCATTCGTCTTCTCACCGTACGCTCACTAACATTAACGCCTCTTGCGATTTGGAGCCGCTGGTGTATCTCAACAGCGGTCAGGTAGCGGTTTCTCAAAATCTCCATAACAATAAAACGATCGTCCCGGGCCGATGTGCACCTTACGCCCCCACTGCCTGGCCTGCGGGTGTAGCGGCCTGTCTCCTGGTATCGTTTCAGTGAATACTGCATTGAGGACCGTGGTACGTTAAGCACAATAGCAACTTCACGTTGTGTCAGCCCTTGGTCAATTAATGCTACTGCTTGTGCAACTTGTGCTGGTGTTAATGGCATTTTTATTGGCTTTAAAGCACCTTTAGTTATTTAATTAAGACACAAGATCACAATAATTGAATAACCTTACAGTAAACTTTTCACAACACACAAATTTAAAATGTGAACTTAGTGGCTCAAATGACCCGATTCAACTAAAAATTAAAGAATTCGTCATGGTGCACTTAAACATAATGAATTACCCTCTTGAACTTGAGGGTAAACATTTTTTGACATACTTGCATAACAAACATTCATCAGAAACACTTAAAGCTTTTGCTATCGCGAGATAACCGCTTGGCCAAGTTTCCGTGCCGGTGAGTGTATATATATATATATATATATATATATATATATATATATATATATATATATATATATATATAATAATGAAATGTGTTCTAAAACAAACTAGTCCGATTTTAAAACTTTAATGATTTTTTTATTATATTTTAGCTGGTGTCAGAAAAAAAATCATTAAAGTTTTAAAATCGGACTAGTTCGTTTTAGAACACATTTCATTATTATTTAGTAATAAAAATAATAGTTAATAGAAATAGAACTGAATCTTACATGTTTGAACCTCAGTATCTTTAAGCTCACATAAATATTTTCTCAAAAAAATTTTCTGTTTTTGTTAATTTTAGAATGACTGAACCGATTGTGATCTAGGTTATATTTTATAAATTTTTGTGAAATTGACAAACTGATAAAAATAGTTTTGAGAATTATTTCCTTAACTAGTAAGCCTGGCGTCGACTACAGTACTAACGCGTCGAATCGGAGCGAGTCGCATTTATTCCTAGTGTGTCCATCTCTGAAGAATTGAATTGAATCGCTCATTCATCGCAAGCTCTCCATCAAAATAGGTCGTTTTTGCGTCATGGACAGCTCGGATGAAGAGATGGGAGATTTATTATTTGAAATAAATCTCCCATCTCTTCATGCGAGCTGTCTTTTTGATAAAGCAAAGGGAAGTAGAAAAAGGAAACGGCGCGCATCTACTTCTCTGCCTCGAGCGTCGAAGACTGAGGAGCGCCTAATCGAATCTCATCGGCGAAGAAATTTATCTGTCAAGCAATTCGCGCGGTCGATTCAATTCGGTGCGCCGCGGCTCTTTGCTAATGGGCGCAGTTTCATAGTAAATATTATATAGGAGACGACTTTCTGCGATTCGATTCGACATAAGGACGAAAGTCATATTAATCATCTTGAAAGTACCGCACAAAGAGAAGACCAAGTTAATAAGACCGCCCATTGCATACTTCTTTTGTATATATAATGTGTGATTTTTGTATAGTGTGCAATAAAGAAAATTAAATAAATAAATAATAGGTAAAACTGTATACTGTATTATATGTCTTGCTCTTGCAGTTTAAGTCCTGTCGATGTATATGTCTTTTTTTTGGGGTCAATTTGTTGTTTCGTAGAGTTTCAAATCACATAAATTCTATAGAAGTGTTTATTTCAGTAATAAATCATTTTTCGTTTATAATTTTACGCAAAAAAGGTCCTTACACTTTTTTAATGTCATATTCTGATCTGAATTCAAGTTATAACATTACTTTTTTACTTAAACTCCATTTTGTAATAAAACTACGAGTGTCGAAGGATATGGTAATAATATTTTTTTTACATAAAATTAACATCTCGAATTTTTGAATTAAAAATTAACTCTTGTGGCACATAAGTTTTACAAACATCACTATTATAGATCTGATCTAAATTCTACACAGACGAAGTAGTGTGTATATGCTAGTTTTAAGTGAAATGTGTTTAGTGAGTACTGACATTTTTGATAAGAATATCTACTATTGTATACCCTGTCAATCCAGGTGATCCAAGTGAAACAAATCCATCTTATTCTTTTTTTTTTATAGAAATACATTTATCCTCTATTAAGAAATGAAATGGAAATGCATTGTCATCTCTGAAGACTAACTGAGATGGGATACCTCATTTCCAGTAAAAACAGTCTCCGATTCTATACACTCACCATACGAAACACAGTAGTATTATGCTGCTATTTTTTTTTTGCTGTTATTCTGTGAGAGCGTGTTACTGCCCCGGTTGAGCCGACCCATTAATGCTACAACCGTAATGTAACTGCAGCGTGGCTCCTGTTCCCCTGTTCGTGGGGGTGTTGCAGTGAACTGCAACAAATTTTAATGGTGAACTATTATAAATTTATAATAACATAAATTCACGTACGACGTTCCCCGCGCAACTAAATCACAGAATGGTGAATAATGTTAGTCAACACATCATAGCGGCGACAAGGTCACGCGTCTATGCGACTTCTATTATCTTATTATTACGATTTCTGTGGTTGAAATATACATGTTTATAAATTTTTCTCTTTTTAATGTAACATATTTATCTTATTACTCTTCATTTCAGATACCAACTATGTGTTATCTTCATATAAAACAGAACCATGTAAAAGGCCGCCTAGATTATGTAGACAAGGGTATGCTTGCCCACAGTATCACAATAGTAAAGTGAGTCTTTCTTGAATACCGTAAAATTCAGTGCTTTAATTAAATTATAGTTCTTGCAATGTATTTATTGTTTATCTTTTTTAAAGATTAATTTTAGATGGTTAATATTACACCATAAGCAGTGCTATCCCACAGATTATTACTTCGGTGGAATTATTTTTAACTTCACACAACTACTTGTTGTGTCTGTTAATAATGTTTTTCCATTTCATAAATTCTAAAATTAAAAAAAAAAAAACATTAATTGTTTTCAATTTCAAAGTAATATTTATGTTTAATCTGGGGGCACGGCAGTGCCCGCCGCACTAAGCAATCGAATTTAATATAATATATATTACTTGTGAGATACATTGTGTTTTTATGCGATGGTCAAGTCAATTTATATATTTAAAACATAAAAGATTTTTAATATTGATATGGTCACTATAAAATGTTGTTAGGTTAGCTAATTACGTAATAACTTAAAACAGAAGGACCCTTAAGTAGGGATGGAAGAAATTAACCGATTTGGTATTACATGGATCTCACAACTTATTACGGTAGAAGAACTGAGTTGCGAGACTTGTTTTTTTTACAAGTTATGTTTTTGATGGCATACTTATTTTTGAAAATAATTCTTAACTCATATTGCGTTTTTTCTAGGATAAGCGTAGATCACCAAGAAAATACAAATATCGTAGTACACCGTGTCCTAATGTTAAGCATGGGGAAGAGTGGGGTGAGCCTAGTAATTGTGAGGCGGGAGACGCCTGTGGATATTGTCATACACGTACAGAACAGCAATTCCATCCTGAAATATACAAATCAACAAAGTGTAATGATGTGCAGCAGGCTGGATACTGCCCAAGGGGATTGTTTTGCGCTTTCGCCCATGTTGAACGTAAGTCGATTCTATACTGTTTGCTTTTTTTTTTGAAGCTTTCAGTGACAAACATGCAAGTAAGCACAGCACCAAAGACAACTGAAGACAGTCTATACATAATGTCCTTTAGAAAAAATCTAATTGCTGCAAAATTAAACAGCCAGTCCATTGAGACTAACTATCTGTGTAAAATAATATTATAATGAGTATGTATGTCAGTGCTTGCACAAGCACAAGTGCACTCTCTATTTTACCTCTTACAGTCTATTGGGATGAAATTGTAATATGACTAGAGATCATTAATATTGATACACCTGAGTGTAGAACCAACAACTGCATGCTTTTCGAGGCATGGGAGTGAAACGCCACCAACTCCCTGGCACCAGGCTGCTGCTGGGAATTCCTTAACAGAAAACCCTAATGACAGAATAAAACTACATATTTTATTCTATCATTTTTTAATTTAATACAAGTACAATGTGATACCAATGTTTCCCTGGACCCTTATAACTTTACAGGGAACACGTTGGGAATTAAAATCAACTAAATTAAATGCGATGAAACTCTTGAAAAATAGTTTTATTCAATGTGAAATAAATATAAGAAATCATTTTGTTTTATTTTTGTCTCACTTAGACACACACACACACACACACACAGGAATGGTCTGTTCCCCAGCTTACTAATCTTCAACTCAATATGGGTGACCTATAAACACTGAAAAAAAACTCCGCCATAGTGTAGTTTTCTGCAGACAACAAAGGCCATGATTGTGTTGGATACAGATTTGTTTATGTATTAGTTTGTTAATGTTCTCATAATTAACCATAAGTAAACGTGACTGAAGAGAATCCATCACTCAATAATTTTCCGTGGGTGTTGTGAGAGGTGGCTATGAGAAGTGCTAGAAAAATATTGTGGCTTCCGATAGATGTCGGTAAATGGGATGGTTATATCTCATTAACATCAGACAATGATGGATGGATGAAGGAATGAAGATATCCGCAGTAGAACCAGAGTGACCGACAACCGATTGGGAGAAAAGGTTCTCGAGCGGCAGCCTCGTACTAGCAGGCGAAGTGTATGGCGTCCCCCTACACCCTAGATGGAGTGACAACCTAATAAAATGTGCAGAAAGTTGATGGATGCAGATGGCTCAGGACCATGTTTTGTGGCATTGTTGGGGGAGGCCTATGTTCAGCAGTGGACTTGTGAAGGGCTGTAATGATGATGAACATCAGACAATAACATCCAGAGTGTTTTATTAAATAAGTAATATGTAAGATATGATTGCAGCCTTAATGGTGTGAGGCATTTAACACTGTGTTTATCAATCCACCTGCCAACTGTGACGATTCAAGGCAAATCCTTACTACAATACAAATAAAAGATTTAAAATGGCAAAAAAATGGCAGAGGCCCATGTGCAGCAGTTGACTTTTAATGGCCTATAAGGAAATACGATGTATTCAAGAACTTTAAATAGTGTCTATTTTTGACACATAGATTGGTCTTTTACGTGGCATTCCGTTTCAAATCTGGATTTTTATATTACCCCTTAGGACTCATGATTACTTACACATAGTGGTAGAGCCAGCAACACCCAAGCCAGCTTTAGATTGTGTGATATACAATCTCATATACTACTAATTCTGGCGATATGTAACAGTGTCAAAGGTGCGAGACATTCGGTATTGCGATCGCATTTCTGCTGATCCTGCTGAACGTGGTGATTGCGACAAATCTTCCCAAAAACGGAGACCTAAGTCCATTTCATTATACAGAAAAAGAAATACAAGATGCTTTATACATCTTGAACTCAATGATGATGAATGTTAGTTTTTACATAAATCCTTGGTTTACTGTAGCGGAAGACTTGAGCAATAGTCGCGATCTGAGCGCGCCGCTGGAGTGCGGCACCAACCTGGCGGAGCTGCTGTCGTCGGCGCTGCCCGACAAGCGCGCGTCGCCGCCGCCGCCGCACGCCAACGGCGACGAGTGCGCCTCCACCTCCAGCGGCGGCTCCACCGCGCCGCGCCCGCACTTCGACGACAAGTTCTCATGGCACCCGAGAAACACGTTCGACGCCACCGTGCTGCAGGAGGTCGTCGGCAACGCCCTCGACGACCTCCACCTCGACGACCCTCTCAATCTCGTCGCCTCGCTCGACCGCGACCTCTCCGACAGCGAGGGCCTCCTCGGCGGCTCCGCCCCCGTGAACATCCCCCGGCCGGCGCTTCGCGGTTTCAGCCCGCCTCCGGGCGGATCCCCACTCCCGCCGTTCCTGCGCTACGCACCTAATGAACCGGAACGTCTGTTCAATTCGCATATCAAAGCTGGCAGCTTCGGCGCCGCCGGAGGGGGACCCTTCGAGTTTGCGTCCGCCTCGCCCTCGGCCCCGACTGAGTTGTCTCGTCTACGTGAAGAGGTGGTCGCTTCGAGAGCGGCCGCCGCGCGTTGGGACGAACGCATCGCTCAAGCTCGCTCCGCGTGCGAAGCTTGGCAGCGCGAGTCCGACGAAGCTCAGCGCAAGACGGCGCTAGCTGAGCGACAACGGGATGAAGCGCTCTCTCACGTGATAACCCTTCGACGCGAATTGGAAGCGGCGCGTGCGAGCACCAATCGACGAGAACTACGCGGTCTGCCGCTGACGACACTCAAAGCGATGCAGGTGCAAGCGAGAGCAGAACTCGAAGAGATCGAGAAGGTTCTGTATCTGGAGACTGCGACTAAGTGTATGGTGTGCGAGGAGCAACCTCGGAGTGTGACTCTCGCTCCATGCAATCATTATGTCTTATGCGAAAGCTGTGCCGCTACGGCTAAAGAGTGTCCCTACTGCCAGACGCCAGTCCAACACCATCAGTAACGAAATGGTGATACTAAGTGTGCTGGCAAATGCTTTGCATGATGTTTAGTGTTGGTTCGCTGCTAGTTGTTTGTTTGAACTGCAAGAAGTCAATTGCGTTATTGTAAACAGTTGTTTTTAAAGTGGTGTTAGTGTAAAATTTAAATTTCGTATTTGAACACAGTTAAACGCAAGTGGTTTCTAGCAGTGGTAGGTATGTATTTATTAAGCTCCTTTTTATAGTCGCTCTCTACTCATATCTTGTCTCAAAAACATAATGCATAAATATCCTCGTCTTTTGATCTGCCTTTATTAAAAAAAAATGGATACATTCTCATTGATATTTTTATATATGGGTAGAGTTGATTCAGGTAAGATATATCATTTGATAATTATTATAGGATATTTAATTTAAGCATAAAGAGCAAGACTTATTCTGATAAATTTATTGAAAGGAATAATATAATAAAAGATGGAGCATGTTGAATTAGAATTTTTCAAATTTACCAATGCAGTTATTTAATTAAAGGCTATGTGTAGGATATTCAGCTAGTTACTGAAAGCAATATTGTGAAACAAAAAAGAACTTTGGTATATTATGCCACTCATAATACATAGAAACTGAATAAAAATTTGTATAAAGTATTATGAGGTGTTTGTCAGTGTTCTAATACAAAAACAGATTCGTATTTTCAAACGCTATACAAGGTTACTGGGAACCCGACAACTTCCTGGCGTGGTGTGATCGGGGAGTCAATATGCTACTAATTTAACCCCCCCATATGTATGGTCGAAAATGAATAGGTCTTGAAATATACTGATTAAGATTTTTCAATTACATCCAGAATTTCGTAAATACTAAATAAAAATTAAACATTTTTTTTTAATTTTTTATTCTTATTAATATTTTAATGTCATAAAATTCTAAAAATTAATTGTTTTATCATTACAAAGGAATTGCCGTTTTTAAAATGTAGCACATTCTTTCTCGGTTGAAGTTCAGCAGTAAGTGAGCGAGAATGTAAACTTCCCTGCCCATGATTATGATTAGGTTATGAATGTATTCGCTTCATTGAAGCTTCAAGGAAATAAAAAAACTTAAAAGAATGCATACAAAAAATTTTTCATTTTTATTTAGAATTTAATACAAAATCATGGGTAATTACATAATGATTTTTCATATTTACGCGAACACTACACATTGATTAAAACTACTTTTACGGATTTTATCGCGTTTAATTTACTTTTAATTATATTTTAATTCCCGACGTTTCGGGTGCTTTCCAGCACCCATGGTCACGGGGGACTGAGGTGACTGACGTCCCGATGTCATTGTTAAGCTCGGAGTACCTTCAGCTTTTTTATTTATTGTTTATAGTCCGATCTATGCAAAATGAACTGACTATATCTTGAGGTCTTGCAGTGGTATGCTTGGGTTTAGTTTCAATTTTATTGATTATAGGGTCCCAAGCAGGTGGTAGTACCCAGCCTCCTTCTCTATTGAAATTAGGATGTTTTTTAATTTCAATAGCCTCACGTATCATCCTTGGTAGGAATCGGTGTTTTTTCGCGAGGATTTGTGGTCTATCAAATCTGATGTAATGGTTGGGGCCGTCTAAGATATGATCACAAACTGAGACTTCCCGAAACGTTAATGCTACGTTGATGTCGAGCATATAGCTGATGTAAAGCATCAACGTTCCGGGAAGTCTGCAGTTTGTGATCATATCCTAGACGGCCCCAACCATTACATCAGATTTGATAGACCACAAATCCTCGCGAAAGAACACCGATTCCTACCAAGGATGATACGTGAGGCTATTGAAATTAAAAAACATCCTAATTTCAATAGAGAAGGAGGCTGGGTACTACTACCTGCTTGGGACTTATAATCAACAAAATTAAAATTAAACCCAAGCATACCACTGCAAGACCTCAAGACATAGTCAGTTCATTTTGCACAGATCGGACCATAAACAATAAATAAAAAAGCTGAAGGTACTCCGAGTTTAACAATGACATCGGGACGTCAGTTACCTCAGTCCCCCGTGACCATGGGTGCTGCAAAGCACCCGAAACGTCGGGAATTAAAAATAAAAATAATTAAAAGTAAATTAAACGCGATAAAATCCGTCTATCTCAAGACCTGTTCATTTTCAGCCATACATATGGGAGACATATTTGTAGCATTTTACTCACCTATCACGCCCTGCCAGAAAATGGTCGAGTTCCCAATAACCCTATATAACTACAGTTACATTATTGAATTATAACCATTAACGCTTCAATATTGTCTCAATAATATTTGAAAAAATAATTGTCTCGTAATTAAACATTTTTACACCAAAGTTGTATCTAAGACAAATACATTCGTATTTTAAATACTTTTTATATTTCTCTATTCTAATATGTAGTGAATATTGTTCATAAATCAAATATTCTATATTTAGTGCATGGTTTCACTGAGTAGTGGTTTATATAATGATGTAATATTATGCTTTGAATGTTAACAATTTTTTTTAAATCATAGATTTATGTATTAGAGCCCGTTCCCATTTGTCGGGTGTTGGACCCGACAGAAAATCGGCTGCTCTAGTAACAAAACATTTTATTTGAAGCTGTTCACATTTATCCGACACTTAACATATTTTTGTTGACAAGAAATGTCGGGTGTTTTGCCAGTTCTTTACGTACGTTGAATCTCGTTCGCCTATTATGAGTAAGTATGGCGCTGTTCACATTATGTCGGATGTCGGGACCGACAACCCTCTATATATCGGCGCGCACGAAGAGTTGTTGCGTTTTTATCGTATCCTACGCATTGTAGGCACGTTCGGTGTTTCGTAATAATGGAAATAGATAATATACATCCTGAAGATTTGATCACACTAGTTCAGGAAAGAGGTGTTTTTTGGGGCGAAACGTTTTTTTTTCTTGTTTTTTTTTCTAAAATAATTCATCACAACAAAAGCTTCGTCGACGTCCATCGTGTATACTCGTAGGCTCACATATTATGCCAAGCTTCAATCCGGTCCGACAACCGACTAGTGTGAACAGAGCCGCCGACACCCGATTAAAATACGGCGTCCGACACCCGACAACTGGGAACTAGGTAACTTGGAGGACATATTGCTTTGTCTGGTAAAATAAACAGACTTGTAGGTTTTTATGACATCTTTACTCGAAATTTAACACTTATGGCAATGCTTTTATCAGTCAATTTCCAACAAACATAAACGACATGATTTTTTATCTCTTTAATGCTAAAGTAACAGATTGATTAAAGCATTGTGATTAAACTTAGAGATACAAATTATATTTAACAATTATAAGAGTAAGTTTTTAGTTTCCTAACTAAACAGATTTTGCCTTTTATACTTCATACTACACTGTTTGAGATTGTTGATTTCATTTAAAACATGGTGTAATAATAAATTTTGTGGAGAGAATGTAATACAATTTTTATATGCAGTAACATTTTGCAGTCTTTATATCAGTGTACATATATGAGAGAGTTGTTAATTGTTTTTTTTTACCATTTCTTATAAACGAAACTTTTAAGAAGTGTGACTGTCAGTTTAGTCAATTGTTTTCCAAGCACAATTGTTTTTGCATGCAGTTAGCGAACTAAGGACCAATATCAAAACGAATTTTATACAGTGCGATGCTATAGATTTTGTGAAATGTATGTTTTTCCAATGTTGCAATTTTTTAGTACTAAATATGTACTATTTATTAGATTTTAGTGCATTTTGTGTGTACATTCCCATTGTTTTTAGAAGGGCTTATTTTTATTTAAACTCTGTGAAGGTGACACATTATTTTGATTACAAGAGTCAAACTTTTATTACCTTTGTTTTTAATTTTTTGACTGCATTACAAGATATGTACACATATATTTTTCTCTTAGCAAAGACTACCGTTTTGGTCAATATATTTGTAGCATTTACTAACTTTAATAATGTTCAAATTCTGTGCATTATTAAAATTGTTCTAGCATACTATATGAGATTGTTTTATAAGCTCTATTTTTAATTTTAATACAATAACCTATTTATATATTTAAAAAAAAATCAAATCTTTTGTATCTGCATATTATATTAGTAATAACAAAATTAACTTAGATTTTAACTTAGATGTAAGTAGCGTTTTCAAATTGTAATGGACATTATATTTTAAGTGTGTAGTTGCAGCGTCGTGTATTTGTAATAGGAAGCAATATGACTACAGCCGCCTTTAATTGTAATAGTTTTTCTAATTGAATTCATTATACAGAAACCACAGCCTTGAGGAACAAATGTCCTGTGTGGTCTATATTTAATAAAATCTTTATTGAACCAATCTTGAATATTATCATCAGATTAGAATATGTTGCCCTTAAATGTCATATAATATATACCACAATGTCGACACAGCACATTTTGTGTCGTATTCACAGTTTTAACAAACTTAACAAGTTTTACAATAGCTGCTTATATCTATAAATTATAAAATGTCATCACCTGATTATATAATCAGGCAGATCATGGTGTGTCTGTAGATTCTGAGATGGCCACATTTTGTGACGTATCTACAGCTTTTAAAGTTGCCTTTCATCCATCGCCACACTAATCGTCAAACAATTAACATCTTACGATTTAACTGAGGTGTTTCATAAAATGCTACCTTTTCACAATCTAGAATTTAAAATTAATCAGAGAGAGCCGCGTTTAAAATAAAAATTTGAAATGTTCTTGAATTTGAATGCTTGTCCGATCCGCCGCAAAATTTTCAATGCGGTCCGACAAGTGGTCTAAATAGTCACAAAAATGAAATTTTTTATCCTCAGACTAACAGAGAAATATAAATATATAGCTGCGTACAATTTCACGTGACGCCATGAGCATGCCAACTTCTTGACACTCGCGCACACGTCTTCTATTTTTCTATGTCGGTACTGCTGGACGCACACCTAAAACCATGTTAATTGGACAAATTGAGATGCAAATGTGTACATTAGTGAGTGATCGATGATCATACAATAAGTTTAATATAGTTTTGGGTTGACTTTAACATGAAACGGGCGCAGTGTTGCATCTTTCTTCCCTTGTTGGTCTGAGATTTCATCGTGAAGTCTCAGTGCTTTAAGAATAATAGATGTGTAAGAAACAAAATGTCCTGTGTGGTCATCGCCGATAGTAGCTTGCTAGCGTTTGTATTTCTAATTATTTAAAAATTAGATGTGTATTAGAATCTACGTTATTTTTATATAGAATCTTTATCACATGGAAAATACTTTCATTGATAATATAAAATTTCATTGATATTTAAAAATATTATATTTATGCGACATTATATATTGGATTAGAGTTGTGTGTAATTATTAGTATGACATTGAGCAATTTCATTCGAAAAGTGATCAATAAAACGAATTCATAAATGAGAAATTATGTTCGGATGTTATTTTAAGTTCCATATAAGTTTTAAATGTCTTTAAATCAACTACATTCTTAAAAAAGATTTTACATATCAGTTATTCTTTTCCTTAAAACTACAAAAAACAATATCAAATTTACTAGGAAATATTTTATTCACCTAAGTGCATAAACTCGTAAACTTTTCGAATGTGATTGCGTCATCGCTCATGTAATAGATTGGATTTGAAGAATATGAATGCAGGTACAAGTTGGTCCGATTGCACAGCACTGACGGCTGACGGACGCGGCGCAATCTTGTTGTTATTTTATGATTATTAATTATTATTGTTTAAGCAATTATTTTACTCTATATTTTGAATCAATTTTTACAGTTTGCATTTTATTTTAGTTTATATTGTTTAGGACCAATTTTTTGTTCTACGACTTAGTTTTATGCGTATGCATAATGACGACATTTTATATATTTTAATATAATTTTTTTAATTATTTAATCGTTAGGTAGGTAGGTCCAACAAATTCTTTCAAATTATAATTGTTAATTAGAAATAAATAATGTTATATTAGTAAACCAATTTGCATTCACACTCTCGTAAGATCAAATGAATTATGTTTCCAATTTTAATATTTATTATTCGGCATTCAAGCTTCTCATATTATCATAGTAGATATTTTGAAAAGAAAAATCATCATTTTTTAAATCCATGTGATACAAAAGTGTAACAGAGATGTGAATATTATAACTATACTAGGTAGGTAGGTTTAATAAATTTTAAATTCCATTCAATAGTTAATGTGTTTTATTTATGTTACCTTTTAAAAGTCATTTTTATTAAATGTAAGTAGATACAAAACGAGCTCGCTGTACGTGTTTAATGTTTTTAATTAAATATAATTGGTGTTAGACCCTTTTTACTGGAAGCAAGGTATTCCATCTTAATCCTCAGGGTTGACAACGCATCTAGAGTTTGATTCTTCATCGAGGATAAAAGTAGATGTTTCAGGGCCACAGCATCCACTTACCATCAGGTGGTGTGTGCTCGCTTGTCAGCCTCCTCATTCTATAAAGAAAAAAGATTGCTTCACTCTTCTCTCACCTATATTATAATAACAATTTTTCTCGACTTTCGTTTTGGCTTTTTTTCATTATGCGTTATTTAAGAGTGAATAATGCATGTTCCATGAATTATGTGTTACAAATTATTGCTTTTTCAAAAATAATAAGAGATGCCGCCAATACTCACTATTACTCGGCATTTTTTGTTACTCGTCGAATAGCGAGTAATAGCGTTCATTATTCCATATTCGGCGAATAGTTGTCTAAATAAAATAAACTTCTATTAAATGGACAGAAAAACTATAGATCGACAAAATAGTTACTTGTATTTATCTTTAAAAAAACCGTATTAACATACATTCATAATTAAAAATCTAAAAGTTAGCAAAAATCTGTCATGTTGAAGTTAATAAGGCTTTTTAATTAATATTCAAAGTCTAGAATAGGCCGATTGTGGTGCAGAAAAACTAAGTTTTCTGCACGACTGGGATCGAGTCGGTTGCACTTTTTTTTTCGTAAACCAAACCTGCCTCAGAAAGTAGTCTTTCTGAATAAACAGAGCTTGCTGGTGTGACTAAGTATAGTTTAGTATAGACTAAGCAAGCTTACTTAAAATTGGGAATCGATTCTTATTGGTCCTAAAAGACAACCATTCATATGGGCTTAAACTTCTGTCAGCCTTTGCTAACCTGATGTCGTAGGCAATTTCATCAGCAATGGTATTATTGGGTGGTTCTTCATTAGACTGCTCTGTTCTCGTAGTTCATGAGTTTCTGAAACGACATCCCCCTTTTCATTGTCTAAGTGAGGACTTGGACGCCATTTCTTGCACATAATGAGGCTATTCCCCGTAGAATATGTTACATACAACAAAAAGGTTGCCTTGATAATAGTCATCTTAGATTTTGTTAGATTACAGTAGCATACATATGATAGGTAAGTTCAAGAGACAAGTGTAATGTTATTATTTGATAACAAAGAAATTATTTTGTATATTCGTCTTTTATGTCGAATAATTATAGCGAGTATTCGCCACGAGAAATGGCGAGTAATCGATATTTGACTATTCGTCATAACAACTATTCGCGGCAAATAGGTGGCGCAAGGCGTGGACGAAGTGGGCGACCGCCTACGGCCCAAAAGGCCTCGCACCCTGAAAGATCAAAGAATTTTCATTGGACAAAAATATAAAACTAGGACGATGAAACTTCAAAGATAAAAATTCTTATTTATTACTAAAATAGTCAAAACATAAGCATGTGCCGGCAATTAGTGATCAGTGCCGGCAAATTGCTATGTAAAAAAAACCGGCCAAGAGCGTGTCGGGCCACGCTCAGTGTAGGGTTCCGTAGTTTCCCGTCCGTCACAATAATTGTTCCCACTTATGAGTTTAAAGGTGAGTATCCATTATGTTCGCGCTCCAGCAGCGCTCCGCGCTCCTGCAATTGCTCCCGGTAGTGGGTACTGTTGTTTCCATCCAAGATCAAAATGATTTTCCTAGAAAGTCCTTATAAAGTTCTACTTTTCAGATTTTTTTCATGTTTATTTTACCACTTTGTCGGCGTTATTGATACACATATTGGTACCAAATTTCAGCTTTCTAGTGCTAACGGTCACAGAGATTAAGCGAGGACGGACAGACGGACAGACAGACATAGCGAAACTATAAGGGTTCCTAGTTGACTACGGAACCCTAAAAAAGCCAAAACAAAAGTCGAGAAAAATTGTTATTATAATATAGGTGAGAGAAGAGTGAAAGAATCTTTTGTTCTTTATTGGTAATGGATGCTGTTTAGCGTTGTTTACGTAAATAGTTTTTATTTTTATTTATTTGCTTTTTAAGGGAAATATACAGTACAAAAAAAAATACATTATAAAACATATAAAAGTAATCCTAAAACCAATGAAGTTTCCACAGATATCTAAAACATATTAAAAGCTTGCAACCACAATATTTTAAAGATTAAAAAATAACTAAATGGTATTTATATATAAACATTAAGTACTAAGCAGTAAAAAGTAATATAATACACACAACCTAAAGTGAAGCTAGCAATTATAAATTAAGTATTACAATATTTTTATAACTATTATATTTACGGTGAAAAATATCTAGTTCACAATATTTCAAGTTAAAACTTTTACATGTACGAGATACAAAATTATTTGAAGCATACTTAGTTTTTACTTTACGCAATGCAAAAAGAGGCTTATTTCGTGCACCTAACCGGTGACACGCAAGATTCACTTTGCTTAAAAGTAGCGGAGAGTCGATGATATTATGTAGTAATTTGTACAACAACATTTGATCTCTTATATCACGGCGTTTTTCGAGTGTATAACTGTGTAAGCTATCAATAATGGAGTCTACAGAAGAATTATATCGCTTTAAGTGACGCAGAAACTTATTATTGATTATTTCAATCATTTTAACATAAACTTTGTATTAAGGATACCAACATGAAGAACAATATTCAAGAATAGATCGCACCTAAGTATTAAATAGTATAATTAATGTTGTAGAGTTTTTAAAATCTTTTGAGATACGCATAACAAAACATAGCATTTTATAAGCTCTTTGAGTCATGATATTAATAGGTACGTGTTCTCAGTAACAACTTACTATCCAACTGAACACAAGATCACGCAGTGCATTTACTCTCTTTAGTAAAATATCGTCGAGCTTATAGTTAAGATTGGATTCTTTTTTCTAGTAAATGAGATAATATTACATTTCTTGATGTTCAAGTAAAAATGATTTGCCTGGCAATATGATCTAAGCCTACACAGATCCTCTTGAAGTACATTGCAGTCTTCTATAGATTTAATAGACCTGAAATTTTTTATATCATCTGCAAAAAGGAGAATTTTGGAATTATGGAAGTAGGATATTACATCATTTATAAATATTATAAATAGTAGTGGACCAAGATGCGAACCCTGAGGAACACCTGAACAAACTGGGAGAAATGATGAACAGTGTCCTTTTATTGCAACTGCCTGACTACGATTTCTAAGATAAGAAGATATCCATCGAAGTAAATCACCATGTACTTGTACTTGTACCATGTACTCTTTAACGTACCTATGGTAGTGAAAGTTGGGTGTGGCAGAAGAAGCACGAGAGTAGAATAAACGCAGTAGAAATGCGGTAGTAGGAGTATGTTAGGGCTGAATCTGAATGACAGGGTAAGAAATTGTGTAATAAGAGAAGAGTGTGGTTTGCAAGATGATGTTGTGACCAGGATTAAGAAAGGAATGCTTCGGTGGTTTGGTCATGTGGAAAGAATGAATGAGGAAAGAGTGTCAAAGAAAATTTATCTTGCAGAAGTGAATGGCAGAGTCGGAAAGGGAAGTCCTAGGCGAAAATTTATCGACCAAATTGGCGATTTATTGAAAACGGGCCAAATTAGGAGTACCCTTAACCGACGAGCATGTATGCGTAGGTGTATGGATGTGAAGGAGGCGAGAGAGTTGTGTCAGGATCGTGCCAAATGGAAGTCTGTAGTCTCTGCCTACCCCTCTGGGTGACAGGCGTGAGTGTTTTTTATGAAAATCACCATGTACACCGATTGGATCTAATTTGTGTATCAGAATACTATGTGAAACACTTGTTGAAATAGTTTTTGTTTAGTGTTTAGTATATTTAACTGTAGGTAAAAATAGTTGTAAAAGTTTTAATGTATTTTAAAAATTATATATTATTTATATTACCTATTTGATAAATTATGATAGCAAAACGTCGTTCCTACTATAACTATTGCGTGGATGGATACTAAATGAAATGACCAACAAAAGGTTTCATATCATTCTTTAAGTTACCGAAGAATTTTAGAAGGAAATTATGAAAGGTGAATTTATTTAATTTTTTTTGTTAGATAGGTTCTTACAGCAAAAAAGAATTAAGGTAATAATTTGGTCTACAGAAGAAATACCTAAGTGCTTTATTACAAAATTACTTAAAATTTACTTCACTATCCATCCATTTACTTACATACATACCTATACTTGTATTTTGTAATTAAAATATTTTAAGTTATAATAACACAAAATACTGAAATTAAAACTGTATACTAAGAAGAATTTTTAAATAAGTAGAATAGATCACATTTCTGTTAGGAATCGTATTCCAGGTTTATTTGTCGTTCACACTATCTGCCTATGTCTTCCGAACGAAGCGTTGCGATTCTTGACGAATGACCTTGCAATTTGCATGCGTTGGGGATCGCAATACTCACATAGGGGCGAAAGTATGGTCAGTCGATCGTAGTCAGAATAGGTACTACACATAATTAACAAAAAGACTGGCCTGTTGGTCTAGTGGTTAGTGACCCTGACTGCTATGCCGGAGGTCGTGGGTTCGATTCCCACCCAGGACAAATCTTTGTGTGATGAGTACGATCATTTGTTCTGTGTCTGGGTGTAATTTATCTATAATATTTATGTATTTAGAAATATATAAGTATGTGTATCAGTTGTCTCTAGTACCCATAACACAAGCTCTGCTTAGCTTGGGACTAGATAGCGTTGTGTGAAAGTTGTGGAATATCAAAATCAAAATATCAAAATAATTAACATTTCGCAATGTATTTTTTTACTTTCTATTGACATCCCTTAATAACCACGGAAAGTCCGCCGTGAATTAGGAAGCGGAAAAGATGCAAAGTAATATGGACACTAACGCGCAGCGATAAAGTTTTATTTGGCATGCGTGCGCGATTTATCTGATTAATAATAATTATGTAGGCTATTAAACGTCGGCAAGCAGTTGACATCATAGGAGTGCAACTTCTGTACGTAGCACTATTATTTATTCTGTGGTTTTAGCCCTTCTGAACCTAAAAATGCAACGACCCATCTCTAATAAATACAAACCAATATCAGGTGGCACGTTCGTTTGTAGTATTCACTTCGCTCCGTAAGCCGTAAACGTTGTTGATGTTGCGTGCCGCTTGTGCTGCGTTGCTACCACGACCGGTACTCATATTCCATAATTATTCGAGTTTTCACGTATCCACGATGAAAAAGATTCAAAAGCGATAAAAACATAACGTTAAGAGCATAGGCATATGCGTTTCGCGTCGAAAATTACATGTTTTAGGGTTCTTCCAAGGGCGATATCGTAACAATGTGAGGAGATTATTTGAAGAAATTAAGGGCTTTAGAAAGATGAAGTCTTTATTTAGTGCACTGCAATGAAAAATCGTAGTTTTAATGACGTTTTTTTTAGAGCGAAGACAATCCCTTCATAGCGTTTTACGAAAAAATGCGACAGAGTTATTTTTCAGGTTGAATACAACTATTATTATAAGCTAAAATACTTTATTTTAAGCTTTATTATAATGGAATATGTAGTCTTTTAGTGTATAGCAAAACCTAAATTACGAAAATATTTCGATTTAATATTTTAAAACAATATTATAAAATCACCAAAACTGTCTACTTCAACACATTTTTTTCCGTGTATTTGGTTATAAACATATGTTTTTTTAATTATTTTATAAAATACATGTAATGTTAAATATCTACCCAAAAAATTTACTCATTTTATGTTATCAATTATTTTATATAATTATTTTAAAAATACTCTCCGGGCTCAGATGAAGTAAAAAAGTTTTTTACTTCATCTGAGTCTCCGGGTAATCCCAACGACAGGACGTAATACTTTTTCTCCGACACCGCGCGATCGCCTTGATACACCGATAGGGATATTATACTACACTATACTATAACTGGCTACCTATAGCACCATCGAGCATTTTAAACGATTGAGACTTTTATAAGTGATATTTTTGGTAGTAAGTAATTTTGAAATATGTTTATGGTAATGGTAATATTTAAATATTAAATAATGTAATGGTGGCAAATTTACATTTCATACATATTTTTTTAGAAATTGTAATGAACGTAAGCAATTCGGATCCAGTAAAAATACAAAATCGTTGGATTTCACCTTTGGCTCCGTGGCGGAGTGACTTGGTAACGAGTTGTAGCGCTGAGCGCCGCGGGTTCGAATCCCACACGGAACAAAAATTTGTATAACCTACAAATAATTGTTCCGGGTCTGGATGTTTGTCCTTGTGAAATTCATGTATTTAAACTGCCCCCACGATGTACAAAAATTCCTAGTGTGATAACTTAAAGACATGCCATCAAACACATAACTTGTAAAAAAAAACCAAGTCTCGCAACTCAGTTCCTCTACCGTAAAAAAGTTGTGAGATACATGTCCTTCTGTCTTAAGTTATTACGTAATTAGCTAACATAACAACATCTTGTTGTGACCATTATCAATTTTAAAAATATTTAATGTTTTAAATAAGCAGAAGGACGCTTAATTAGGGACCGAATAAATTAACCGACTTGGTATTACATGGATCTCACAACTTTTTACGGTAGAACTGAGTTGCGAGACTTGGTTTTATTTACAATAGGTAAAAATAAATGTTTTTGATGGCTTGTCATTTCTTTTTGTAGATAGTCCTACTCTTTTTCCTTCCGGTACCTTCTACTTCTTAATTATCAACAAAGTATCTATCTACACCTTTTATTCCATTATATTATACATATACGTTATACAGGTACACTGATTCATTCACTGCAAATATAACTTTGTAATCCTATATATTTATATGGGATTACAAAGTTATTTATGCAGTTAATGTATCTAGAAAACTGGACCGAAATTGAAAACTATTTTAGTTTTTGCTTGATTTATACACTAAACACCAATTGTGTTCTAAGTTTGAAGCTTCTATATCTGCTAGAAGTGCCTTAGAGTTTTGATGATCGGTCTGTCAGTCAGTGACAAAATTAAGATACTTTAACTTATTATAATTCCTTAACTTCAAATTGAATGAAATTGAAATATACTGTATCTATACAATGCCTGCTTGGTTTCTGAAAATTCAGGTTTCTAGTTCTATCCACAACGAAGTTATAGGGGGTGGAAAATGGCCTGAATTGCTTCGAGAGACTTGGCGAGGGCACTGCCGTCCCCCCAGATATAAAAGATATGAGCCGTGCTTGAGTTGAGTAGCTCAAGGGCTAAGGCTAGAGCTCGCGTTTACGGCGAGCACTAGGCGTAAGGGCCGCCGACACAAATGAAATTGTTAGTTTGATGAATTATGTATATATTATGAAACAGAATAAATTTTATCAAATGATATATATTTTATATAATACATATTTTTCAATTAGAACATATATTGTAATATACTCAATAGGGTGAAAATGTAAAGTAGACTTCAATTTACTAAAAGAATAAATCAATTTCCACATATTAGCCTCCGATTTCTATACATTTTAATACGTGGTAGAGCCATGCTGCAGTTATATTAGTAGTATAGTTGTAGCACGAATGGGTCGGCTCGACCGGGGAAGGACCACGCTCTCACAGAATACCAGCGTGAAATAGTAGCTTAATGCTGCTGTATTTCGTATGGTGAGTGTAGAGAACCGGAGACCTTTTGTACTGGAAACGAGGCATTCCATCTTAGTCCTCACGGGTGACAACGCATCTGCATTTTGATTCGTAATCGAGGATAGATGTAGATGTCTATGGGCCACAGCAACCACTTACCATCAGGTGGACTGTGTGCTCGTTTGTCACCCTATCCTATAAAAAAAATACACTATATAAGCCATTATGTGGATTTTTTTTATTCTTTTAGTGTAGTGTAACTAAAGGCAACTAGCCTCGCGCTCGCCCTGACACGCACACAGAGATAACATTGTAGTGTGCGTCAATATTACAATGTTCCAATTTCCAAACCGATCGCGTAGATTTCGACTTGAGACATATTTGAATATATTGCGCTCTTAATATTGATTAGCGTTATGTAATTAGTCATTTATTTATTGAAACAAATGACTCTTCAGTGGTGTCAAATTCACTTTCTGTATATTGAAGTGCTGGTGTTTGTACTACAGTGCGGCTACGATGCCTATTCAAGTACAGAAGACCAAAATTCCTTAATCTATCCAACTGCAAGAGGCAAGTGTGATGTTATGTCCCGGAAACTTCACCGCTGCTTGGGGAGACGTTTTCAAGCTACTGGAGTGAAAATGATACAAGTCAACATCAATCACCGACATTTAGTTTACGATATAATCTTTGTGGCATTTCTTGGAGGAGGCCTATGTTCAGCAGCGGACCTGTAGAGCTGTAATGACGATGATGATTTACGATACGATATAATAAGCTTTGGCGACCGCTAGTGACGGCTTGATGAAGAATGCACGGAGTCGATAGATAACAGTGGTTCAGACCAGTGATGGGCTGTTTTTTTTTAAATTTTAAGCCAGTGTTTGAACACATTCCCACCATGGTGACAAGTGGTGTACCTTTGAACGGATATAGTTGTAGCGTGGTCTACCCCGTATAAAAGCTTTTTTTAGCCTTAGACGGTGAATCGCACTGTTTTAGCGTAACAAAATCTTATTTACTCTTGCCTTGAAGACGCCCAGATTGTATATATGATGATAATAATAAAGTCCTCTACAACAAATTTCTGACACGGCGACTAGTGTCAAGGTAGGCCAGCCATCAGCGCAGGACAGCAATATAATAACCCAGTGAATATACTATTCGCAAGCACAGACGCACTCTCTTCCCACACTTTCATAATCCGATTGGACGAAAATTAAATAGGGGTATAATAAAACAAATTTCTTTTTTAAATCTTTAATGTTACATTGCTTATAATTCGTGAAAAATACATTCAGACAACCAAAAATAACTCAAATTTATGTTAATTAACATGTAATTTGCACACATTTGGTAACATACGTCCCGAGATACAATCAACTTTACATAAAACATTTTTTCAATAAAAAAATATAAAGTAAATCTTTCGTATGGTTTAGGGGACGGATGGTAAAATGGCCGATCCAAAGAAGTAAAAAAAACTGACGATTTATTTTTATTACAAAAAAATTAAATAATTTTATAAATAAGCACGGTAATATTCGGTCGATTGTATGTAAACTGACCTTTTGGGTTCAATAATTCTGTTTATATTTGCAGTTCGCACTATGAAGAAGAAACTCACATATTATGGGAATTCATTTAAAATAATAATATCAGATATAATAACATAACAAAAACTTATTTCATGTTCTATAGAAACCATAATCAAATATTGCAATAGTAATCGCATTCGAAAGATTACATTATGAACGAATTTAGAACTTGACACTGAATTGTACGTAGATACCTTTACTGAATATGTTAAAAAGTAACTTATAGTTTTGACTAATGTAATATCTAAATATTAAGATTAAAAATAAATATTACACATAATATTATGCTTACTTTAAAACCCAAGGCCCCGTTAAATATTTGAAAATTACTTCGTACGATTTTGTCAATGAAACTTATACATACATACATAACAAATTAAAAAGACTGTCTGGTCTGTTGGTTTATTCTTAGGTCTAGATCCATGTGATTGAACGTGTCTTCTAAACATCCACAAAATTCAAATTCGTAAATTCTTTAGTTATGTAACCACTTAGTTCATTAACATACATATATTTGCAGAACTTTGTGAGTATTTTGCAGTAAAGTATTACTTATTCTAAGATAATATGATTGTCAAACAAATGAGAATAGATTAATAACTAAATAAACAATAATTCATTAGATGCCACAATTACGGATCACATTAGACATTTTCAATGGGTATTATACAAAAGTAGTAATTACCAAATAAATATGATAATAAAATAATAAATTAACTTAAAGTTCTTTGAATTATATTATATTGTAGCTTATATTGTTCTATAATAATACATTACGATACAAGGGACTTCAGTAGCCGATAATTGAACCGTGTATCGTACATTATTTTATAGTATAAGCGACTTAAAGCCACTTTTTAATTGAAAAATTATAGAATACTAAATGATTATACAGACAAAAATCGTGCCAGAGCAAGCAAAAGATATCTTTCTTTCTCTTGGTGGTACGTGGTAGTAATAGTAATTGTGTTTTAATAATTGTACTTTAAAAATAGAGTTCAAACTTAAAAATTTACAAAAAAATTAAATTATGTCATGTATTTATATTTCTTGATCAAATGGTTTAATGTTTTTCTGTAATTTAAAGTATTCTAATAGATGTTACTAATAAAGGTAATATTGTTCTGTATTTACTATTGTTTCAATTTAAAAATTACAAATTATTATAAATTTTATGCGTGATTTAAATGTGGTTTTAAGTCACCGTGTGCTATAAAATTAAATAAATTATAATTTTTATTTCACTTTAGACAGGAGCATAATATATTTATTATATTTTTCGACATTTGTTATTTAAACATGATTAAAATATTTGATCACTTTGATAAACTTAATCAATTTCTGATTGTTATTGCACTACAAATAAATGGCAAGTCAAAGAATATAACGCACAGAAACCAAGTAACCACAAGTGTAGATATAATTTGAATTATGCCATAATTGCTTATTCCGCAGTGTTAAATCAGTTTGCAGTCTTTTATAATATCAATTAAAAAGTATGTTATGGTTTTATATTTAAAAATTTACCTGGCACAACGACAAAAACTTCTATTTTGTCAGTGTGCCAGGTAAATACCATTCCACTTAAATTTGTATGCGTTTAAATTATATACCTCGGAAAACAATCGTTCTGTGCGTTATAATTCATGTGTGTGGTAATAAACCACAGTTTCATTTCATATTCTTAAAGGTTACACAGTATGGCTATAATCTCATTAAAAAAAAACTATTTCCTAAAATATAAATAAAACCTGAAATGCAAAAATTAGTTTTACCAAACACAGGCCAAATAAAAATAATTCAAAAATACAATGTCACTGTATGGCTCTTGAGCTCAACCTTCGACTGCTTTGTATATATATAATATACGTGTATTTACACAACTAAAATATAATTGGGATCTGTCTATCGCCCGCCATTTGACAACAAAGCTTTTGAAACTAACTTCACTCCAAATGTGTGATGTGCTAACAGGAAAGTACAACAATATTTAGGTAAACATAAATTATTTACTAATTTGAAAGAGAGGATGACGGGACTATAATATAATTTATAAATTTTACATCCACGTTCGTGCACGTGCAAAATACAATCGATTTTTTGAAAAGACGATATAGTATTTGATACTTTATATGAAATGTAGTATTTCTTTGAAGTCTTACCCAGTTAAAACAATTTTAATAGATTATTTTCAGTTAACGCGTACACAAACATATATTCGTTGTAGCAGCGGCAAAGTGTTGCCAACTTAATTAGTTTGTGGACCATTCTAAATAAGTGAAGTTAGTCAACGGTCGGCTACATTCCTATTTTAATCGGATAGTATGTATGTTACAGATATTATTCATTTAATTGTTATACAATTTAATGTGTATGCAGTGGACCAAAATATTGTTTATTAAATTTTTTTATGTACAAATTGAAGGTACATAATATAATGACTGTATAGACTTTAGCATCTGGTGATCTCAAATGTCAATTTTGTCTTTGTGCACATCATTCGAAACATCGCCGACTGTAGATACGTCAAGTGATTAAAATTGATTTTTTTTCCTAATCCTTCTTCCTAGCCTACTGTTATAATTCTAACTAAAGCTGAATGTCATGGTTGTAGAGATGTGTCTCATTGTTATTTCTATGTTTGACTCTTTATGTCAATTTAACTACTAGGAGTTGCGGACGATGCTACGTTATTAGCATTATTTAGAATTTAACATTTTCTTTTTGCCTTTGGTGGATTTGGCTCTTGATTATTTTTAAATTATTATATTCCTAAGTCTCCAATAAGGAGTTCTTAATTTGATAATATATATGACACATTCCAAAATGTATAACCTAATAGCTAATTATGATAATTAAAAAAAAATACAAAAAAAGTGCCACCTTAATATTACTATATTTCTGCGGTGACCAAAATAATATTACACTTGCCAGTTAAATAACGATTTATAATTTAAACTATATGGAGATTCAGAAGTTTGACTAGTTTTAAATTGTTTATTTCACATAATATAAAATCCAAATAATTTCGAAGGGCTATTTATATTTTATAAAGCAAAAATTTGTAAACGATGAAAAGCATGACTTAATAAAAATATTTAATAAAATAAATAAACTACATATTTTGAAAGAAAGTTGTGTAAATTTAATTAAATCATTTTTTTATATCATTAAAAATAACAACCAGCATTGGCTAGCACTATCAGTCGCAGTGTGAAATTAGCTCTTACGATATTTTTGTTTCTTATAAAAGGCGGAATATTTAAAGTTCTAAATTTTTTCTATTCTATATGCAGTGTTATGTCTACAGCGATATTGCGATAATATTATCCCTTAAATAATGTACACTCGTACTAATTGCCAACATGAAGGCAAGATTTTTCTTTAATTGCCAATGTGTTACGGTTGAAAGATAATAATACACCTTAATCTAAAGAAATAATACTTAAAATAAAAAAGAAGTATTTCAATAAATCTCAATAATTTTGGTGGTTTTGGCGTTTTTATAATATTTTATATTTTAACAGGGGAGGAATTACGTTTATAACATAGACGCATTTTACTGATTTTATCGTTAATGTACTAAATATATGATAACTTTTTATTATGAAGATATTTATTTTAAAAAGATATTGGCATAGAGTAGTTGACACGCATGTTATTTTTTCTATAAGCTCTCATCTCAAAATTACATTTTTAAAAATCTATTTTTAATAACAGTAAGCAACATCGATTTCTTGACGTCAAATAAATATCTACCCGTAATTTTAAATTAAAAGGGAAATTTGTCCAAGTGGGAGACATGATAGGATGCCTTCTGCCTAGGAGTCCGATTGTGTAGGTAGCTGCTTTATACTTGCTTCTGCCGCCAGATGGCAGCGCATGCACTTGTGTAATCTGACGGGTGTAGGGAGTCCGTTTAGCTACAGGCTGTGAGGCATTCCATCTCAGTGCTCAGAGGTGAGCCTTCTTTATTTGAATTTGTCTGCAGGTGTCCATAGACTACCGTAGCCACTTACCATCAGATGGACTGTAAATTCGTTTGTCACTTCAATTAATTAAAAAAAGTAACAAATTCTATGATGTATCAATTTGTTAACGTTTGTGTCAACTACCGATTACTTAATAAGCCATGTTGCTTATTTCAGTTTAGCTTCTACTGGCCACATACTTGTACTTTGACATAGGATTTATTTGTCAGCAGTTAATATTATATAAATTTAACTTTGAGCAGAAATATTCACAGCGAATTCAAGGAAAAAAGTCCTTACAGGCCAATGTTCTTTTTTACATTTAGTAAAATTAGAAATATATCCCCAATTTACGAAATTGTAATTAATATATTTAAAATCATAGCAGCACGGATGTAAAAAAAATCGGACGTAATGTAACAATAAAAATGTGTGAAGCACGCTAGGTCCTACAATATATAGGTTGTTAGTGTAAACACCGTCATCCTTGAAACCAATGGTTTAGTTTCACTTATAGAACGTAAATGACAAACAAAATTGTAGGACCTAAGGTGGTTCACACGTTTTCAATGTAGGTAATATTACGCGCGTATTTTTTACGTCCGTGCATAGCAACAGTAAATATTGCAAGAATGAATAAAAGTAATAATATATTACTTACTGATAAATTGTTTTTGTATTCGCACAAATATTTACTTAGACTTAACCTAATTGTCATACGAATTTCAATCTTACATAGTTAATAATATACGCAATCGTTGCTCGGGTAGAAGTGCACTTGTTCCGAGATATAACTAGCAATTCCACATTTCTAACGTACTTTAATTTAATGCAATCACAATTCCAGACCTTATAACACGTCAACGTAAGATACATTTTGTATCATCACACAATCAATGAGCCTCAACAAGCTACAATAAATAAATCCATTATAATCTTCTTATTAACTACTTTGTTATTTAAAATAGATTTAAAGCGATTTAGAAAATGCCGTGGGGTTTAACAGTTTACGTTATTTTTTGTGCTTGCTTTAAAATTAAATTTGGCTAAAGCTTTATTCAATTTGTAATTTAGCAAATCTTATTACCTACGAGATAAGATTTACCTTAATGTTTCGATTACAAGGCGTTTTATTTAACATCTATCTAAAAATCTATTTTACATTTAGAACATATTTCACACTTTCCGTAAATTCGGAAGCAAATACGGAACATATTTTACTCTTAGCCCTACGGTCCCGCCTCACAACTTCACATAATGGAACGAGTACTATGTGGATACAAGAACCGAAATATCTGCGAACGTTGCTGGAAAGTACGTTCCTCCCAAACTGCGTCGCACTTTCTCTTGAGTTCGCCTTTTAGTGCCGTTGTAAACGTAGTGATTTTACTCTTTGGTACCGTTGTCAACACAATCGCAGATGCAAGGATGCGTCCATTCGTTCGCGACATTTATTTGTTGAAAAAGTTTTTTTTTAATCACGTTGTGTTTTGTTTTGTTGATTTAATATTATTGAAGGTTTAAACAAAACGATGAGTGAAACTATACAAAGCAAAGAACAAAATAGGTACATCTCAGGTTGTTTATTAAGTATTTTAGTTTTTTTTTATTGTTGATCTATGCCGGTTTAAATAAGAATCTCTGTCACGTAAGAAATCTCTTACCTGCGGCGCAGTTTTTGTGAAATTTGACGTTTGCTGTCAAATTGCATACTTTCAATTTTAATTCGAATATTGAATCGTGTGAAGTTAGTTCACTCGCTTCGCTCGTGCGCTAACTTCACACGATTCAATAATCGGCTACTTATGTAGCTTGTATCGTAATGTAATATTATTATTTATCAACATAGTAATATATATAGTATATTAGTAAAGACTATAATTTAACAGGTCCGCCGCAGATATTTCGGTAGAGTTGTATCTCGTAACTGAGTAAGCGTGCACCAGGTGCAAGGGTGTGAAGCGGTGCGATTGTGTAACTCTGGTGTGAATTGTTTGCTGGTGGGAATAACTTAACAACTACGTTATGTATTTTCATTGTGAAAATATTTCATAGTATACAATAGAACATTAATATAAAAAATAAAACGAAAAAACAACCCATTTCATCTTGTAGGTGCCGTAAGAAGCATTTCAAAACATGCCATAAAATGTTATGGTTTTTGATAGATTATATAATACTACTAGTAGGACAGGCAAACGTCGTTGTGCCTCTTCCGACGAATTTTTGTCCTATAAAAAAAATCTTAACATCGCAATAAAAATATTCAGGGTTACTTATAGGGTTAAAACTTGGCATATCTCTCAAGTTACAAGCAATACATATTTATAAATATTCAATGAAATTATTTCAGTAGTTTAGGAGTTCATAGACAAACAATGTGACACGTAACTTTTATCTATACAGATATTATTTAATAGACGTAAAATAATTAGACTCGCAGACCGGAGCTGAGAGCAGCGTCAAAGGTACGAATGTCTGATACTGCGAATATCAATTCACTTGTCAAGCCTGATTATGATGATCAGGGTAAATCCTTTCTACCTAGTGCGGCTCATGTTAGAGTCAACACTTTAACAAGCTGTGAAGAAAAATACATCGCGTATTTATCTATACTGATACATTTCCACAAACAACGGACACCAAACCTCAAAATAAAACCAAGCACAATTCCAGAGTTATACGATCGCATCGTTGATTGATGAGCAATGTTAGACAGCAATTCACTGTCAATGAGTTGGTGAAGGTCAGTTTGGAAACGACGATGACGTCACCGATGTGTTCGTGCGTGGTTCAGACGGAGGTACCGACGCGACGTGGCGAACAAAACCAAGCACGTCGATTGCGTTGCTTGTCGATGCAGTAATGTTAGACACAGTATTTGGGTGTCGATGGATTGGTGAAGGTCAGTTTGGGAAGGAGGAGGTGTAGGGCGTGGTTCAGACGGAGGTGCCGTGGCGGTCGATGTCGAGGGACACGTCCTCGGGGCTGGCCAGGTCGGCGCGCAGCCGCACGCCACGCCCCGTCAGCGTCCAGCGGCACGCCGCCCGCCCCGCACCCGCCGCATCCGCCCCCTCCGCAGGTATTCTGCAAATAAACAACTTACTTTAACTTCTCTTGTTAAAATTCTGAGAACTAACATGTAATGCCACACAGCCTGTAGTGAGTCTCACCATATTTGATATTCAAATATATCTATTGTATCTATAAAAGAAAACTTATAAACTTCAAAATAGGGATGGCGATCTGAGAACGATTAATAGAAAAAACGATTTCTTGTGCCAAAAAGATCGATTTGTTATATCGATATATAGTACTGAATCAATCCAGTGAATCGATATTTCAGCCTAGAAAATCGAGATCGAATCTTTTTCTGTTTTTATAAGAACTGTAAAATTTATTTATGCTTTTATGCACAAAGTAGTACATACGGCGGACTTAATGCCATAGGGCATTCTCTCCCAGTCAACCATTAGGCTAAACAGAGATAGACATTTTGGAGGCGGTGCAGCAATAATCAAATAGAGAGAATAAAAAAAATATTATCTATGTCAGAACAAATATGAAATATATACGAAAAAAAAGAGCCGAGTTATTTCAAACTTGCAACGATTAAATCATATACTTACGGACTTGATTTTTAAAAACGAATTTGTTGGGAGCTTTTTTAATGTCAAGAGGGATGTCGTTCCAGAGTCTGGTGGCCATGAGGGCAAAAGAGTGAGATAAATAACCAGTACGGTGTAAAGGAGTGAGCAACTTAAAATTGGCCGAGGAACGGAGAGAAAAATTATGAGAATCTCCCAGGTATTGAAATTTAGATTTCAGATACTCGGGAGCACATGGATCGTTCAAAATTGTGAAAAGGGTGCATAGTATTCTAACATATCTGCGCTGAAGGATGGGCAGCCAGTTTAGCTGTGTACGAAAGGAAGATACATGGTCGTATTTACGAAGATCATAAATGTATCTGATGCAGTTGTTAAGCAGACGATCCAATGTATTAAGATGAAATTGAGACAGGTCTGAGTACAATAATTGATTGGACAAGTAAAAATTTTGGTATTGGTGGGAAGAAAGTTTTTAAATCGATATAGAGAGCGCAAAGTTCCGGTGGTTTTGCGCTCACCTCCTGTATGTGTTTGTTCTATGTTAAGCAACCATCGATATACAATCCAAGGTTCTTTACATTAGTAGAGAAAAGTATGACATTATTATTAAACATAATTGATGGTAGGATGGGAATATCTAGTTAAGATTAACCTTGAGCTACCTAAGATTATCGTTTGGCATTTAGACGGGTTCACGTTTATGCCATACACAGTAGACCATTCTGAGATATATTTCAAATCATCATTTAACAGTGAGATAGCACTAAAGATATTTAAAGGTTCCACTTGCGCATATAACTGCAGATCATCAGCATACAGATGGTAAATGAGTTTGTATATTTGGGGTGCGTATTTAGCAGGGATGGGAGATATGATAAGGATATAGAACGACGAGTGAACGCAGGAAACAGAGTAAATGGGGCCCTGCACTCTATTGTGAAGAGTCAAAATGTGTCAAAAAAGGCACGTATGGCAATTCACAATGCTGTGTTGGTCCCTACTTTAACGTATGGTAGTGAAAGTTGGGTATGGCAGAAGAAGCACGAGAGTAGAATAAATGCAGTAGAAATGCGGTCGTTAAGGAGTATGTTAGGGCTGAATCTGAATGACAGGGTGAAAAATTGTGTGATAAGAGAAGAGTGTGGTTTGCAAGATGATGTTGTGACCAGGATTAAGAAAGGAATGCTTCGGTGGTTTGGTCATGTGGAAAGAATGGATGAGGAAAGAGTGACAAAGAAAATTTATGTTGCAGAAGTGAATGGCAGAGTCGGAAAGGGACGTCCTAGGCGAAAATTTATCGACCAAATTGGCGATTTATTGAAAACGGACCAAATTAGGAGTACCCTTAACCGACGAGCATGCATGCGTAGGTGTATGGATGTGAAGGAGGCGAGAGAGGTGTGTCAGGATCGTGCCAAATGGAAGTCTGTAGTCTCTGCCTACCCCTCTGGGTGACAGGCGTGAGTGGTTATGTGAGATGGTAACAGCTCTTGAGATTTAGTGTGATGAGATTTATAAAAATGGAAAACAGAAGAGGAGAGATAATACCACTTTGAGGGACGCCAAATGACACATCACGCCAGTCAGATAGTGTATGGCTAATACGCACAGCCTGTTGGCGCCCTCGAAGATATGTTGAGAACCATTCCTGAGCTGAAGACGAAATATTCAAATGAGAAAGAAGAGCTAACAAGATACCATGATCGACAGAATTAAATGCATTAGAAAAATCATTTAAGATGAGAACGGTCAGTTTTGATTTTTCCGTCCCCTCACGAATATCTTCCGCAACCTTGAGAAGAGCAGTAGTAGTAGAATGACCCGGGCGGAAACCAGACTGAAAAGGGGAAAGAATATTCTTTGTAAAAACAAAAGAAGAAATCTTTTTATGAGCAACAGCTTCCAGAACCTTAGAAAGAAAAGGCAGGACAGAAATTGGTCTGAAATTAGATAAAGTGCTGCATTCGGTAGATTTCGGAATGGGAATAATAAAGGCTTTACGCCAGAGAGTTGGAAAAGCACCATTCGTATGCGAAAAGTTAATTATATAAGTTATCACGGGTAAAACAGAATCCAGCACGTGCAAGACCATTACCCTAATCACATCATCACATCCAACGGCTTTCGATTTAATAGAGGAAAGTGCTTTACATACCTCGTCTTCGTCTACAGGAGTAAAAGTGAAAGTTTCATGAGAATAAGGTGGCATGGAAGATATAAAAGAGATAGCATTCGCTCTAGAATTATCAGAAACTATTCGAAAAGACATAAAATGACGATTAAAATCGTCAGGAGAAAATTTGACGCTATTATAGTTAAATTGCGATTTACCATATCCAAGCATAATCAGAAACTTCCATATATCGGCCGAAGATGAATTAAGTAGTTGTTCGTGGATATAACTGCGTTTAGCAGCTCTTACCATCTGATTGCACCGATTTCTTGCAACTTTATATGCTTGCCACTTTACATCAGTGCGATTCTTCTTGAAAGCACGGAAAGTTCTATCGCGTTTCGCCATAGCCATTCTTAACCCAACCGTGATCCATGGAACAGGAGGACGCTTCAGTCGAACAACACGCTTAGGAGCATGTTCATTATATAGTCCTAATATGTTGCTGTTAAAGAATTTGACTTTTTCATCAACTGTGGAAGCAGTATATACAGATGACCAGTTAATAGCATCCGCATCGCATTTAAGCTTGTCCATATCTATTCTAGCAAGACTACGAAGAGGAAAGCGGTTGTGTAACTCGAGCTGAAAGTTTTCGGAATTCTGGATTAGAGCACGAGGGGGACGGGGCGTTACACAACCGCTTTCAGTGCCTACAAGATTGCAATGCAGTGGACGATACGAATGACAAGCTCGTGGAAACTGTCCATGCGGTCGGAGCTAAGTTCCGCAAGACCCGCCGCAGAAGAACACAAAAACTCTCCGATCACACTCTTAATCTCATGGCTGTTAGACGGGAGATGAGGCTGCAATCGTCAACAGATTTGACAGCATACAGGCAACTGAACAGACAGGTCTCCAAATGCTTGCGGCAAGACTTATGCAACTTTAATACTGCTCGTATTAAAGAAGCGATCGAGCGGAACCAGGGCTCCAAAGTCTTTGCCAGAGATCTGTCTGCCCGTAAGAGCCAACTGTCAAAGCTGAAGACTGAGTGTGGCAGCATCGTTTCCGGGACACCTGAGATTTTGAGTGAGATTGAGAGGTTCTATGGGCAGCTGTACACATCATCGTTGGAGCCACACGCAAGTGTGAGTAACGATCCAAGAGCAAGTCTTATCCGACACTATTCCGATGATATCCCGGACGTCAGTCTAAGCGAGATTAGAATGGCTCTCCAGCACCTTAAAAACGGCAGGGCCCCAGGCGAGGATGGAATTACAGCGGAGCTTCTGAAAGCGGGTGGAACACCGGTACTTGAAGTCCTTCAGAAGCTCTTCAATTCCGTTCTCTATGGTGGCACTACTCCAGAGGCGTGGAGCAGAAGGGCGGTGGTCTTGTTCTTTAAGAAAGGCGACAACGCTCTCTTGAAGAACTACAGACCGATTTCCCTTCTGAGCCGCGTCTACGTGCTGTTTTCGAGAGTCATTACGAATCGTCTCGCACGCAGACTTGACGACTTCCAGCCTCCCGAACAAGCCGGTTTCCGAAAAGGCTTCAGTACCATAGACCACATACATACCCTGCGGCAGATTGTACAGAAGACTGAAGAGTACAATTTGCCACTTTGCCTGGCGTATGTGGACTATGAGAAAGCCTTTGATTCCGTCGAAATTTGGCGGTGCTGCAGTCCCTTCAGCGGTGCCAAGTTGACTGTCGGTATATCGAAGTGCTGAAGTGTTTGTACAGTAGGGCTACGATGGCTATCCGAGTACAGAACCAGAGTTCGAAACCTATCCAACTGCAGAGAGGTGTAAGACAGGGTGACGTTATATCCCCGAAACTCTTCACCGCTGCTATTAACATCAATGGCGAGTACATCATCACTCACCTTCGATTTGCCGACGATATAGTCCTTATGGCAGAATCGCTGGAGGACTTAAGCACTATGCTCAATGACCTCAATAGTGCCTCCCAACGGATAGGTCTTAAGATGAACATGGACAAAACAAAGATCATGTTTAATGTCCATGTCACACCTATGCCGATAGTTGTTGGGAGCACTATGCTTGAAGTTGTTGACGAGTACGTTTATCTGGGACAAATAGTCCGACTAGGTAAGTCCAACTTCGACCGAGAGGTCAATCGACGGATTCAACTCGGCTGGGCAGCGTTCGGGAAATTACGACATATCTTCTCGTCAGGTATACCTCAATCTCTAAAAACTAGATTGTACAACCAGTGCGTGTTGCCAGTGATGACTTACGGATCTGAGACGTGGTCCTTCAATGCTGGCCGTATGAGGACGCTCAAGGTCGCTCAGCGAGCTATGGAGAGGGCTATGCTTGGAGTTTCTCTGTGTGATAGACTCAGAAATGAGTATATCCGCAGTAAAACCAGAGTGACCGACATAGCCCAACGGATTAGTAAGCTGAAGTGGCAATGGGCCGGCCATATAGCTCGAAGAACCGATAATCGATGGGGAAGAAAGGTTCTCGAGTGGCAGCCTCGTACCGGTAGGCGTAGTGTAGGGCGACCCCCCACTAGATGGAGTGACGACCTGGTAAGTTATGCAGGAAGTCGATGGATGCAGGTGGCTCAGGACCGTGCTTTGTGGCATTACTTGGGGGAGGCCTATGTTCAGCAGTGGACTTGTGAAGGGCTGTAATGATGATGATGATGATGATACGAAGAGGAAGAGAAAGAGGACACAGATAAAGGCTTGGGAGACTTTAATTTATATGACAGATAAAGCAGGTCATGCCGTGAAAATGTAGAAGCAGGGAATTGTCTATAATTGACAACGTAATCAACGGAGGAGACGGTTATAAGGTCGATCCAGGTGCTCTGCTTAGAGTGGAAGTTGTGATGTGTTGCATTTAGAGGCAAAATAGTAAAATTGTGCGACAACATGGTTGACCTCAGTTTGGAAGATTTAAGAGAAACCCTGGATAGGTCAGTGTTAAAGTCTCCCATGATAATGTGATGTGAGTAGGCAGAACTGTAAGGCGATAAATTTATTTACTTCCAAATCGGAGAAGTAGTCCACTAGAGGTGGACAGTAGACAACTCCAAGAAACACTTTAACACTCTTGACATTAACTTCAACAAATATGTATTCCACTAAACCGGAATATAGGGAAGAAGATGTGTTTAATATTTTATAAGGTAAATTACTACGCAGATAGATAGCGACACCTCCGCCTCTTTTACCAGTGCGGTCGTTACGGAGTAAAATATAACCTGGAAGACTATAAGACGTGGAAGAGAGTTCTGGCTTGAAAAAAAAATGATTTACAATAAGTTGAATATACCCACACTCTAACAGTTTTTCTACTCAAAAACTCGCAAAACTGCTTTGTGCTCAGTTTCTTTAATCTCTTCTTAATGGCTTAAAGAAATAAAAAAGTTTGTTATCTGTACTTTCTTGTATATTTTAATATTGTAAATATATAACTCTGAAGGCAAATTGAAGAAAGATCGATCTTTTAGATTTGTGAATCGATTCATCATATCTCGATTCGAATCGATTTACAAATCGATCTTTTTCAGAAAGAATCGACATCCCCACATCAAAACTTATTTTACGTAAATGACACTTGTTTTTATTTCAGTTCAATACATTCTAATGCCGAAGTTATTATTACGAGAAGTTCGGAGCAGCTTTTCAAATTCCAGACATTTCGCTCGCTCGTGGTGTGACGTCATCTCTCACGTTACGAGTTTTTCCGCAATTGTTTTTTTATCTGATGTAAAAAAAATTGTAAAAGTTGTTGAATGAATGTTATTTTTAGCAATCTAACATGGAAATCAGGTATGCAAATGGTCAACCTGACAGTTTCCCTAAAGCGAATGTTAATATGAAAGTCACCTATGTAAAAGGTCAATCTAAGGATTTACTTAAAGTGAATAACTTTATAATAGTTCAATAGTTCTTAAAAAATAGTGAACATGGCAGCAAATTAAACTTCAACTTATCTACGAAGTATTAGACGTCATGTATCTAAATCAAGTCTACTGCAACAGAGCTAACTAAGAGGTTGGTCGAAATGTTGAGTAAGACCTTATCTTGTGTGAAGTACACGCAGCAACAATTTCTGATTTTTTACGTTTTTTACAACGGACCATGCAGGTTTCCATTTAACAGCTCTTGATAAGCAATCTTGTGGGGCACTACGCCTTTCTTAAGTTTATGCTGCCACCGTACTCGACATAGACATATGAGGACCATATTATTTTCATAATGAAAACAAAAATAAATTTGTTTTATGACGAATTACGTAGTGTAGATAACATCAGGGGCTGCGAGTTCGATTTCCGAATAGATTTGTTTTGTTAAAACGATTGAAGGTAGATTTGTTATTGTATGAATGATATTTATATATTTTTAAAGCCATGTTTATGCAAAATAGTTGTTTAGGTTCTAAGCATAGCTAAGTGCGGGTAGGGTTGCCAGGTCTTAGAACTGAAACAGACAGCCGGATAGACCAGCGAATTGAGCCGGACATTTTGTTTAAAAGGCCGGACACCCTTAATTTTTTAGTCTAAGTACAACGAGACAACTTTTTTAAAGTAAAATAATGCTTTTTACTATTTGCCATAAAAACTTCTTAAATTCTAACGAAATAATAATTAAATTGAATAATTCAGTCTTCTTTATTATTAGGCATTCAACATTTATGACAATATTAATTTCAATAATTGCAATGTTATGTATGTAAGTACATAACAAATGTAAAAATAGTTCAAAATTTAAAAAGCCTTACAAAAGTCAGTCGTCGCTTGCGCTTAGCTGTGAGTGTCCGCGTTATCGATGACCGGTCCGGCGGGGTCAATGACCTCCACCGTGAAGTGTGCTTCGTGCAATATTGTAATAAATGAGCTATTAGCGTTTATTCAGAATAAATGTGATATTATGGACGAGGATGGAATTATCAGGTTGTGTATAACAGCTTTCAAGCCTGAGGATATTTCGGCAGCGAAGAATCTTCTGTTCGAGTCGCTCAGAAAATCAAGAAGAAAAGTTCTTCGTAAGAGAGAAGGAAAAAGTCAGCGAGAACTGGAGGACATCATCAGTACGATTAAAGAGGTGGACCCCGAAGAATTGCCGATATTTGTGGCTCGTGACTTGCATAAGCTGCCTCCAGTCACATTTGATCATATCGATGTCACTAGGTTACTTAAAGATTTGATTACGCTGCGAAATGAACTCGAGTATGTTAAGGAGGATTATGTAAATAGCGAGAATTTTACACAGTTAAAAAATGAAGTGACGAATCTTAAGCAAGCGTCCTTAGTCAAAAATTTTGAGTGTAATAATTATGTGAATAGAATACGGGGATCTGCTAATTTGCAAGATAGTTTTAATTGTGAAAGTGGTCCCATTGGTATAATACATATACCGCCCGAGACAACGACGTCTAATATTCACACAACGACGACCGTGGCAATGAGTCAGTGCACTACTAGTGGCACACGGTCTGCCCCTGCGCAGCGCTTCCCGTCTCCATCGCGTGCACCGGATGGCGAATCATTTGTCTCTGTTACACAGCGGATCGAGGTACCCGTGGAGGCCCATGCAGAGGTTTCGAACGTGTCTGAAACCGCGTTACTGGCCTCATTAAACGAGCATCGCATAGATCCTGAACGCGCAATCATAAAAACTAATACACAAATGAGTATGTCGGACCTTGTGCGTAGTAATAATAATGGTATTACTTGGGAGGAACAGGAAAAAAGTGAAGAGTGGAAATTAGTGCAGAGGAAAAAATATAGGAACCGTTTTAACAGCGAAAAAGGCACCTGCATTGATTTAGAGCAAAAGTTCCGCGCAGCGGATATTCTAATACCACTGTTTATAAATAATGTACATGTCGATACATGTGAGAGTGACATTATATCGTACATAAAAAGTAAAACCAACATAACAGTGAAGTTACAAAAAATAAAGTCTAAGTAGACAAAGGATTATAGTTCTTACAAGGTACTTGTTCCTAAACATAAACTAACTATATTTATGGATTGTAATCTGTGGCCTGATGGAATAATATTTCGTCGCTTTGTTAATTTCCGCCGACGTGAAAATAACAAAGAAAGTGATTCAAGTAAAAATGAGACGTAATTTTAATCATTATGGATGAAACATCATTTATTTCGTTTAATTGTAAAAACTTTAAGAGATCCCGAGAGTGCGTAACTAATCTGAGTCGTAAGGCAGATATTATTGCACTGCAAGAAACCTGGCTGTTACCGCATGAAATATCAGAACTCAGTTATGTTAGCAAGGAATTTAGCTACTATGGTAAGTCAGCGGTAGATACTTCTCAAGGTATTTTACGTGGGCGTCCGTATGGTGGAGTGGCGCTGTTATGGAATAAGTTGAAGTTTCACTGTGTTTCAGTTATTGAATGTGATAGTGATCGTATTGCGGCAATAAAAGTTTGTACTACGGGCCGAGAGATGTTAGTTTTTAGTGTGTATATGCCTACAGATTGTGCGGAAAATTTAGTAGAATACGTTCAGTGTCTGAGTGAGATTGCGGCAATTGTTGAAAATTGTGATATTGAAACAGTTTATATTCTGGGGGATTTTAATGCACACCCAGGGCATTTGTTTGGTACTGAAATGTTAAATTTTTGTAATGAGTTAAATTGGAATTGTATTGATCTTAATATTTTGGGTGTAAATTCAGACACATATACCTTTGTCAGTGAAGCACATGGTAGTAGGAGGTGGTTGGATCATTGTATAATCACTGAGGCGGCGCGGAGGTCTGTGGTCTCTGTGAAGGTACACTACGATGTTTACTGGTCCGATCATTTCCCTTTAGAAATTCAGTGCGAGATTGCGAATCTGATGCCTAAGCAAACTTTAATGTGTGCCTCAACTGACAAAGCTATATGGGGTAATAGAAACAAGAGTGAGTTAGAATTGTACACAAAACTATGTAACGAAAAATTAAAAGAAATTGAATTTCCTGATAAATTAAGTAGTTGTTGTGATACTCTTTGTAATAATCATAGTTTGGATCACTTAGTTATAATAGATAACCTATATTTAAGCATTGTGAAGGTTATGCAAGAGGCAGCTAGGCTTAGCCATGCAGGTGGTAATGGTGACAGAAAAAACGCCCGCCCTCTTGCGGGCTGGAACAAACACGTGCGGGCTGCGCACTAAGAAGCCCGCCAGAAATTCCTAAACTGGGTGTGGTATGGAAGGCCACGAGAGGGCTCCTTATACATAGATATGTGCGAGTCGAGAAAAGCTTTTAAAAACAAATTGAAATACTGCCAAAATCACCAAGAGCAAATTAAAATGAATATACTAGCTTGTAAACATGAAAATAAAGACTTTCGGGGTTTTTGGCAGCAAACAAAGAAAATGGGTCCAAAGTCCGGCGTCCCGGTGAGTGTAATGCTGGTAAATGTGATAGTGTGGTTGCTGAGCCGATCGTGACCGGCGTGCCAGAACGTTTCACTGCCAAGGAGGTTTTCGAGGCGATAAAGGGAATGAAGCGTGGCAAGTCGCCAGGGCACGACGGCCTCAGCATTGAGCATTTCCTTTACGCGGGGCCTCACCTGCCAAGGTTGCTGGGAATGCTGTTCACAATCTGTAGGAGGCATGCCTACTTACCTGCGGATCTAATGAGAACGGTCGTAGTTCCAATTGTTAAAAATAAAACTGGGGATATTTCGGATAAGACCAACTACCGACCGATCTCATTAGCAACTGTGACGGCTAAAGTGCTTGATTGTTTGCTTGAGAGACAACTTAAACAACATCTTAAGTTTCATGACGCCCAGTTCGGTTTTCGGCCAGGGTTATCCACTGAGTGTGCTATTATGTCCCTCAAGCATATAATCAAGTACTACACGTGCAGAAAAACATGTGTGTATGCTGCTTTTCTGGATCTGTCGAAGGCGTTTGACTTGGTACAGTATGATATTCTTTGGGCGAAGCTCTTGGCGAGTGGTGTCCCGAATGACATTGTCAATGTGCTTAAATACTGGTATGGACATCAGACTAACCAAGTCAGATGGCTTGGACAGTTTTCTGATGAGTTTAAGCTTAAATGTGGGGTGAGACAAGGTGGTTTGACCTCTCCCACACTATTTAATTGCTATATTGATCAGCTGATTCGTGGGCTCAGCAGCATGCGTGTCGGATGCTCTATAGACGGTCTTTGTGTCAATAGTATTAGTTATGCCGACGACATGGTGCTGCTGAGTCCATCAGTCGCTGCTCTCAGAAGACTGATGAGCGTTTGTGAGCGTTTTGCTGAGTCTCAAGGTCTTCTTTACAATGTAAAGAAGAGCGAGTTTATAGTATTTAAGGCAGAGAGTCGCAGAGCTCTTAATGTTCCGCCAGTGTACCTAAACGGAGTAGCTCTACATCGCGTAACGTCCTTCAGGTATCTCGGTCACATTGTGAACGAGAAGCTGAGGGATGACTGTGATATGGAGAGGGAAAGGAGAGCGTTGGCAGTCCGCTGCAATATGTTAGCCCGCAGATTTTCACGATGTACCACAGAAGTTAAAATAACTTTGTTTAAAGCCTTCTGCCAAACAATGAACACGTGTAATCTGTGGGTTGATTATACGCGGGGGGCTTTCAGTGCACTCCGAGTACAGTATAATAATGCCTTCAGGGTGATGTTGGGTCTGCCGCGATTTTGCAGCGCATCGGGCATGTATGCGCAAGCGCGCACTGATAGCTTCGAAACGGTGTTGCGCAAACGTGTAGCCTCGCTCATGCGCAGAATACGTGGTAGCTCCAACACCATACTGAGGGCTATTAGTGGCAAACCAGATTGTCCTATTATGGGACACTGGGTGAATATGCATGTGCATAAGCCCAGTGCCTCGGGTAGGCCTGGTTTGTACTTAAACTAACTAACTAAAACTATTTATAACTAACTAATTTTTGGTCTGCACTTAATTATTACTAACATAGCTATAAGTTCCTTTGTACCTAATAACAAATATGGATGTTTGTCCGAAATAAAGAGATTTTATTTATTTATTTTAAAAGCCTGACAGGCCGGACATCGACTAATTTGGCCGGACACGCAAACAAAAAGCCTGACTGTGTCCGGCTTTATCCGGACGCCTGGCAACGCTTAGTGCGGGTCGCAAGTTCGGTAGTCTTTACTGTGCTATACAACATTTTTTTGTTGTATTTTTTATGAATATTATGATACAAAAAATACAGCCCACTCGCTTAAACACCTACAGCCCCACATTTTATGTAAAAAATCGATTATAATTGGTTGACCTACGGGCCTAGGTGTTGGAATTCAATAATAAAATAAACAAAATTTAGTTAGGTAAGCCAATATTAGTTATCTATTTTTCTTTTCTATTCTATTTTTGAATTCACTATTAATTACACGTCGATGGCAGTATGATACGTAGGAAATGTGAAATCTAATTCCGATACGAGTTTCTAGTGTGTTATATATTGGAATCATGATTATTATATTGCAAATCCTTACACCATAATATAAAAATTTGTAACAACAAAATGATGCGATAGTTTTTGGTCCAATAGAAGGTGCTCCACTTTGTTTCTGATATTATTGTAACACTCTGGGATACAATACTTATATTATGACAATTTTAGTCAAAAATAATAATTACAGTAGTGAGTGAGCGACCCGCTCGAAATTGCGAGCGAATTAGTAAGTTCCCTCATAGAGCGCGGCGAGACGCGAGTGACGAAGTCATCGCGCTTTGTCCGACCGGCCGATTATTTCACTGATTACAACGTATCAAGTCTACTGCCTCATATGGGGGATACTTCCAAAGTAAATTTTTACTTTTCTTTGTGCGATTTTGACGGAGAAGGTACGCGTTTAATGGGTTGGGTGTTAAATGGTCTTTGGGTTTAAATGGATAATATCCTAATCAACTTTTCATAAGTTCGTGGTATCGTCATAACATATCAAACATTGTTCAAATGGTGAGTAAGTCAACAACCTATTTACGAGATTTGAGATGTAGTGAGATATAAGCTTCCAGAGATGTGATGAGCGAGGAAAGGTGTGAACTAGCGGTGAGATGTGTCCTAGTGAGTTGGTGGTGAAGTGTGAAAACGTGTTATTAAACTAAGAATGAAAATGTGTTATTAAACTAAGTTAGTATAAAAATAAAAAGGTTATAATAATATTAAGGAATTTATGGATGATAATAAGCTATTTCTAATTTGTCTTGTGTTGTTTATTGTAAACATTATTGTAAGCTATTATTGGAAAAAAAAATTTCCCGCTGGGTTTCTTGCTGGTTCTTCCCAGGACAGTTTTTTTTTGCGAACCAGTGGTAAATGAAAAAAGTGACTTTTTAATAAGTATTGTTTATAATCTACATTGAATAAAAAAGTTTCTGTTTCTGTTTCTGTGAGTTAGTGAGTGGTGACTGGTGAGGTGTGAGCCAGTGGTGAGGTGCTTGCGAGTGAGTAGGGGTGAGGTGTGCGCTAGTGAGTTAGTGGCGATGTTTGCGCTAGTGAGCTGGTGATTAAGCGTGCGCTGCTAGTGAGGTGGCGATGAGGCGGTGACCTGCAGGCGGACGGGTGGGGCGGCTCCTCGTCGGGCGAGGCGTTGCTGCTGGCTGAGCTGCTGGCCGAGCTGCCGCCGCCGCGGTACCGCTCCACGCCCTCTGCACCAACCGCTATAATGACTACCCACCCTACCGTTACATCACATCAACACTCCACTGCTGAACATAGGATACAACTATACATTATCTCGTAAAGTACCATACATTATCGCGATTGCTAAACATGAGCGCCCCGGGTTCGAATCACAGGTTGAATCAAAAATCAGTTACTGAGATTTATTACAGCAGCCCGGTGTCAGGAAGCAGAGGTGTTTTCAACCCCGTGCTTCGGAAAACCCGTAAAGCCGTTATTCCTGCGGATCTCTCTTCGATCGTATCGAGTTAACGTCCCATCGGTCTATGTGGATGAAGGAATACGCTCTGGCAATATAGTCCTGTCCTGCGCAGGTTAATCTACGTTGAGAGTGGCCGTCGTAATTGAAATTATATCTGGGGTAGATTATACTTACCATAGTTTCCACGCGTGACAAGCGCAATTTTTTATTATTTTGAGTAGATATCAGTATGTTGCTACGCATCTCTTGTTTTCCTCTGTCGTTTTTTACGACACCCACAGCACTATATGTGGTAGTGGATGTTCTTAAACCGCCACTAACCGTAACCTTTGCCGAAATAAATAAATTTTTACTGTTACTTTCAAGTTGAGAAACGCTCCATATTTTTATAGCCCAACCAGGAAAAAAAAATAAAATCCCTTACCATGTGGTGAACATTAACCAACTAAATCCTTTTTTTAGCAGGTAAAATGCTGCCAGCCATGTATGATGGCCGAAACACACCAAAATCGGCGCGTATAGCATTTCGGCGTTTATTTTTTATATAATAAGTTTAAAAAACGTGCACACAGTCCATGTGGCGATAGAAAGATGCTGTGACTCATAGATATCTACATCTGATCTCGATTAACAATCAAAATACACATGTGTTAGAACCCCCCAAAAACTAAGCTGAGAATACCTCGTTTTAGGTAAAGAGGAACTGGTGTGGGTTCCGGCGGCAGTTATATCATCTAAAACGTAAGATTGTTAAGAAACCGAGCCTTCCTTCGGAAATATTATTTCACCTTTTACATAAATATGGTGATGTAATAGATTTAACAATCAAGTCCATTCTATCGCAATGTTTATCGATCACGTCGTAATTTTTAATAATAATATTTTTGGTATATTGATGCCATATAAAATCAAGAAGTGCAGGGATTTACTTAGGATTTCTCTGTTCTGGCTAAATGTGAATCACTATGTAATACCTCGCCTGTCCTCACTGTCGGGCGCGTCTTCTAAAGTGCGTAGAATTTCAGCACAAAGCTCAGAGTCCAATGGCACGGGGTTATCCCAATCTCTAAAAATAATGAAAGCATTCCAGAATTATTAATGACGTATGAAAAATCCTTCAATATTGCTAATAAAGACATTTATGTTCTCCTTAGGTTTTTTTTTTATAGAATAAGGGTGACAAATTAGCACACAGTCTACTTGTTGTTAAGCGAATGCTGTGCTCATAAACATCTACATCTATCCTCGAAATCCATAAGAATCCAAATGCAGATGCGTTGTCACCTTTGATAACTAAGATGCAATACCTTCGTTTCCAGTAAATGGAGTCTCCAGTTCTCTACATTCACCATACGAAACACAACAGCATGAAGCTGGTATTTTACGCTAGAATTCTGTGAGAGAGTCATCCTTCCCTGGTCGAGCCGAGCCGGACGCATCGAAGCGGAGTAGTCTACGTGTTTTTTTTTTATAGGATAGGGTGACAAACGTGCACCACAGTGCAAACGAGAACAACACAGTCCACCTGATGGTAAGTGGTTGCTGCGGCCCATAGACATCTTCATCTATCCTCGCTTGTATGTTCGCGTTGTCACGCTTGAGGACTAAGATGGAATGCCTCGTTTCCAGTAAAAAGGGTCTCCGGTTCTCTACACCCACCATACGAAACACAGCAACATTAAGCTACTATTTGACGCTGGTATTCTGTGAGAGCGTGGTCCTTCCCCAGTCGAGCCGCCGACCCATTCGCGCTACAACTATACTACTAATATAACTGCAGCATGGCTCTACCACGTAACAAAACGTGTACTGACCGGTTGTGCAGTACGAGCGCCACGGCGGCGGGGTGCGGCACGGGCGGCTGCGGCGGCGCGCGCGGGCTAAACGCGCTCACGTCCAGCGCGGGCGCGCGCACTCGCGGCGCCGCCGTGCCGCCCCACTCGCCCCACGCCACCCCTGCACGCAACAACCAACCTTACGTCACACTACATACGGACACAACTCCACTAAACACCGATTTACAATTCGACAAATACAGTAGCGAGCTAACTTTCGAACCTGGCGAGTTAAGTAGAAAATCTCGTTTGAACGACAAGTGAGTTATGTAGCAAGATAACAATTAAAATTTATTGAGATAGCTGGTCGGTCCATAGAATACTATAATACATACATAATAGAACGTAAGTGTAGGTGGTGCCACTAAGACATCAATTCACACGTATAAATGTCAACACGAGATGTCTTTTGACGTTACAATCGTTTCCAAATTTTGCATGCAAATTATTTAGAAATGCCAAATTGCACGCTATTTACAAATAAATATGTATTAAAATCCGTCTGTCAACACAGCGAATCGGGTTTGTAGTAGTGATTAACTGATAATACGACGTAATTGCTTGTATGTGTGCTCCCGGCGACACCGAACCTCGGTACAAAATAAGGTTGCCACTTGACAGCCATTCTATTATGTATTATAGTATTCTATGGGTCGGTCTATTTTTCGGCGATTAAGTTCGAAGTGTTGATCTCCCGCGCGTCTCACACCACCCGCAAGTAATCCTGCCGCTCGCGTGAATGAGCCAGTGTAGTTCAGTGCATAAATTGACAAGACGCAACGTGTTCGCGTTCGACCCTCAAAATATAAAATTGTACCTTTTTTAACTAAACTCGCTACAAAGACATTTGAACTCTACTGTTTCACTTAACCGTTTACTGTCAACTGCCCTGTAACTAAACTAATTTATATACTTGTCGAAGTGTAAATCGGCTCTAACCAATTGGAGTTAAATAAGCTCATGAAATAAAACTACATTTACGGATTTTATCACGTTTAATTTTTAACTTAAATTCCCGACGTTGAACGCGATGAAACCCGTAAAAGTAGTTTATTCCATGTGACATAAATATAACAAATCATCACATAAGCTTTTTCTGACGACACGTCGAGATATATACGCCTATTACACGCCGAGATACTGTGCAGCTACAAGTGCGTACCACCAGCCCCCACATTAGCACACTGCAATACATTTTACATCACACACGGATATAACTCGAGGGGAATCTACCGAGTCACGTAAGCTATTTCGTACTGATTAAGAAAATGTACACTGATCACAATACACCGCATAATCAACTTTATGTCACACGACAAACTCATTCTTCTCGAAACGGGGACACGTTGTGATATGAACGTTGGTACGCGAGCGGCTATTGTGCTGCCCCATACGCACTTTAATAGACCCATAAGCCTGCACAGCACAATACGCTTTACATCACATAATACAAAAAAACAACTAGACAAGGACACTTTATGTCACTTGTGCTCTTTAATTTGTTTAGAAAAAATAAAAAATAAAAACGCGCGACATTGCTGCAAATATATTGATTTTTCATACCATTTGACACAGAACAGAGAATACTCAGACATACTCCCGCAAAGAGTAGTAAATGTGCGTCTATGTTTGCATGTCTGTGTATGTGTGCATACATGAAGTTGAATATGAAATTAATGGAAGAATTGGCACGGCATACGTGCTTTCGAAAAATCGAGATCCAAGGTTACGTTTACATGATCTCAGGTTACCTACTAAGATTTTTCTGAGTGTGGGTGTTTGTACTGCAAGATTTGTTGCAATGTCTCTGTAATATTATAGGTATACGTTCGTTCGACCGTGTAAGGAATACGGAAGTCCTACACCGAGTTCACATCTGAAGAGGAGGCGCTCTTCACGCAGTGGAAATTGCATTGGTGTGGTCATATGTTTCGGATGATGACAACAAAGTGGTCACAGTACATGACGCGCTAAAGCGCAAAGCTTCAAAAAGGCAAGCGCAAGCAAGACGGGTAGCTCCTCGTACATGATGAATGATGATGTATTAAAAATAATGAGATTGTGCGCTTGTGCTCGTGCCTTTGTGCTTCGTGTGCTGTTCTGTAAACATGGTTCGGGCGCAGTGTGGCGTCAGCGTATGTGCATGTAAGTGTGTTGTGTATGTGTGCGTGTAATGGCGGTGTGCACGCAGCACTCACCGGGCGCAGCGTGGCGCCAGTCGTCGCGCTCGGCGAGCACGTCGGGCGGCGTCTGGTCGCGGCCGCAGCGCGCCGCCCAGGCCTGCGCGCCCTCGCCGCCCTCCAGCGGCAGCCGCGCCTCGCCCTCCGCCAGCGCCGCCAGCACCTCCGCGTCGAACACCTGCACACCACCACACCACCACTTGTGTGAATGAGACAATATTACAATGTAAGGATATTATTTAAATATAAATTCAATAGTTGTTTTTTTATATATGTACCACAATATCCATTTATAATACCTATAAAAGTCCACTGTTGAACGCACCCCCCCACGCTTGGCATGCATAGTTGCCATGATTGGCAGCCGTAATTTTTTATAATGTTGAGTTTTTATTAGAAAGATACTGTCCATTTCATGTTTATTTATCTCTTGGAGCACAAGTTCTAATGACTACCAAGTCTGTTACTGCTAGGACTACCGTATTTTTTTTTAATTATACAGTTAATAGGATTGTGATAATATGCAGAAGTACTCTCCGTAAAGCTTCAAGAAGAAATTAACAAAACAAAACACTCTCGTTCTCCTCGCTATCTCGCACAACGCACGTGATGCCCGCAGTGCTGGCTTTGACAACTAAACCTTACGTTTATTCTTTACTGTATAGTTGCGGTGTAATAATATAAATTATACGTAGTAGAACTTATATGCATTTCACAAATGGTTTTTTATGACGTTGTCACGTTAACTATCGTCCGTAAGCCGACTATACAGACAACCATTTTTTTTAAATACTGGTTATTAACATAGTACTAATATTCCCTTGAACAATTTCCGATAAGTTTAAAATGTTTGTGTTAAGAGTAGTTTGAAAGTAACCGAATGGCGGATTCGAAGCCACGATCTTTTGAATTATCGGTCCGCACACTACAAATAGGTTACCGTCGCCTAAGTTTAGCAACTGCAATCTATTGAGTTGTTATAAGGAAGATACTGCTTCAGTTATCATCTGTCGCATCTTACGATATCCACGATATGAGCGATGTAATAGTATTGCCATTGCAAAAGTTACACTTACCTTTACCTTCACAGCATCAAAAGTTCATCACCGGAGTCGGTGATCATAAATTGACTCATTGTCACTCAGACTACACACAGGTATTTTTAGTTGTTATTGGGAAGACGCTGCTGTACATCTTCTGGTTTATTTCCTGCTGTCGCCGCTTGCGACACTCGCGGGACGATATGGGATAGTGGATATTCTTACACCGCCACTACACGGTTCCAAAAGTAACACTTAAAGTGATAGCAATAAGGTTGTAAGTGCGGTGCGCGCACCTCGACGAGCGTGTTGGCGGCGAGCGCGTGCCAGTCGGCGGGCTCGAGGCCGCGCGCGCTCCACCACTCGTCGCTGCGCGCGCCCCACTGCCGGCTTAGCTCCTGCGCACACGCCGCAACCGCTTTCTGCGCGTCAAACATGATAATGATAAAGATAGATCTTTATTTGCATAAAACATTGTAGTGCAGATAAAGTTGTAAAAGTAGTGTAAATGAGCATTCATGTTTAATTGGTCTATCGATAAGCAAATATTTTGTAGTCGTCATGCAATAAAATTACATAACCAAAATTTTAATTAAATATATATAAATTACAATGAAATTAATACAAGTCATAATAATACAGAATGTCAGCATTTGAAAATAAAATGTGTCAAGAACCATAAATAAATTAAGCAATGCTAGTAAAATTTTGAATACATACAGAACAATCTCATAATTCATAACTACTAACAAGGTAAAACTTATATCACTTATGGAGAAACAACATGATACAACAGCAATTAAACAATTAGCTATTTCTTTTAAGTTGTCCGTCATGACATTAATGTCATAAAAACAATTGTCAATAAGAATTTCGGATATTACTTTCTTGGATGCAGTGAAAGAAAGATATTGGATAGTTCGGATGTAAATTAAACAATCTAACGCAGCTGCCCAGTTCCTTCCACTTGACCGCTGCGACTCGAATAGTCTACTACAGAGTCCTCTCCGATCGGCTCGATTCACCGGCGCTGCCAAGATGTTGCATCCCTTTTTATCTTCTATCGCATCTACCACGGGGAGTGCTCTGAGGAATTGCTCGGATCAATTCCAGCCGCCAAATTTCACGAACGCACGTCGTGTCAAAACTCACAACACCATCCATCCACACCATCTGGATCCTTGACGATTCATCACTGTACGTTACCAGGAAGTTTTCTACCTCGTACGACCCCCCTGTGGAATCGTTTACCACCGACCGAACGGACCGAAACGACTTAGGGACCTTCAAGAAAAGAGCTTACTCCTACCTGAAAGGCCGGGAACGCACCTGCAAATCCCCTCGTGTTGCAGTTGTTCATGAGCGGCGGTAGTCACTTACCATCAGGTGAGCCAAATGCTTGTTAAAAAAAAATTAAATCATACAAAATTCGCAACCCATTAAGTCAATCTGCCAGTAATTATTTATCAGCATCTTTTTAAAATTCTTTGGAGTCAATCTCTACTCTGTTTAATATTAGCAGTATAAACGTCAGCAATTAATGTTTTATTTTATTTATTTTAATGTACTTGTGTTAATTTCGTGCACTCGTTCTCCTCGAATTAATATATAAATTATAGTAATATGTATTTTATCACATCAAATTTTTATATGAAATAAATTAGGATTTGGCTACTGTTTCTTTATTTTTATTTACAAAATAAATTTAGTTGTCTTTAAAAATGTCACTTATGAGATAATCATTAATATTGAAAAATGAAATAGCTACTCTTATATTTTTACGACATAAAGTACATAGAGTATAAAAACACACAACATAAACAGGAAACGAAGGCAAATCTCATTCTGTCAAGTTATAATATCTGCCAGAGTCAAATCAGTAATAAATATCACAAGGTTTATTATAATCTGTAATAATGGTTGTTGTGAGTGGAAAATGAAAAAAGTGACTTTCAATAAGTATTGTTAAAATATACATTGAATAAAAAAAAATCTGTTTCTGTGGCTTCTCAGGAACAACGGATTCGAAAATATTATTATGTATATGGTATAGATGTATGTACATGGTGTCACTTTTTGAAAATCGAATAAATTTTGTTTTCTCCCTTTATACTCGTATTTATATGAGTATTTGACAGTTACGGATATACCCTGAGTTCTGGCGCTGTCATACGGATGCGAGCTCGAGCCGCATCTGTAAGACCTAGAGCCAGGTCGCGTCTCCTCGCCGCTAGCTTCTCGCGAACTGACATCACTAGCTCACTGCACTCCTTCTCTAGCTGTTTGTATGCACCAGTCTGAAAAGAACGAAAAATGCTTTATTGATTTTATCACTTGATAGATCAGTGTAAACCATGGTAATATAAATTGAACGTCAAATCCTCTCCTTTATGGTAACTACATACATAGTTGGCATCGTAGGTATGTATAATGCTACCTACATGCAGTAAGATGAGTTATTTAATTCACACATTGTACATGAGTTGAACAAGAAAGTCGTTGCGAGACGTATTCTGAATAGCTGAGTGTGAAGTTGTTTTAAATTCGATTTCGAGTGTAAAATGACTTACCTAATCATTTTTAAATTGCAAATTTTTTTTGGAGATCTTATGATTTCGCAAGTTAGGTTCTTCTAGCTGTTACATATTGGCTACTTAAGATTACACGATAATGGATACTGGCCAATCGACAGTTGGATTGGTCATCACGTATTATAATTTTCACATCTTTGGTATCATTTTCTAATTAAAAAACGTAGAATTTAAAATACTACGTTCTTTTAATGATGAGTTTTACAATGATCGAAAGTCTTTAAGCAACGCTTACCTAACGGCGCATTATTGAGAAGACCACTGTAGGTTATAACAACAGTAGTAATAGTGTATTATGACGTTTGAGAGAAAAAAATAGATAGTTATACCTTAGCGATTTGTACAGAGAAAGGTCCAAAGCAGGCGTCCACGAAATGCGCGTAGTCGCGAAGCGGGCGCTCGATTAGGTTCTCTATGTCGCTGCCCCACTCCGCCAGCGCCTCCAGCTCCGCGCGGGCGCACACCGCCGCGAGCGCCTGCGCAGCTCTGTGAACATCGCAACGACAATATATCAAGATGTACTTCGATTTGCGATGGATCGGTGACAGGAAGCTAGGTTTGCGTACAATGTGAAACGTGTATGTATGTGTGTTTGAGATGCGTGCGTGTGCGTGTGGTGCGAGCGTGTGCGTGTGATGTGTACGTGTGATGCGTGCGTGTGCGCGTGTTGAGGGCGTATGTTGTGTGCGTGTGTTCATGTGTGTGTGTGCGCCTGCGCAGCTCTGTGAACATCCTAACGACAATATATTAAGATGTATGTACTTCGATTTGCGATGGATCGGTGACAGGAAGCTAGGTTTGCGTGCAATGTGAAACGTGTATGCGTGTGTGTTTAAGATGCGTGCGTATGCGTGTGGTGCAAGCGTGTGCGTGTGATGGGTGCGTGTGCGCGTGTTGCGGGCGTATGATGTGTGCGTGTGTGCATACTCGTGTACGCGCTAGTATGCGTGCGCGGTGCGGCGCGCTACTCACGTGATCTGGTACCAGGCGCGCGTGTGTAGGCCGGGGCCCGCCACGCGGCGGCAGAAGGCGGAGTCGTGCACAGGCACGCGGGCGCAGCGCACGATCACGGCTCGCCACGCCACCTCCTCCCACACGCCGCGCACCGCCCACCAACTCACGCCACCTTTAATCACCAAAAGTTAATCGGAATGCTGTAGTAACAATTGTGAACGGCCAAATCATTGTCCGTGCCATAGATAAAAACAAGGATAAGACCCCCTGGACTGATCCCTTTGTCATGATGGATAGCCCCACACCGCCCACCAATTAGCTGTGACTGTCAGTCCAAGAGGAATCGACATCGCTTGGTTAGCGCGGAACTTACGGGTACTTGTTTTACTGACCTCGTGGTCACCATAGATAAGTGGTATCAACGACTTAACGTACACTCTATACAAATTTTAATTTGCCGCACATTATTACCGCAAATTACCAAAATTCCCTTTGTTATTCTGATATACAGAGAGTCTGGTAATTAATTAATAAATATAGATTATTTCACAAATTTTAAGTTCAATTACTACCAAATTGATCGATCGGCAGGGGCCAATTTTATGACCTTCTCTTTCTCCAGATCTATTGAGCTGTATACAGAAAACCAACAAGATCATAAGAAGATTTATTTAGCCATAGCGAATGGCACTGCGCCTTATTCTACAAAAAAATATGTTATCAACAAAAAAAACTGTCGATATTAACTCATTTTTGGTCATAATATTACTTCTAATAAAAATATGTCGTGTACGTACTTGGGATTATTACATATTTTTTAGTGAGGCCATTACGTCTGCTGTACGCCATTCAAGGTTATCCACTAATTACCAGACATTCTATAAAATTAAGATTTCCCGACTAAATTATTATTCTATTAATCATTCATCAAACGTGAATTTAAATTTGAAACATTCATTTAATAAAAAATCACTCACCAACTAACAGAATTAATGCAAAGAGCGGACAGAACACCACGGCCACGACGAATGCGACGATCGGCTGCAGAATACCCATCAAGCCGATTTGCCAAATGAGTATTTGAAATAACACCAAATATCTAAAAATAAAAATAATATATTAATAGTGTGTACCATAACTCGTTCCTTAAATTTATCAAAGTAAAAGAAGAGTTAACGTCCATAGCGTGAATGTCTGAGAAATAACAGCAAAAGAAACTAGCCCCTGAAATACAGGTATTATATCCTAGTTTAGGGGCTAATGACCACTGTAAATTTGGTGCATGTAATATGTTTATCAATAAAGAAAAAAATAACAAAAAATACAGTTATAATTGTAGCGTAACGTTAGCCAGTAGTAAACTCAATGGCTGCTGAATGTGATGATACGTCAGGTTGTTGTCGGTTTTGTATAACGTCAGTGTCAGCAAGTCAAGAATAAAGATATCCGGGATGAGTATGCTGCTGGCCCCAACTAATGAATTGAGTTCATACACTGTATGGTTTGTAAGGCCACACACTTCTAAGAAGTAGAGTTGTAGTTAGTTGATGAGCACGTCAGAAGGAAAAGATCACAAAGCAAAAAGTTTAATTAAAAGTAAAATAATTATAAAGTTAGAGTGGCAAATCTTTCCTTGAGTAGTTGGTGTTTAGAAGGACGGATGTTGACGTACTACCGATTGTCAGCCTGCAATTTAATAGGTAAATTTAAATACACGCGACGCTCGGCTAATGTAGGTTGCAACGTTTACTAAATAAAAATGTGTGGTGTAACCATACATACACGTTAGGTGAGTATCGGTGAGAATAAATGAATACTGAGTATGTTTAGACTGCGGGTTAGGATCAGTAGTCGATATTATGTCAAGTCACGGTCGTGATGAGTATATAATGACATAGTGGTACTATTATGTGGGCTCGTAAACTGCGGATGAGAAGCAGCAGGATCGTTGATCGCAGGTCCCCGTCGGACACCTATTAACTGTCGCAGGTAAATCCCTGGAAGGTCACTGATCGTCTCCTAGGAATAGGTGGATATTCGAAGCGGGTAGACACGGGAGTAGAAGCGGAAACTAGTTGTCACGCGAGTGAGAGCCTATAATTGTGTTCTGTCGGTGGTTGGGTTCGCGAAGAGCGGAAGGGGGAACCAGTGGTCGCGCGTGTGAAAGCCAGCATTGAGGTTAACTAATCGTTTCCGGTCGGTGAGCGGGAGCGGGAGCGCGCACCTGTTATCCTGCGGTCGCGGGCAGTCTAGGTCATAGAAGATGGCGGCGGCGGCGTGCAGCGCGAGCGCGAGCGGCGGCGCCCACAGCGGAACGCACAACGCACCGCACAGCGCCAGCGCGCAGCCCAGCAGCACGCACAGCGGGAACGCAAGCAGCAGCGCCAGCGACCCCAGCCCGCCCACCACGCCGTACGTCCACGCGCGGTGCGCCTGCCTGCTCAGACCTTTGCCCAGCAGACCTGATGAATAATATCTTGTGTAATGTTTTCATAGCCATAGATTGAAGGCTCAAACCGGCTCAAAGGACCAAATGTAGAGTCGACTAGCTATCTAAAAGTGTATTAGTATGGTACCTGTATTGTGTGTATAGGTGACTGTGTTGTATTTGTGAGTGCTTTATAGCTAACTATATGCAAATGATAGGGAGAGCTGTTAATGTTCTAACATCTTAACTCCCTAAACAACCTTAGTACAGCCTTTCCCACTAACAACCCTAGTCTTAGCCATAAATTAATTACATATACATCACATAGAATAATACATACATACTAGAACGTGCCGTGTAGTGGCGGTTAAGAATATCCACTACCCCATATCTTCCCGCGAGTGTCGTAAAAGGCGACAGAGGGAAACAGGCAGGAGATGGGCAGCAGCATCTTCCTGATAACAGCAACTGTACGACAAAAAAAACTGCGGTTGCCAACCCGCTCGCCAAGCGTGGTAACTATGGCAATATACCCCCCATGAACAATTACACAAATAGACGGCCCCCAGTCCCCGCTATTCCCGGCTACGGTGGCAACCATGGTAACGGCGGGGCAGGGGGTGCTAAGAATCTCCGGTGGAGGTTCGGTTGCCACCTACGACGACTCGACCTGGCAACATATAACGCACGCATCCTGAGGACTGACGAGAAGATCCTGGAGCTGGAAGAAGAGATAGACAAGTTGCGCTGGAATATTATAGGATTATCGGAGGTCCGAAGAGAGGGGGAGGACACAGTGATTCTCGAATCTGGCAACTTGTTCTATCACCGGGAGGGCGACCATCTGTCCCAAGGAGGTGTCGGATTTATCGTCCACAAGTCTCTCGTCAACAACGTTGTAAAGATTGGGAGTGTGTCGACGAGGGTCGCGTACCTGATACTCAGAATCACCAAACGGTATTCGCTGAAGGTCATACAGGATTACGCACCAACCTTGGCACATCCCGATGAGGAGGTGGAGGAAATGTATGAGGATATTTCCAAAGCCATGCATTTCTCCAAAACCACAAACGCAAAAAACAAAAAAACACAACGCAAAACTAGACACAAGAGAAAACGGTGAGCTGAAGTTAGGGAAATTTGGAGTAGGGCAACGGAACCGAAGCGGCCAGCAGCTGGCCGACTTTATGGAGAAAGAGGGACTCTTTATGATGAACTCTTTCTTCCAGAAGCGGCCTCACAGGAAGTGGACCTGGTCGAGCCCCGACGGTTCGATAAAAAATGAGATTGACTTCATTATGACGACCAGACGCCAACTGTTCAGTAATGTCTCAGTGATCGCAAGGGTGAAAACTGGCAGCGATCACCGAATGGTTAGAGGCACACTAAACCTAAACGTTAAGTTGGAGAGGTCTCGTCTAATGAAGTCAACGCTTCGTCCCCCTCGTGCTCTAATCCAGAATCCCGAGACTTTTCAGCTCGAGTTACGTAACCGCTTTCAGTGCCTAGAAGATTGCAATACAGTGAACGATATGAATGACAAGCTCGTGGAAACTGTCCATGCGGTCGGAGCTAAGTTCTGCAAGACCCGCCGCAGAAGAACACAAAAACTCTCCGATCACACTCTTAATCTCACGGCTGTTAGACGGGAGATGAGGCTGCAATCGTCAACAGATTTGACAGCATACAGGCAACTGAACAGACAGAGCTCCAAATGCATGCGGCGAAACTTACGCAACTTTAATACTGCTCATATTAAAGAAGCGCCAGAGATCTGTCTGCCAGAAAGAGCCAACTGTCAAAGCTGAAGACTGAGTGTGGCAGAATCGTTTCCGAGACACCTGAGATTCTGAGTGAGATTGAGAGGTTCTATGGGCAGCTATACACATCATCGTTGGAGCCACATGCAAGTGTGAGTAACGATCCAAGAGCAAGTCTTACCCGACACTATTCCGATGATGACGTTATATCCCCGAAACTCTTCACCGCTGCATTGGAAGACGTTTTCAAGCTACTGGACTGGAAAGGATAGGGTATTAACATCAATGGCGAGTAAATCACTCACCTTCGATTTGCCGACGATATAGTCCTTATGGCAGAATCGCTGGAGGACTTAAGCACTATGCTCAGTGACCTCAATAGTGCCTCCCAACGGATAGGTCTGATGAACATGGACAAAACAAAGATCATGTTTAATGTCCATGTCACACCTATGCCGGTAGTTGTTGAGAGCACTATGCTCGAAGTTGTTGACGAGTACGTTTACCTGGGACAAATAGTCCGACTAGGTAAGTCCAACTTCGACCGAGAGGTCAATCGACGGATTCAACTCGGCTGGGCAGCGTTCGGGAAATTACGACATATCTTCTCGTCAGGTATACCTCAATCCCTAAAAACTAGATTGTACAACCAGTGCGTGTTGCCAGTGATGACTTACGGATCTGAGACGTGGTCCTTCACTGCTGGCCGTATGAGGACGCTCAAGGTCGCTCAGCGAGCTATGGAGAGGGCTATGCTCGGAGTTTCTCTGCGTGATAGACTCAGAAATGAGGATATCCGCAGTAAAACCAGAGTGACCGACATAGCCCAACGGATTAGTAAGCTGAAGTGGCAATGGGCCGGCCATATAGCTCGAAGAACCGATAACCGATGGGGAAGAAAGGTTCTCGAGTGGCAGCCTCGTACCGGTAGGCGTAGTGTAGGGCGACCCCCCACTAGATGGAGTGACGACCTGGTAAGATATGCAGGAAGTCGATGGATGCAGGTGGCTCAGGACCATGCTTTGTGGCATTACTTGGGGGAGGCCTATGTTCAGCAGTGGACTTGTGAAGGGCTTTAATGATGAATGATGATGATGATGATGACTAGAACGGGGGAGTGGGCGGAGCCCATGTAGCCACTAAAATGTCACTAACACGTCAATTCACGCGTATAAATGTCAACACGAGATGTGTTTTGAAGTTACAATCGTTTCCAAATTTCGCATGAAAATTATTTAGAAAATGCCAAATTGCACCCTAATTACAAATAAATTACAAATAATATATTAAAATTTATTGATGATCTTGAACATTAATTAAGGCTAAAATGTGTAAATTAAACTCAGTCTGTCACACAGCGAATCGAGTTTGGCGACGCCAATCCTCGTATAAAATAAAGTTGACAGCCATTCTATTGTGTATTATAGTATTCTTCATTCGTGATAAATCTGGAATATATTCAAAGAAATCAATAAATAAAACGATTGCGGTAGTATTTATTACAACACCTAAGCAGCCGCTTTAATAATATTGTAAACATAAAAACAATATATTATTTATCCTACCTGTGTCAGGTTCTGTTTCGAAACGCGTACGCTCTTTAGAAACATGCCGCCATAGTTTCAGCAAGCGCGACCACATCGTCTGCGTCTCACTACTCCGCTTCGGGAAAAGAGTTCCATTTACCTACGCCAAAAAAAAACTTGTTATCATTTAAAAATAGATATATTCAGTTATATATTTTTATGATCAATTTTTCAGTACCTGTGATAGTTCATAGTCTGTAACAAAAGGTTTGACCCGTAGCAGAGTCCGTAAAGATATTGGTGAGTACCAGGGAACCATCACGCCGAGTAGAAACATCATGTTCCAGCTCCAACACCAAGTTCTAAAGCGGATAGACAAATAATATGTTAAATTATCACTTTTAAGGCAAGTAAATTGTAAGTTGTCTGATGTGATTTTTATGTTAGAGTTCGAAATTAGTTTTGGTGAATATGGTAGTATTGGTGAAGGGTATAGCAGTAGCTATAAATGTTCTTGTAACTATGTGAGCATTGTCTTTGTTGTCACTTGCTGTTGTTGGCTCAGAGTACTGGCCAAAAGTCGGAGACTGATGCTTGTGTATCGAGTTTAACAGGAGTCAAGAGTGCATAAATATCTTACAAGAATGGCCTTGACATTATTTGCTTCTTTCCAAGGATGATCTAGATGCTACTTTAATTTTTCCATTTTATACTGTTAAGAGTTTTACCTCTATTTTTTTTTCTCTCTTGCTGACAAATAACCTTGGTATTATTCTACTAAAAACATAAATATAAAAACGGGGCTAAATTTTGTACAAATAAAGTTAGTCGTTGTAGTCTTCGCTCATAAAAGAGTTGAAATCTGAACGGGCGTCATGCCACATAGTCGTTATTTTAAATAACAAGATCTATATCAACAGTAGGAGATTTTTTCTGAACGGACGCACACTAGATTTCTACATGAATTTGATAGCGATCACCCTGTCGCGTTTATACGAGCACGGGTGTTACGTATAGTCACGCGTGTTGATCGCACACACATGCGCAGAGCGTAATTGCAATGCAGTCACATGTGCTGACTACATTCACATGAGCGCGAGGTGCAGCGCGCTGACGGTGCCTGTGCGCGGTGCAGAGAACAGTGCTGGCGGTGAACACACCAGCACACGAGGTACAGCATGCCAGCGCGTGCTGTTGGTGCGGGTGCGCTCGCGGTGCAGCATGAACATGGGCTGGCAGTGCATCACCTGTGCGCGAGGTTGAGCAAGCGCCAGGCGGGCCAGCGCGTGCTGGTGGTGCAGGTGCGCTCGCCGTGCAGCAGAAACACGGGCTGGCAGTGCATCACCTGTGCGCGAGGTTGAGCAGGCGCCAGGCGGGCCAGCGCGTGCTGGCAGTGCATTACCTGTGCGCGAGGTTGAGCAGGCGCCAGGCGGGCCAGCGTGTGCTGGTGGTGCGGGTGCGCTCGCGGTGTAGCATGAACACGGGCTGGCAGCGCATCACCTGTGCGCGAGGTTGAGCAAGCGCCAGGCGGGCCAGCGCGTGCTGGTGGTGCAGGTGCGCTCGCGGTGCAGCAGAAACACGGGCTGGCAGTGCATCACCTGTGCGCGAGGTTGAGCAGGCGCCAGGCGGGCCAGCGCGTGCTGGCAGTGCATTACCTGTGCGCGAGGTTGAGCAGGCGCCAGGCGGGCCAGCGTGTGCTGGTGGTGCGGGTGCGCTCGCGGTGCAGCATGAACACGGGCTGGCAGTGCATCACCTGTGCGCGAGGTTGAGCAAGCGCCAGGCGGGCCAGCGCGTGCTGGTGGTGCAGGTGCGCTCGCGGTGCAGCAGAAACACGGGCTGGCAGTGCATCACCTGTGCGCGAGGTTGAACAGGCGCCAGGCGGGCCAGCGCGTGCTGGCAGTGCATTACCTGTGCGCGAGGTTGAGCAGGCGCCAGGCGGGCCAGCGTGTGCTGGTGGTGCGGGTGCGCTCGCGGTGCAGCATGCAGCATGAACACGGGCTGGCAGTGCATCACCTGTGCGCGAGGCTGAGCAAGCGCCAGGCGGGCCAGCGCGTGCTGGCAGTGCATTACCTGTGCGCGAGGTTGAGCAGGCGCCAGGCGGGCCAGCGTGTGCTGGTGGTGCGGGTGCGCTCGCGGTGCAGCAGGAACACGGGCTGCGAGGGGTCGGAGCGCGGCGTCACGATGGAGGTGGCGCGCGAGCTCAGCACGGTGGGAATGCGCTCGCCACGCCCGCGGAAGTGTCGCACCACCGTCCAGTTGCGCGCCAGCCAGATGCGCGTTGCCCACGTGAACTCGCGCGTCGGGCTCTTCGCGCCGCGGAGCTCCTGCGACGCGAAAAAACAAATTAAGTGATAAATTACATAATTTAACCCCTCAGTCCTCTTAAAATTCCAATGCGGTCGCATGCGTCCGTCAAATCCCGAGCGGTCGCATGCCGATGTGACCGCACCCACCCACAGCTCTTTAAACCATTAAAACTTATATTTAGACTACTTTTCTATGAAGAAGTTTGGCATAACAAAATCTATACAAAACTCTCTATATAAAAGTCAGGTTTTACTTCATTACAAAAAGACTTGTATTTTGATAACAAAAACAAAACATGCCAAGCGAATGTCGGCAGCGTGAAAATCACAATTATTTCAATAAATATTACTCGAAAATATTTACGTAAAAAGATAAATTATATTCACAGAAAAACTTTCATTACAATTTTATAATAAAACACTATACTGAAACGATCGCTTAGAGATTGAAAAGTTAAATTAAAAAAAAACCCCCGAAACGAAGAGCTGATGATCAGATCGATTAAAATGCCTTTCATACGCAAATAAAAAACAATCAAAATCGATTCATTCGTTCATGAGCTATGATGCCACAGACAGATATACACTACAAACATATAATACCCCTCTGTTTTTGTCGGATATTAAAAATGAGGGTGTCCGTGACTTTTTCCGTCACCAATTCCGTAATCAATTCAACAAGACTCAACAATATTCTTTGAAATCTATCTCCTCCTTAACCCGTAAGCAAATTTACATATTTTTTTCGGCAATATTGTAGCTCAAAGCAAACAAAGTTTGTGAACAATAAAAATCTGAATTTGATTTTTTTTTTTCTTGTACTCTATCTAATCAATACGCTAATTTACATCTGCGCAATGTCACACCATTTAAACGTATCTTTTATTGAAATAAACATAGTTATGACTTCAGACTTTTACTTCGCTACGTTTATGATGCTAGCAAAAGGTTTTACCCTTGCATTCTTCTTGCTTTTTATTATATATTACTATTGCTTCGGCTCTAGTATTTGACAGATTTCATGGCAGTTCCGTTTGCGCACCCCTCCCAAGCGGTCGTGTATACAGTTTGCACTCCGTCACCGTGCGGTAGTGCAACCTCTTGCCCGCGCGCCCCGCTCTCCCCGGCTCACACCAGCCGTGCCGACGCTGTCTGTGAGTTCTTTGTTTTCGCACCGTTCTTGCCCCCTCGCTTCGGCGAGGAGGTCTGAGCGCACTGTGCCTTTATTGTTGTTTGCGCTGTTACTTTATTTACTATTCTGTTACTGTTTTTCTTGTTATTTTCCTGTTATTGCTATCGTTTATTGTTACAATTTGTTATCCGCATATTGTTAGTGTTCTGGAAAAACGTTCCCTGTCCTTTTGAGGACAAGGCGTCGTTATTCTCAGAGCAAGTGTTGTTTCTCTGAATAATCATCAGCCCCCCCTGTCCAAACCAACATGTCTTCCATAGACATGAGCAATTTCTCGAGCCAAATTATGGCCATGATCGCCCAATTCATCCAAGCCTCAGGCCTACCCATCCAAATTAACGAGACCATTCTCGTCACCGCCTTTTGTCCCATTGCCCCTAAGGCATGTTCGCGGCGGCGGCGGCGTAAGGCGGCTTCCCTCGCGACCCAAGCGGTTGCCTCGCAGACCGACTCGCCCACGTCCCCCGACTCCGACGTGGTGGTGCACTCGGACACCACGTCCGTTACCTCCTCCTCCCGAAAGAGGACCGCACATAGTTCAACCGGCTCCTCGGAGTCGTCCGATTCCGAAGGAACGGTCACAGACTCGGCCCCCTTCACTAATGTAGTTTCTAAGTCCAAGCGCGGTCCGAAGCGCACCGCGACTTCCCGCTCAACCCCGCCCCGGCTGCCCATGCCGCCGCCTCTACCTCCGCAGCCCCCGCCGCTGCCGCCTCTCAGTCGCAAAAAATTGGCGAAAAGCCAAGTCCAGCCCCCTGTCTTTCTCAGAGACAAGGCGAAATTCACCCAACAATCCAAAACTCTTTATGAAAAGGGTTTCAAGTATGACCAAGCCACCAATGTCGGCGCGGCCATTAAAATCATGCCGGCGTCTATAGAAGACTTCCGGAACATTTCACGGCCGAGCATGTGTCCTATCACACATACGCTCTCGCCGAAGAAAGAAAAGTCAAGGCGGTCCTCCGCGGAGTTCCTTACGAACTCGCAGACGAGGACATTTTAAACGACCTTAAGTCCCAAGGCTTCCCCATAGAGGCTGTGCACAAGATGCACAGCAGCAGGGGCGAGTGATTTAACCTCGCCCTCCTCGTTCTCACCAATGTGCCGGAGGCGAAGTCCATCTTCCGCGAGGTACGCACTGTGTGCGGCCTGTCGCGTGTAAGGGTCGAAGACCCACACCGGCGCGGTTACCCAGCGCAGTGCCACCGCTGCCAACTTAATGGGCCCGCGGCAGCCAACTGCTCAGCCCCACCCAGGTGCGTTAAGTGCCTAGAACCCCATCACTCGAAAGAGTGCCCTCGGCCCAAAAACGCCGAATACCCACCCGCATGTGTCCTATGCGGACAGACAGGCCACCCGGCCAACTTTAGAGGCTGCCCTCGCGCTCCTCGCCTACTTATGAGCTACAAAGCTCCACCTAAGGTCAATGAGCGAACTTTTCCGGCTCTTCGAAGCCCCATGCCCCCTCAGGGCTCATCTCAGCCCACACAGGGCATCTATTGGCCCCCTCAGGGCCCGGTCGGTCACTTCAGGGCCCTCCTCGGCCCCTTACGAGCCTTCCGATCTCCCAGCCTGCGCCGCTGCCGATTAACCCTTGGGGCCTAAAGGCAACGAACATCTCGCGGCTCTCCGCCGCCCCACAAAAACAGGCAGACCCTATAGCAGACGACTTAAAGCTAGTGTCTAACACTATGAGTAGTCAATATAGGGGAAATCTCAATCCTTGCGCGTAAAATGCGCGCCGCTCAGTCCCCTCAGGACCGTCTCTTTGCTCTTGCTGAGCACATCGATCTACTAAGCTCGTTGTAAAAACACTATGCCAGAGCCCTCTGCTCCCGCAATATTGCACGGTCGTATCAAACCAAAGGGTTTGTCGCTTGTTTTGTTCAATATCCGCGGTTTGCGAAATAACCTTCCAGAGCTTAGGCTCTTTCTTCGAGATCGCGAAGTCGACCTCCTCCTCCTTCAGGAGACCCACCTCAGCTCTAAGGTCTCTAAAGGCCTCTCTATCATATCATTTGTTTCCCACAGACGGCGACACTCTGGTCATCCCTCAACAATTCGGGTTTCGAGCCAAACACTCGTGCCCCCAGCAAGTTCACCGCATAGTGGATATATCCTCGGTTTTATCCTCGTCGTCAGAAGACTATCGCGGTCTTTTTCGACATTGCCAAGGCATTCGACAGAGTCCGGCATGAGGGCCTTATCTACAAATTGTACGACTTAGGCCTCCCTGACCGTCTCGTCCGCCTTGTAGCCTCCTATTTGAAGGATCGTACCTTTCGTTTTAGACACGAAGGCACGCTATCCTCTACTCATCACATCAAAGCCGGTGTCCCAAAGGCTCTGTGCTTGCCCCCCTCCTATATAAAGGTACTAATCCCTAACAACATCCCTATCCCGTCGAATGGTGTTAAACTAGCCCTCTTCGCAGATGACACAGCCCTTTACTACAAAGGCAACTCACTGCCACAGATTCGGAACAAGATCCAAAAGTCAGTTAACGACTTAGGAGCTTGGTTCCAAAAATGGCGTATCGACGTAAACCCGGAGAAGAGCTCCGCCGTTTGCTTCGAATATAAACGACGCCGTCTCACCGCCACTCCGCCAATCAGGATGTTAGGAACCCCTGTCCCATGGCAAACAAAAGCCAAATTTTTAGGCGTCACCCTTGATGCAAGGCTCACTTTTGAGCCCCATATCAAGAAAGTAACTCGCACCGCGCGATTTTACATGGGTAGGCTCAACAGCATGTTGGGCAGACACAGTAAAATGTCCCTCCGCAACAAGCGAACCCTATATAAGGTCTGCATAAGACCTGTTATGACTTACGCGGCCCCCATTTTCGCACATGCTAAACCCAACGTTATAAATGAACTTCAAATAGTTCAAAATCTATTCTGTCGTAGGGCCACTAACTCGCCCTATTATGTCCGTAATGCCGACCTACACCGAGACTTAGAGCTCCCAACAATCCAGCAATTCCTTAAATCACTCTCTGAGAGATTTTTCAAAGCCTCAGAGGCCCACCCAAATCATCCCATTCGTGAGACAGCTGCCTATGCAGCCCCTCTCCACACTCGCTATAGTATGCGCAGACCGAGAAACTTTCTCTCGGACCCCCCCAACAAGATTTCGGCTGACCTGAACTGCCTCCTGGCGGCTCAGGCCGAGCCTACTAACACATCCCTTAATCTGCCTTAGTTAGGTACACTTCTAAGCGGCTTTTCGCCGCTTTCTGCCAAGGAGGGTCGCGTCCGTGTACGGCTTGAAAATCTCTCGTCAGATCGGTAAGCCAATCCATAAAGGTGAGGTTTAGTGGGTAAAAGTCTCCAAATAACCACGCAGCCTGCAGCGTGGTACTCTATGAGCATTCCCCACCTCCCTCCACCGCTTTCCGGAGGGTTGCCAATATTTGCTTCGGGCGCAAAAAAAAATTCATGGCAGGGAAAATTAATTTGTTACAAAAGTGTAGAGATTTAGTTTTCGTTCGAAATATTTGCTATATTTTATATCAATCAAATTAGAAATTAATAAACAAACTACGGAGGATTCTAAAAGTAAAATCATTAAAAGAAAGCTAATTAAAGAACACAGCACTGAGGCATTGTTTTGTATATATTTTATACGCTACAAACTTTTTTTAAAAACTAGAAGCGCCAAAGAATAAGACTGCATTTAGACCACCGTCGTGACATTTTTTCCCAGTACATTTATTATAATGGTAAGGAAATTTGTAATTTAAAATATTTGAAATACGTTTATTAATCAAATTCTTATTGCTTGAAAAACAAAAACGTAACAAATTAAGAATAATAACTCAATTAGATTTTGCTATAGCAACAAAATCACCACTACTCACAAAGTAATTATTACATACTACTAAATTATTAAATTATGTAAACTAGTTTTTATAATTTCCATAGCAAGTAACACATTAATATAATAATTTTCTTTAGGAGTGTATTTATTGCAGACTGTTTTTTTTTTGCACAATTGGCACTTCACAGGTGATTTATTATTTCAGCATTTTGACTTGATTTGACACGTTTTTCTGCTACTCAAAATTATCGAATCGTAGGTACTTCATTATGAATACAGATCTAAGTTCTGTGCTACAATCGCACAACGCATATAAAGTACAGCAATGAATGTCACCAATTCTATTCATATTATACCAATCCTCGTCGTGTAATTCTATCGCGCCTGTATCACAGTAAATTGTAAGATATTTGTTGAAAATATTAGTTGCCAAGCATTTTGCATGTTTCGTCCACATTACGCTTTGCATATAGAGTTGGACCACCTACATGATCTCAGTTCAATTACTGAGCAGGCTGTGCCATCAGGAAAACAAGTGTTCTAATTAGGTCAGATGATGATAGCTGATTCGAATCTCAAAATCCATTTGTATTATTTTCATCAGTACGAGGGTTTGTCAATGTTGAGGACCGGCCGCGGCGGGTTCGAATACCTAAAGCTCGTCTTCGTCCTTGAGTTCACCCTCGTTCTTGTGCCTCATTTACGGTGCTTATCAAATTCGTTGTTTATGAAATACAAACATAAAATAATATAGGGTGGGCCATCGACTAGTTTCTTTTTAAAAACGCTATAAAATAAACACTGCTTAATTTTACAGGTTTTTATTTTATAGAAAAGAGTAAACCTTCAAATTAGTTTTAGAATATTATTTCATATATGACGGAATATTAGCACCAGCCGGGCTAGCATGGGCGGGGGACAATATATCCCCGGGGAGAGGATACAATTTTTATCCCTTGCTTAATTTTATCCACCCTGCGAGCATGGGCAAGAGACAAAAATTATATCCCCCGATTATATCCACTGACAAGAGATAAAATTATCTTATTTCTATAGTATATCCCCGTTTGACATAACGAGTAGACATATATCTCCCCGTCCGTAGCATGAGGCCAAGGGAAAGAGAAAAAATTATCCCTTTTTGACATTTGAAAGGGACAATTTTATCCTCTTTCGCGGTCGTGGGTTTAAGTTTATCTTCAAACCATTTTAATACGAAAAAGATGTCTCGAGTCTATTGAAACTACATTTTCGTGTCAGAAATTGAAAAACAAGAAATAAAATTACACCAGCGATCGATACGTGATCAGAATACTTAATCTATTGGAATTCTCCGACAACGAATTTCTACGCCGGTTTCGGATGCTCAAAGATTGTTTTGTATTTGTGTAAAGAACTCTATGAGGCTTTAAAGCCTATTAATTCTTTGAATGGACTACCAGTGGATATTGAAGTAAGCATCTATTACAACCGCCTTGTCCAAAAACATCGTATATTTGCAATCAATACATGTGGCTTATGTAACTTATCTTAATATTTTTTCTAGGTAGGTAGTTTACATCTTTCAGTATCTTGGCAGATGGTAGTTACCTACTAGAGAGGTACGATTCAAGACCATGGCATGGCTGTTGTTCAAACAACAAATAATCAGCAAATACTTGACCTAAATTATTGGGGCCATCATTAGAATGTGTGGAGCAATATACTTTAATTAGCCTCTTGTGTAGGTAAATACAAGTTTAAAGACTAATATACATAATATTAGGAATACAAATAACACAATACTCATGATTATAAAATTATTTATTCCTTGTTTTGTTTGAAATCATTACATTTTTATTCTTCATGCTTCATCATTTTCAATTAAAATTAAATCTTTGTGACTTAGAGTAGACATCAATTTTGATATATTTTGTAATTTTCTTATAATGGCAGTAATTGCGGGGATAATTTTTTTTCAATTTCCTCAAGAGGTTACACCACCTCCAAAGGGTCTGTATTGTCCAGTTTCGCAATTGGCTTAATTCTAGACACATATTTTTTTTAATAAATGCTATGACAAGATGTTAAAAATATAATATAATAAAACATCTTTGCTATCGTATATTATCTATGCGCGGGGATAAGTTTATCTACTTTCGATATTATATCCACCATAGGCCCATGCTCGCAGGATGGATAAAGCTTTGACGAAAGCCCCATTTACATTCAGCCACTGCCACTGCCCCTCGCGCTGCCGGCAATACTTCCCTAAATACTGCCGTAGCAGGATCGCGGGAAGTGTGTATTCACACTCTGCCCCACCACTCACATCGCTTTCGGCTTTCGACTATGGCGGATGTCAAAATAATTACAGCGTCCGCGCTGTGTCTTCTTGCAATACAAAATTATGTTAATAATTTAAAAAGATATCAAGTTCAAAAGAAGATAGATAGATAGATAGAAAATTTATTTGCTTAAAAACATGGTACATAAGATGATCAATGACGTGGAACTGACATTTTTTGCCATAATTGGCATGCAAAAATGATATGAAATACAGCTGATTACACAAACCCAATGTTACGTTTTAAAATTATTGCATTGCTTAAAAGTTAGGTACAAACATTCTTTTTGAATTCAAATATTATGTACAATTAAATACTTATACAGATCCACTCTATTTGAATTCTTATACAGTAAATTGTTCATAAATTATTAATTGAATTATTATATTATTGTTACATAAATAATATTAAATATTATATGAGATTAGTTAAGCTATTATTATTTTAATAATTACACTACAGTATAAACTAATTCGTAATTTTAATTACAATAAAATTATAATTTAAAAAACTCTGCCTATTATGCAAATATTACCTTTTAACTTATTTTACATTTTAATTAATAAATAATCAATATGTGTTACTAATCGTTTTTAGAAATAAAATGTCAATGTTCATTAATTCCTTAAACTAAATTTATTATTAATTTTATATTAATATAATAAATTTGACGAATTTATAATTAATTATGTACATAGGTACTATGTTAACTCAAAAAGAAAATTCGTATTCGTAGAACATGATGAATGGTGGTTTTTATCGTTGAAATCCCATATAGTTTTTTCTGATTCCAGCAGTTCTAAAAACTTTATTGTATTTTCATTAATCCACTCGAAAGGCATTTTGGTAGATCGTATTTATTTAATAACAGGACGGCACGCACGTCCGTTCATCCAGGCGCTTGGCGCGAAGTGAGCGATGGAGCTGAATGTGAACACTCACTGCCGCTCGCGCTGCCCGTCCTTTGACTTCCGCACGAAAAACCGACATTTCGGGCAGTGTCAGCGGCAGCGGCAGTGTCAGCGCGAGTAGCCCGTTTACATACTGCCCTGCTCACTTCCCTGCCCAACAGGGCTGAATGTAAATGGGGCAATAGGGATAAGACAATTTTATCCCTTGTCAGTGGATATAATCGGTGGATAAAATTTTTATCCCCTGCTCATGCTAGCCCGGCAGAAGTATTTTTTAAAACTATGACGTCATCATTGATGACGTCATTATTGAGATTTCTAGTTTCACTCATTATTGCTTTCTTTAATAATAAAAATCAGTTATTTACTCTTAACTGATTCTACTAATCACAACTAATAATTATTCACAATTTACTAATTACTCACTATTGTTCACAATTTATAATTCAACTTACAGTCCGAACACCACGACAGCTCCAGCAAGATTGAATGCTGCCCCCTTTTTTTTTGCGTCCGAAGCAAATATGGGCAACCCTCCGGAAAGCGGGGGAGGGAGGCGGTGAATGCTCATAGCATACCACGCAGCCGGCTGCGTGGTTATGTGGAGACTTTTTTTACCCACTAAACACCGCATTTATGGATTGGCTTACCGATCTGACGAGAGATCTCTAAGCCGTATACGAACGCGACCCTCCCTGGCAGAAAGGAGGGCGCAAGAATGCTGCCCCAGCCGTCGTGCGCCTCTTAACTCGAATGCCAGTGTGCGCAAGCCATCGCCACTTCTTGCGCTTTGAGAATGATTACCTTCAAATTGTTATAGCGACCACCCGCATTTAATTATATTTTGAATTAAAGCATTTTAAATTATTTATATAGTAACAATAATCAACTAATTATAAAAATAAAGACACATGTTATGAAAATCATCATATCAGTTATAACGTTATTTCGGTAGTTGAAATAACGTCTATTAATTTTTAACTCAATAATAATTGTTTAAGTAATGCGCCGATACGTCGCTTATACTTTGTTGCGCCGATATAAAAATAACTGCCTCGGCTTGGCAGTAGCGCATCCTCTCAACCCAATTTTGCAGTAGATTTTTGATGGTTTGAAGCTGTACTTCAATATTATTTCTGCACCCCACAGAAAAAGTCCAACGGCGTCAAATCGCAGCTCCGGGGAGGCTGTTATATCACCAAAACGGCTGATTAGACGATTATTGAACTTTGTGCGCAAAACATCGATTGTTGGACGGCTTGTGTGGCACGTAGCGCCATCCTGCTGGAACCACATCTCGTCCAAGTCCAATTCGTCAATTACTAGCGCCAAAAATTTGTAATCATGCCTCTGTAGCGTTGACCGTCACGTTGTTGCCATCTTCATCTTCGAAGAAAATGTTCAAAAACCACTCACGTCACTCTAAATACCACACCAAAATGATGCACGCTGAAGATGGATTGGTTTCTGTAAGACTACGTGTGGGGTTTTCGGGCCTAAATACGAGTTTTCCTTGTTCACATAGCCGCCGAGATGAAAATGCGCCTCATCTTAAAATACGATTTTTTGAGCAAAATCGATGTCAACTTCAAGCTGCTCTAAAGCCCAAACAGAGAAGCGATAAGCGAGTAGTGTTTTTGCTTCAATTTTTTTTTATAAAACGTTACCCCCACACTAGAATTTTCTCCTGTATCGTGGGGGTTTACAAACATAAATTCCACAAGGACAAACATCCAGACCCGGAACAATTATTTGTAGGCCATACAAATACTTGTTCCGTGCGGGATTCGAACCCGCGCAGCTACTCATTACTAAGCCACTACGCCACGGATTCCTGAGTCAGTTGGGCCTTGTAAGAGAATAATCCTTACAATAAATAATAAAAATATAAATTTCTTCGCAACCTTCCGCTAAATAAATACAATGATGTCTCTTACCTGGATTGAAGAGCACCTCCCGCCCTCCCTCAATTGCGTGCACTAACTCCGTCACCACTAGTCCCAGCACCACTACTCCCAACACCACTGTTCCAGGTAAGACACACCATCGACGATAATACGACACGTGTTTCGCCTCTACACGAGGCATCCTCAGGTGATGTAGACTCTACGGCAGCTGACCACTAAGCTAATAATCTTTACGCGGAATTCTCCTCAGGCTAGTGCAGCTAATGTTTAGTTGCTGAGATCTGTGGCGAGTTGAAGTTACAGCGTTTCGGCACACTTTAGGCAACGGAAGCAATATTTTCTTCTGAGCATACAGGACGCACACGAGGATAAGTTGTGTTATCAACATATCAATCTCACGACATTTCTACACAAACTTGCGTACGGCAAGCCCGGTTGGTGCATTATTTTCACCGAAATTTCTTTTCAAAATTAGCACTGTTTCGGCGACACAGCACGCACTTTGATAATAAGCTTTCAATTTTTTCCAACCTTTATCAAGTAAAATAATCGATTCATTTTGTACCAAGGAGGTATGATACTGTGTTTCTGTCAATTTGTTGATAGCCATTAGTATCCCAAAGGTTTACTATCCAATTCATCCTCCAAACTATCATTTAAACAAGACACAATTTCGCGCGGTTTCATTATTTTGTAACGTTGACTAGTCATATATATAACACGTCTTAAGAAAAAAATAACCTACGCTTCTTAAAAAAGTTTTTTTTGTTTGTTTTTGTCCCACGCGTGTCACACACATCGAATTATTCTTTGAAACCACGACAAGGCAAAAGTGACCCAGCGGCAGCTTTAGGTAAATACTTTTTTTTAATAACGATTCTTGTTATAAAATTGAAAATATTTCAAATTAGTTCAACACATAAAATAAATAAAAAGTTTATTTATTTTTTATTGTTATTACAGACAACGATCCACTCGTGCGAAGCTGGGACGGTTTCTGGATCTCGATAATAGCGCAACCTACCGACTCCAATTATAAATTAAAACCATCCAGGGACCCATTCACACCCACACAAAAAAAATCATGAATGAATGAATGCAAAAAAAAATCATCAAAATCGGTCCAGCCGTTCTCAAGTGATGATCTGAAAGATCCAAAATAAATGAATTGATTTTTATTTATCCTAGAAGTATCTTGAAACTATGTATATATATATATATATATATATATATATATATATATATATATATATATATATATATATATATATATATATATATATAACAGTGTACCCGTGCTTGTACTCACACTCGTATTTTAATCCTACTGCGCAGCGGTCTTCGTTGAGACTGGCCGCCGTGACGGAAATTCGGACTAGAAGACATACAATTATTTTAAAACGAAAGTAATGTAATTTATAATTATACCCTATCTTTGAACTTCTTTTTTTGGCTTTGGGGTTGGTGGCATCTACTTCCAATAATTTGTTCATCAAAAGTTGTTAGTTAAAGTCATTTAGAAAATTTGATATATTTAATGACAATATATCAAAGTTAAAGAGGAAACTAACTTTTCCTTCCAAAACACCGGTCCTAAAAATCTGCCAGTCGGTGCTCTGAATCTCAAAGACCACCCATACTATGCATAAGCTATGACTAGCCAACTGACAACTTATAGCCCGTAATGTGCTGTATATATACTGAGTCACTATACCCTTTAGTAGAAATACCGCAGCGCAGGCACTGCAATTAGGGAATTCCTAGCCAGATAAGGAACCACATAGTAAAAATATATTCACAGCTTTTCCTTTCGAATACAACCTAGGCGTCTTCTAGGCAAAAGTAATAGAGAGAGAGAGAGAGAGGGAGAGAGAGAGAGAGAAAGAGAGAGCTGTTACGCTAAGACAGTGCGATATACTATCTAGAGCTTCATCTCTATCACCCACTTACCACCAAGTGTGGTTAAGCACTGGGTTATAGTAAGAAAAAAAACATGTAAGTTATTGAAACAAGCATATACAACAAAAAAAGGGTGTTTAATATTAATTTGTTAACATTTAACTTTCCTTTTTTTTTCTTTTATAGAAGAAGGGGCAAACGAGCATGCAGCTCACCTGAAGTGACTACCGCCGCCCATGATCAACCGCAACACCAGGAGAATTGCGGGTGCGTTGCCGGCACTTTAGAAAGGAGTAAGCTCTTTTCTTGAAGGTCCCCAGGTCGTATCGGTCCGGAAAAATCGCCGGTGGTAAACTATTCCACAGAGAGGTTGTACGTGGAGGAAAACTCCTTGTGAAACGTACAGTGGTGGACCGCCAAGCATCCAGATGGTGTGGATGGTATCGGGACATTTGCCGTGTAGTGCGTTCACGAAATTTGATTATATACTTGATATAATCAAAGGTCGTACGTAGCTTAAAATTTAATAGTTTGGTCGTAAACAATAACCTCGACTGGTTATTGTTTGGAAACTGTGTACCTACGTAATATATTTTAGATATTGAAACTGGTCGCAAAACAACGAAGCCAAATGTGGTGCTATAATTAATTAGATTGTTTGAATTATGCTCAGGACCGACTTGTATTTCTACGTTATCTACCTTATAAAAATTAATTTTTGTTTATCCGTACTGTTTATCATATTGCGATAAAACTTTGTCAACTTGGGCGAAGGTTATAGGAATAGTACAATTAAATTACAGTGGGTGGCATGCATTTCGTACAGACCCATGTTATTAAATTCCAATGAATGTATTATGATTCCTTATTAAGCGATATAAATCTCCCAAATTTAAAACGGTATTTCCATAATTGTTCCTTCTGTAGTAGCAACGTACCGGATACCAGTGAGTTATTAAATACGAATTGCATTTCAATTATAAAATATTGTTTTGTTTTGAATACTTGCATGTAATCTGTTATAGTTTTAAATGTAAAATTTTAAATGAAATTGGTTTTCGTTAAAAAAATTGTAATAAAAATAAATAAAAATTGATAGAATTTTATCTCGATACGATACTCCGTTGGTCTATTTTTCATGCTGCGCTGCCTTTGTTTCACATGGACCATTCGATGCTTTGTTTCGAGAATATCTATTCGGTCATTTGTTTTTCTTTTTCAAGAAGTAGTAAAAGAACGTAAAGCACTGTCTTTTCGAAACGTAGTAGAAACAATTGTTCTATACTTTGTATTAATATAACAAGCAAACTAACAGTACAACTGATGATAAGTAGCACCTACAGCTAACTTGAAACTAGGAAAACTGCAGATGCGTTATCATTTCTGAGGTTTAAGATGAAATGACTCATAGCCTGCAGTTAAAATGGCTCTCTATACCCTTCAGAACTGCTCGCAGCACTGCAAGCACTGCTATTTCGCGGCAGAAATTAATAAAAGCGTGGAAATTACTCAGACGGATTTCCTGGCAGGCTACACTGCTAATATAGCATTTAGCTATGTTAGTAGTGTAGCTGCCTGTAACCTGTAACTGTCTGATTGTAAAATTATGTATTACTAGCATGCCAGGCAGACGTTGTTCTGCTCTTTTCGACGACCCTTTTTCATGTCCTATTAAACATCCTTAAATTCGCAAGAAAAATTGTGGTTCCCTCATGGACAAAAAAGTATGCTATCTCTCAAGTTGGACCAAATTTCACACGGTGTGCAAATTTTATTAAAATCGGTTGAGTAGTTTAGGAGTCCACCGCGGACAAACAACGTGACACGTAATTTATATATATTAACTAGCTCACCAGGCAGACGTTGTTCTGCCCTTTTCGACGACCCTTTGTCATCTCCGATTAAAAATCCATAAATTCGCAAAAAAAATTTAAGTCACTCGTGGGTAAAAAAACTATCCTATCTATCAAGTTGGACTAAAGTGCACACGGCGTGCAAATTTGATTAAAATCGGTTTAGTAGTTTAGGAGTCCATTGCGGAAAAACAACGTGACACGTAATCACCGGCACGGAAACTTGGCCAAGCGGTTATCTCGCGATAGCAAAAGCTTTAAGTGTTTCTGATGAATGTTTGTTATGCAAGTATGTCAAAAAATGTTTACCCTCAAGTTCAAGAGGGTAATTCATTATGTTTAAGTGCACCATGACGAATTCTTTAATTTTTAGTTGAATCGGGTCATTTGAGCGACTAAGTTCACATTTTAAATTTGTGTGTTGTGAAAAGTTTACTGTAAGGTTATTCAATTATTGTGATCTTGTGTCTTAATTAAATAACTAAAGGTGCTTTAAAGCCAATAAAAATGCCATTAACACCAGCACAAGTTGCACAAGCAGTAGCATTAATTGACCAAGGGCTGACACAGCGTGAAGTTGCTATTGTGCTTAACGTACCACGGTCCTCAATGCAGTATTCACTGAAACGATACCAGGAGACAGGCCGCTACACCCGCAGGCCAGGCAGTGGGGGCGTAAGGTGCACATCGGCCCGGGACGATCGTTTTATTGTTATGGAGATTTTGAGAAACCGCTACCTGACCGCTGTTGAGATACGCCATCGGCTCCAAATCGCAAGAGGCGTTAATGTTAGTGAGCGTACGGTGAGAAGACGAATGGAGGAAGTGAATTTAAAAGCTCGTAGACCAGCACGAGGTCCAGAACTTCTCAGACAGCACCGAGTAGCCCGACTTCAGTTCGCAAGAGAACATGTCAATTGGACCCACGAGCAATGGGCTAGAGTGTTGTTCACAGATGAGTGTCGAATAGCTTTACGTGCTCCAGACGGTCGAGAACGAGTGTGGAGAAAAAGAGGAGAGAGGTTTCTACCCATTACCACCACCCAAACTGTGAGTTTCCATGGAGGCTCAATAATGGTATGGGGAGGTGTAAGTTCCGACGCACGTACAGAGTTGGTCATCGTCGATAATCGGCTTACAGCTACTCGATACATCGAGGAAGTTCTTCAGGAGCACGTAATGCCTTATTCGGGATTCATTGGACACGACCAATTCCTCCTCATGCACGATAATGCACGCCCGCACGTCGCACATTGTGTAGAGGAATATCTGGAAGAGGTTGGAATACAAAAATTACAGTGGCCAGCTCGTAGCCCGGACTTAAATCCAATTGAGCATGTATGGGGTATGCTCAAAAGAAAGATAAAGTCCAGCTCCAAACCGCCACAAACTCTAAATGAGCTCCGAAATGCAGCGCTGGCCGCTTGGGACAGCATACCGCAAGTTGATGTCAGAAACATCATTCAAAGCATGCCAGATCGAATGCAAGCGGTTATCAGGGCTAGAGGAGGAACCACCCGATATTAAAACTGATAGACAATAAAGAAACAGACTTAATTTTTAACTTTGTAGTGTTTTTAAAGTGACAATGGAAAGATGTTAATTTTAGTGAAAACATGTTATCATGAAAAGAAAAATGTCAGTGAAGTAAACATTAAATTTCTATGTTCTAAAACCATTAGAGACACTTATTGAATGCATCTACCCTTAATTTACTGTTAAAAAAACGTTTCAGTGCAAATAATCAGCAAATTCACGAGTGGCCAAGTTTCCGTGCCGGTGAGTATATATATATATATATATATATATATATACTCACCGGCACGGAAACTTGCTTCCGATTATATATATATATATATATATATATATATATATATATATATATATATATATATATATATATATATATATATATAATCGGAATCTCGGAAACGGCTCCAACGATTTTCATAAAACTTAGTGTCTAGGGAGTTTCGGGGGTAATAAATCGATCTAGCTAGAATTTATTTTTAGAAAATGTCTTTTTGTCCGTGTATTCAGGCAATGAAAAAGTGCTACAATATAAGAAGGTAAATTTTGACACTGTGCTAATGATCGTAATAGCTCAAGTGGATATCGAGCAGTCGTAAAATCGTAATGCCTTGGTTCGCGTTCTGTCTTCAGTCCAACTTTTTCCTTTTTTTTCAAGGTCCCTTCTTTTGTGAGAAAATCTTATTATTTCGCCTTTTTTTAGTATTTTAAAAATATGAAAATTTTAATTAAACTAATTGCACTCACGATTTTTTATTCAAATATCCAGTTCAGTTTTTTCTATTATGTCAATAAGATCAAAAAATATTATTCATAATTCAGCAGTATGTAATTTGTATCTAAATGTAATTTCAACAAAAAACCGAGTAAAGCTCGGTCATCCAGGTACTATAGATTAAAAGTTGGATAGATCACGAATTAGCATGGCTGTCAGCTAAGGTGTGCATCTTCTGGGTGTCGGATTTGTGAAAGGGATCTAATCTTTTCATAAATCAGACACTTCATTACAATTTAAAAAACAAATCAAATTTCCCCTTACGCAATTCGATAATAACATGAGTTTAGACTTCCCATTTAAGTTTAAAAGAAAACTTTTTAGGGGCGGGAAGTGAATAGAATAGAAGAAGTTTCATCTAGTTAAAAAAGCTCTATACTAAAAGCAGCAACAATCAGAAGTTATATAGGACTTTTTTGTTTTAAAGTGAAATTTTACAAATAATGTATCTTGTACGACAATTATTATATAAGATGCGAAGAGTAAAGATTTTTTTTAATAATAAGAGTGAAACGAGCACAGTCCACTCGATGTAAAGTGGATGCTCTGGCCCATCGACCATCTATCCTCGATTAAGAATCAAAAGCAGATATGTTGTCACCACTGAGGATTAAAATGTAATGCCTTGTTTCCTGTGAAAAGGGTCGCCGGTTCTCTACACACACACCGTGCGAAACACAGTAGTATTAGGCCGCTATTTTAAGCTGGTATTCTGTGAGAGCTTGTTTTTTCACCGGTCGAGCCGATCCATTCGTGCTACAACTTAAACTTCTTCCAAAAAGTCAAAAGTCAAAAAAAATTATCGACTTAAATAAATAATTAAAAAAGTTAGAGTCGATCAAACTTGCGGGTGGGACAGAAACGGGACGGCGGCGCGCGACCTGTGTGATCATTTCCGTTAATAATAAAATCATTTCAGTCCCACCTAGCGACATCTGATGAGCGTTTAGCGATTATAAGCCCTCATTCACGTGGCTCGAACTTATCTCGAGTTACGTAGCAAATTTAAACACGTATTCACGTCAAGTATGTATTTTTTATTTACTTTCTTGATTGATGTTGACATGATGATGTAGTTTCAGAGGGTCCTAGTTTGACCACGCGGCCTCATTTTTTTTAAATTTAATTGTCCATGCCGACGCCTATGCCTGCATTAGAAATACCCGATAAAGATAACATTACAACGGGTTAAATAGAATGCAACAATTATTTATTGTAAAACCCTCCTGGGGCTCTCAACGAAATCATTTACCATGTTAATCCCTCAATCCTCTTAAAATTACCATGCAGACTATTAGATAATTTATCTTTTTACGTAAATAATTTCGAGTAATATATACAAATAATAGTAATTTTCTTACGATTTTATCAAATTCCATAATTTGTTACAGACACTTCCAAACATATTGTAATCTATCCGTCAACCTAAATTTAAAAATGGCTGTGCAAATTGAAGTATCCTAACCAAGACAATCGGTAGTGTTAAGAGAATGCATTTTCAATGATTAATCAAAATCCTTCCTATGAAATATATGGGGGCGGCAGAATAATGTTCTGCAGTGGATTTTTGTAGACTGTAGTGGTGGATGTTGTGAAAGAAAATTTAACTATGAAGTTATTACAGATTTGATGTACATGTTACATGCACACGTGTACAAAATGCGTGTAACTTTGGATGCATGAGCATCACACTCGTGCGCTAACAAAACACATACCTTGAGCAATAGAGGTTCCCGGTCCCGTAGAAAAGCGAGATCCCGCAGTAGGAAGTACCGGTGCTGGTGCAACTTCTGCGCCTGCATGGCGGCCGCCGCGTCCTCGTACGGCGCCCAGCTCAGCTCGCTCCTCAGCCGCTGTGCGGTCGCCGCCAACTTCTCCTTCCGCCACGCGTCTGCGCGGGACAAGATCGGATGTGACGCACAAATCCGCGCCTCGGCCGTAGCTAGCCCCGCTTCCAGTTTGCGTTGGACGCCTTCTTTCGCTCTAAAACAACGAGAAATAAAGTTACGATGACAATATCTATATAACTTAAAGGTTAATTTGTTGTCCAGTGTCTGGTGAAAATTAACACCACAATATTATGATTCTCTATTATCTCGTAGATACTTCTACATACATTAGTTAATATACATAAATTGAACGAGGACAAACATTTAGACTCGAAACAATAATTTAATTTAATCAATAATTCGAACCTCACGGCTATCAGCTCTTCAACTCAATGCTAAGAGTCACTGCGTCACGGAGCCGTCCAAAATGTTATAAATCTGTATACAAAATATTGTTTATACCACTATGTTTTAGTTGGTCTAGGGGTTGTAGTAGTGCGACAGCTGACCATGAGGTCTTGGGTTCGAATCCCGGGTTGCGCCAAAATCTTTTTTGAGTTTTCGTCAAGAAATTTTCAGTAGCTGCCCGGAGTCAGGGAGTTGGCGGTGTGTCACCCCCGTGTCTCGGAAAGCACGTAAAGTCATTGGTCCCGCGCCGTTGTGTCGGTTTACCGTCCCATCGGATTATGAGGGTGAGTGAATATGAGGGCGGCACTGAAAATTTCGGGAATCAAGGAAGTGACACAACATTACTATCTAAAAATGTGTTTATTGCTTTTCGAAATATTCTCCGCGAATTTTGACACATTTTCCATACGATGGAACCAATCATTGAAGGAACCATTCCATTCGGAAGTTGGGGTCTCCAAAATGGCAGTTTTGTAGGCGTCCCACAGCTTCTTCAGGTGATGAAAATCTCTGTCCACGCAATTTATTCTTTATTTTAGGGAAATTATAGAAATCATTAGGGCTTAGGTCGGGGCTGTTACGGCGGATGGTCTAATAATTCTATGTTTTTTTGCTCTAAAAACTCTTTTGTTCTGCGTGCGGTGTGACAACTCGCACTGTCGTGATGGAGGATGATGCGGCGGTTGCAGTTCTCTTTACGGAGTAGAAACGACCTGTGGCAAACAAATGCTAGCATACCATTCTGCATTAACCGTTCTTTGTCCCTCAAGAGGAATAGTCGTAACATGGCCGGTTTTGGAGACAAACGTGGCCACCATTTTGTTTTTGAAACACTCCGTGAAGGAACAATTTTTGTTGGCTTTAACTCATTTTCGAACACCCAAACTCGTGACTGGTTTTTTGTTTCGGGTTCGTACGCGTATATCCAGGATTCGTCACCTGATACGATGTTGTATACAGCATTTGAGAATCCTGCGTGGAATCTTTCGAGAGTTCTGACGCACCAAATAACGCGAGCCGCTTTTTGCTCTTCACAGAGCGAATTTTTTCGCTCTGTGAAGAGCAAAAAGCGAAATTTACATTTAATTGTTCATGCAAGATTATTTGTATTTGATTCATGCCAATGTCTAAAGTTGCCTGAATTTCGCGGTATGTCACATGTCGATCTTGCTCAATCAGCTTACGCACAGCATCAACGTTTTCTTGGGTGAATGCAGTTTTTGGACGACCTTGACGGGGATCATCACTGAGATTGACACGTCCACGTTGAAATTCAGCAAACCAGCGATAAATTGTGGTTTCGGATGGGGCTTCATCACCAAATGCTGAAATCATCCGGTCAACAAACTTTTTGTGTTAAACCACTTCGAAAGTCATAATAAATCATCGCTCTTGAATTTTCTCGAGTCAATTCCATTTTCTCAACGACTAAACAAGTTTGACAAAACCTTGTGACAAGACCGAGAATCTTTTTTTAAATAAATAAATGGTATTCGATTTTTAAATCCAAGCCGTTTTCAATTAAAAAGATTTTAATATGACAGGAACAGTGGAAATATTCCATTCCCGATACTTTTAGTGCAGCCCTCGTAGAGTGCACCCGTGCTTCCGCGTACACTTGGGCACTATAAACCTATCCTGCGCCGATGGCTAGTCTGCGTTGAGACTGGCCGCCGTGGTCTGAAGGGCATAAAGAGAAAGTATATTTACAGGCTGTGAGACACTCCCTCTTAGTCCTGAGAGGTCATAACGCATCTATAGCCTTCTTTGTTTGAAGTTGACTATAGGTGTCCATAGACTGCAGTAGCCATTTACCATCCGATGGACTGAAAGTTCACTTGTCACTATAGTTATATAAAAAAGAAGAGTTATAAAACGTCCCTTCCAGCTAATGAATGTATCATGTACTAGACGAATAGTGAAATAGAAACAGAAATGCGTTCAATGAAATTGTAACGTTAAAGCAAATAGACATAAGGTGTAGAGTGGCTTGCCTGTCGAGCAGCACGGCGGCACGCAGCTGCGCGGCCAACAGGTCGGGCACGGCGGCACCGAGCGCGCGCAGCGGCTCGCTGGCCAGCACGGCGCCGCACACGCGCGACACGTACTCGCGCAGCGCCGCCGCGCGCACCTCCTGCGCGACACGCACCCATGCACCGCACATTGTAGATCATTATCATCACTCTACATAGAGACTGGTGATGATCATTGTTATACATATCTTTTCTTTTCGTTTTTTATTCAAAAAACATTACCCTCTCACATTAGGATTTTTTCCTGTATCGTGTGGGCAGTTTACATATATGTAGGAAGGTAGTTAAATAGAATTAATTTACAATCACAAAATACACGGATCACAGGTAATCAACTATAAACTGTACTGAGACTAATATAATAGCTGATAATAATAATAATAAATTCGTTTCCACGAATTAATTATCCGAATAGTCTAGGATGAGCTAGTAGCGGGATACAACAAGTGCATCGTGCCACGCCAGAGCCATGACTCCCTTAACGGCGGCCGCTCCGTCCGTTTTATACAATCGAGACAAGTAGCTACACGAGCGCCACTGCAGGTGCAAAGCGCAGGTGTGCGGTGCACGTGTTGTTTACAATAATTCCGACTACCCTCAGAGGTGCTGCGACATATATAAATTTCACAAATTTAACCATCTAAACCAGGCACAGTTAGATTTAGAAAAACGCAACTGTCAATAGGGAAATCAAAACATATGTACTGTTTACGCCAAGTTGTGTCATTTAAAGCCGCAGCCTGCGGGACGCGCGTCTCGAGCGGGGTGTGGAAACGGTTAGCGTTGCGCGGGAGGCGGGGGCTTGCTGTGCCGTACGCGCACAGCAAGCGCCCTAGTCGGCCGGAATCCTTGAGCGGTGAGACCGCGCCGGTTAGACGTCGGGCGTTACATAATAGTTGTTGCGCGACGGCCGGGTCGATTTAGAGCTCGCGAGTTTGATAATAGTTTGCGTCGAAAAGACGGCCTCTGTGGAGTTGTATTTTGTCGTTAATATACGTGACAACGAGGCTTATTCTTGAGTTTATTTGCGCGACGCCCGGGTCGATTTAGAGGTCGCGAGTTGTATAATAATTACAGCGTCGAAAAATGACGACCTCTATTGTGTTGTATTTGTCGTTAATATACGTGACAACGAGGCTTATTCTTGAGTTTATTTGCGCGACTCCCGGGTCGATTAAGAGGTCGCGAGTTTGATAATAGTTTGCGTCGAAAAGACGGCCTCTATGGAGTTGTACTTTGTCGTTAATATACGTGACAACGAGGCTTATTCTTGACTTTATTTGCGCGAAACCCGTGTCGATTTAGAGGTCGCGAGTTTGATAATAATTACGGCGTCGAATAACGACGGCCTATATTGTGTTGTATTTGTCGTTAATATACGTGACAACGAGGCGAGTTTATTTACGTGACGCCCGGGTCGATTATAGGTCGCGAGCCTCTTACAGTGTTATCTTAATTTGTTTTCGTGATAACGAGGCCGGAATCATATAATGTTGTTGTAACCGTTTTAAGTATTGTTTGTGACTGGTATACGGTTGCGCGCGGCCGGTGTTTGGACTTGAAGGCCTAAAGCTTGTGTAAATTGTGCGCGCCATTTTGAATTAATTATTATTGAACATTTGGGTCTAATTAGACCGCCTCGAATTTAGTTGTCTGTTTTAAACCTGTTACGTGACAAGCGACTTACTTGTAGTTTGGAGTGATTAAAGGAACATTTATGCCGTTAATTGCATCGACGAGTTATTAGTGCGTCGTTTGATAGCGTGATAAGACTTTTACTTTGTCAAGAGAACGCTGAACGTTGGGTCTCGAGAAGAGACCGCGTTCTTCTTGTGGTTATAGTTTTGTGCTAAGTGAACCTGGGACTTTGAATTTTGACCAACCGTCCTTAAGTTGTGCAGCGTGTCACTTGTTTTAATGTCGATTAACGTTGATTTGGTTGAATTTGAAGTTAAATAAATGTACAATAAAGTTGATAAATTAACATAGTGAAAATAGAAGCGAGAAGCTTGCAATTGGTGAACACCCCCCTGGATGGATCCCACGTTTGGAGAGAGGCAGCACCTTGGGATCTGCAGTCCAGGATCAGCGGGGATGTCAGGTTACACATTGCACACATTACTACACACTACTTACATGCACATCACTTATCACCTGACAGGTACCCCGTGGTCAAACCTACCTCCGCAATCGGTAAGTGGTGTTTGCCTTTTTGTCAGCCGTTTTTGGAATAGTTATCCATAGGCCACTTGGGCTCCGCCCTTGGTTGCTCGTCGAGGGGACCACTCATAGGCCCTGGTCCCGTCGATCTTTGTTGGGGCAACTAAGGGCGTGTACATGTACCCTCCCCCCACACTAGTGGGGCCGCTGGCGGATCTTTTGTAAATCTTCAGAAGAAACAGGCTAATTATTTGTAGACCCTACAAATACTATTTCCGTGCGGGATTCGAAACTGCCATCCTTAGCGCTGCAATTATTGCTAAGCTTCTGTGCCACAGACCCAATATGAAAGTGAAGGAAACACAAAATAGGAAATGCATCCATCCATTACAGCCTCTAAAAGTACATAGCTGACGGGCTGACTTCTGGTATAGGCCTCCCCATAGATTGCCTCATGGGGGAATTATGTTAGACGTTTGTCCTTGCGTTCAATTTTAATTTCGTAATCTGGTACAGGAATTAATAAAAAACAAAATAATTTTGGCTTTTATACTATATATTAACAAAATAAATTTGGGGCGATCAGCTTGACCAGTTTAGCAAGTAAAGTTTATTCGAAGGTTTTGACACGCAGGATGCAAGAGAAATCGGAAAGATTCTTATGGGAGGCACAATGCGGATTTAGACCTGGAAGAGGATGCACGGATCAAATGTTTTCTCTCCGCATGATCACGGAGAAGCTTCTGAGTGTTAACCAGAGGATTTTCTGTGCTTTTGTGGATCTGGAGAAAGCATTTGATAAGGTTATAAGGAAGAAAATGTGGGAACTGTTGCCGGGATATGGTGTGGATGGTCGATTGTTAAGGGCTGTGCAGTCACTCTACTATGACTGTAAAGCCTGTGTGCGGGTAGGGCATGACCTGTCACCCATGTTTAGCGTCCAAGCGGGCGTAAAACAGGGTTGTGTCATGTCTTCCTGGCTGTTCATACTGTATCTCGACAGCTGTTTACAGAAGCTGAAAGATAGCTGTTTGGGTGTGAAATTGGGTGACATAAAAGTTAATTGTCTGCTGTATGCTGATGATGCAGTGCTAATTGCACCATCAGAAGCAGAACTGCAGGCATTAGTCACGTGTATGAAAGAGGAATGTGAAATTAAAGGTCTCCGTTTGAATGCTAATAAAACTAAGGTTCTGGTATTTGAAAAGGACGAAGAGAGAACGAAATGTGAAATATGGGTAAATCAGGAATGTCTAGAACAGGTAAATGAAATTGTATACTTGGGGAGTGCTTTCAGCCGGGATGGAAGATGTGATTTAGATGTGGATAGGCGTGTCGCTGCCGGAAACAAAGTCAATGGTGCCCTGAATGCATTAATAAAAAGGCAAGGCGTGGTGAAGAGTGCACGCCTTGCAATACATAACGCAGTGTTGGTACCGACTTTGTTATATGGCAGCGAAACCTGGGTATGCCAGAAGAAGCATAAAAGCAAGTTGAATGCAGTGGAGATGCGATCTCTTCGTAAAATGTGTGGCGTTACCATAGCCGACCGAAAGCGAAACGAAGAGATTCGCAATATGGCAGGATTGAAAGATGACCTTATCACAAAAATTGATAGGGGCGTACTCCAATGGTTTGGACACGTTGAACGAATGAGTGAAGACCGAATGGTGAAGAAAATATATAGAGCGAAAGTAAATATTAAAAGGTGTCGAGGTAGACCGAGACTAACTTTCGAAGACCATGTGAGTAAATTGCTCGAAGAGGGGAGGGTCAAGAGTACTCGGATACCTAGACGTGCATGTATGAAGAAGTTAATGAACCTGAAAGAAGCGAAAGAGGTATGTAAGGATCGTGACACTTGGCGATCTGTTCTCTCTGGCTACCCCGTTAGGGATTGTGCGTGACGATAAGTAAGTAAGTAAGTAAGTAAAATAATTTTACTCGTTTTTAATTCGTTTTGCGCTCATCGCCAATTGTTATATCTTACTTTAACCCTAGGAAATGTAATTAATTAATACGACCATGTGTTAATGAAAAAAGGTTTTATATTTTATACTTCTAATCATAGAGGTTAGAGAACAGGAGAACGATCGCCGTAGAAAATAGTGTCTCAGAAATATGGACACCATTAGTGAGGCGCTGCGACCGCTAAGTTCGCTCAATAAAAGTAATTTCCAGTCTATTTTTCCGATCAGATGCTAAACTACTTGCATATCCACACACAATAAAATATTTCTTCATTTTTAATGTTTATTTTTGTCAAAAATTAAAAAATTACGGAGCATGAAAATTTTCTCACCAATGCCGCGAAGATAATTTGTACATTATTCAACTAATTTCATTTACTTGTACTCATAAACAGCTAACTTCGCAGCCACTACTCACCGACGGCAGCGCCGCTATAAATTCTACAAATTTTCAAGGACAGACGGGCTATGTTTTAGGACGTAGCGATCGTTCTCCCGTTCTCTAACCTCCATGCTTCTAATTCAACTGACGGATAACCATAAACAAAACCAGAGACAACAACTAGTGCTGCCTTTAACATTATAAATGTATAACACTTTCTATATCTAGAATCATTACTTAAACAAAATGTAAATGTGTGTACAAAGAATTTCACATTTCATAAAGTGTCATCAAAAGATATTGTAAAATATTTTAAGACTATTGATATAAAGAGAACCGCCGATCTGTGGGGGATTTCCGTTAAAGTTATTGCGTCTATAATAGATATAATCGCACCTCAAGTATCTATTATTTTTAATACTAGTATCGAATCTGGTGTGTTTCCTGATTTAATGAAGCATAGTAAAGTAATACCTTTATTTAAATCTGGTAGTACATTGGACTCCGCTAATTTTAGACCTATTTCTGTACTGCCAACACTTAGTAACATTTTTGAAAAAATTATTCTAGATCTAATGTTAAATTTTTTAATGTAAATAATATACTTCATAAAAATCAATTTGGTTTCACAAGGGGTCGCTCGACAACTGATGCTGGTGTTGAGCTGATTAAATATATATATATGGAATTCACAGGATGCTTTAGGTGTGTTCTGTGACCTATAAAAAGCCTTCGATTGTGTTCACCATGAAACATTAATCAGGAAACTTCAACACTACGGTGTAAGAAGTCTCTTAAATTAAATTAATTATTTCATATTAGTGACAGAACGCAAAAAGTTGTCATCAATAGTATGAGATCTTCCGGGTCGATTGTACAAATGGGCGTGCGTGCCTCAGGGCTCAATTCTCGGCCCCTTTCTGTTTCTTGTATATATTAATGACTTACCTTACATAGTAGGGGATAACCACGATATAGTATTATTTGCTGATGATATGATACTTCATTAATTTTCGAATTGGAACGACAGTTATTAAATTACGACGAAGTAAATAATGCTATAGCTAAGTTACTCAATTGGTTTAATGTTAATAATTTGCATTTGAATGAAACTAAAACTAAATGTATGAAATTCGTCACTCCTATTGTTAAACATGTCAATACTAATGTAATTTTAAATGGGGAGGAACTGAGTCTTGTTGATACCACCATTTTTCTTGGAATCACACTGGACGCAAAGTTTCAATGGCTTCCCCATATATCAAAACTAGCTAGCAGACTTAGTTCTGCAGCATATGCTGTAAAAAAGATTAGAACTTTTACCAGTGTTGAAACAGCTAGAATAGTTTACTTTAGTTATTTCCATAGCATTATGTCGTATGGTGTTTTGCTATGGGGACACGCGACTGACACTGAAATTATATTTATTTTGCAGAAGAGGGCCATTAGAGCAATATATAATTTAAAACCAAAAGAGTCACTGAGACAAAAATTTAAGGAAATCAATATATTAACTCTGGCCTCTCATTACTTTATATGAAAATGTAATGTACGTACACAAAAATAAAAGTAGTTTTGCGAAAATAAGTGATATTCATTCTGTAAATACTAGGAGCAGACACAAGCTAGTAGTATCAGTTACTCGACTCCACCGAGTCAGTAATTCATTCTTGGGGCGATGTATACACTTTTACAACAAAATCCAAGAAAATATACAAAATTTGTCATACACAAAGTTCAAAAATGTTATTAAACTAAGTTTGTATAAAAAGGGTTATTATAATATTAAGGAATTTATGGATGATAATAACCCCTGGGAAGGGTGATCGCTTCTAAAGTATTTCTAATGTATCTTGTGTTGTTAATTGTAAACATGATTGTAAGCTATTATTGGAAAAAAATAGTCCCGCTGGGTTTCTTGCTGGTTCTTCCAAGGACAGAGGTTTTTTTTGCGAACCAGTGGTAAATGAAAAAAGTGACTTTCAATAAGTATTGTTATAATCTACATTGAATAAAAAAGTTTCTGTTTCTGTATCGCTTACTGTGTGTTCTGACTGACTGAGCTTCCTCATACAGCTAGACTGAAAGACTACGTTTCGATTCCATAAGTCATGACTAGGAACACAGAGTGCAGGGTGTACACTTATGTTTTAGCCTCTATGGTCCATTGGACCAAATATGTCGTAATTTTATCCGAATATGGCACAGCCGAAATAAGTTTATCGATAGACCTCTTTTTGAAAGTTGGACTTTTCCAATCAGACATGTTGCCCATTAACATTTTTACTAATAATTTCAACAGTTACAAGTAATATTAAAAGAGACCGAGATAATGGGCACATCGTTTATTAAATTCTATTTCATTCTCTCGCAGGCTAAATCCTATAGATGTATATGTTTGTCTCCTTTCAGTGTCGCTTTTTCATCGAGTTTTAAATAATAACGATTCTAAAGAAGTTTTCACTTCAACAAAATGTCCAAATACCTCTTCAATATCCTTCAATGGCACTTTCTGGCTGGCGAGCTCGGCAGCCCTGCGCTCCCTGAAGTGCAGGAACCAGCCGCGGGACTCGCGCTCCAGTATCGCCTGCAGAGGCGCCGCCGCGCGACGTAGTATATCGCGCTTGTATAATCTCAGGTCCACCTGTATTAATAATCAAAATGCGTTTTCACTCCTGAGGACTAAGTTGGAATACCTCGATATCGGTCAATGCGACCCATTCTTGCTGTATTCATAATACGCTAAAGCGTGGCTCTACCACGTATAAGTGATTTTTAATAAGTAATATATTAAATGAAACAATCTATAAAATATACCATTATACTGTATTAAATGTTTGGTACGATAGTTATTAGCAATTACGAACGATTTAAGCAATTGCGGTCATAATATTTCCACAATATATTTTTGGTTTGTTGAGACGATAGTTTATAACTATGCTAGCATTCGATAGGTGGCGCTGTGATCGAGTTATTACCAATATAATATTTACACTGTTCAAAATTTACAGAGTGAATATATTATTATAAAGTTTTAAAAAAAATGTGTGTGACAGACAGACGGACATGAAGGTGATCTCGAACTCTAATATCTAATTCTAATATCTCAAAATCTATATTTGTGTAAAATGATTTTGGTAACGCGTAAACCATGCGAGAAAATCTGCAGAATAGCTATATTATATAGTAGTTATATAGTATTGTATAGTTTTCATTTTATTTTATAGAATAAGGGCGAAAAACGAGCACACAGTCTACCTCGTGGTGTCCACCTAAGTGGATGCTGTGCCCCATAGACATCTTCGATTAATAACAAAAATGCAAATGCATTGTAATTGTAACCCGTAAGGATTAAGATGGAATGCCTCGTTTCAAGTAAAACGGTAAACTATACGAAATACAATGGCATTAAGCTGATATGACATGAAACCGTAGTCTTTTCCCGATTGGGCCGACCGGGTCGATCCTTGCAGCGTAGCTCTACCACGTATGTTGATGTCAACAAAGTTAGGTATATATGGTGCGCCGCATATGCACACGTTACAGTAATGTTGCGATGTGGGGTTGTGATGCGTAGTGTCGTGCGTGTGCGTGTACGTGTGCGTGCACGTGTACGTGTGCGTGCGCGAGCAGTACCTGCGTGCGCTGCGGCGTGGTGTAGAGGCAGGGCACGGGCGGCGGCGGGCGCGGCACGTCGCGCGCATCGCTCTTCTCGGCGGCAGCACGCCGCATCGCGCGCCCCACCCACGCGGCCAGCGCGCTAATGTCCTCGCGGTGCTCCGGCTAACCCGTCACAAACAGAATACTTAATGGCTCACAACATTATTGTGGGCACAAGTAATGACATAACACAGCATATTATGTATCTCATTCATTCGTTACACGTTCACTGCTGAACATTGGTCTATAGATTGCCTCATATAGTCCTTATTTGCCATAGTTAAGGAGTTAAAAAAAGTTACAGCCAATATAAGTTCCAATGCTGAGCACAGGCCTCCTCTCATTTCTGTGAGGGTTTTAGGGTAAGAAAATGACCGCCGCGTGGCCTAATGCGTGGTGGCGAACTGGTTTTCTCACGATGTTTTCCTTTACCATCAAGCACGTAATAAATCGGCACTTAAAATTGCAATTAACTATTTCATTGGTATTTTAGCAGGTAGTGCGGCAACCTCAGTCTTTTATTATTACGATGCGTTATTAGAAAAATTCTGCTGCCCACCTGTTTCATTTCCCTTTGCCGCCCCTTACGACATATAGACATTCAAGATTGATATTTACGTATCCAGGCAACATAGAAAATGGAGATTATATTTTATATTATTTCGCTTTATTTAGGGGTCAAATAAATTAATATAATGTATATTTGTAATATATTGCTCTTAAAATTAAGCTTTTATTTTTATCTCTATATGTCAAACCCATTAAAAGTTATAATATTGTGCATTAGTACAGGCGCACACAACGAAATTTATAAGGGTTATTTTAAATGAGCCCAATAACCCAACTGCTTAGTTCTCTAGATCTAAATTCTACTGCTACATAACTTTAAATAAACTCACTGAATCTTTCTTCAAAATCAGAGTAACTGACGATTTATCCATTAAAGAGATACAAATACAAATTAAAATTGTGTCACTTATCGCACTGTTACGAGCTTAAGGTTCGTGATAATAAAAACTGCCGATTGAATTACCAAAATTGACACTTTAATTACCGAACACCAGTTAAAACTTAAACCACACTAATAATTACTTCAATTCGCTCAAAAAGCTTCGCTCGTATCGCCAATTCAATACTGCCCCAGTCGCGCCCATAAACGGCTTTAAATAGGCTTTTTCCACCAAAACATCCAGAATATTTACAGCAAATACCAGCCCCGGACCGACCAGGTGCAAAAAGTTCGTGTGGAGCTTTCTAGAAAGCTTAGTTCTTCAATTCGATATTAGATGGCGCTAGTGGGAGCGTTCTAGAAAGATCTTGACGCTCCTATTTCTGCTGCTTGATACCAGATGACGCTAATAATCAGCCATCACATACCAGGCGCTAATTATAGCCCGCAACAGCACTATACATTATCGTGCATAAATTCCAACTCGTGTGGTAATGACGCCGTGGACTGATGAAATAAAAAATAATGAAGATAATAGAATACAGTATAATGAAAATGTTTTCTCACCTTACAGATAAGTTCCGCCACTAAGTATCTCGATCTCTCTTCGCGGATTTTCTTCTCAAGATCACGAGCTTCAAGCGAAGGCATACCAATGAGGAGATCGAGCAATCTGTAATATGTATACAAAGTTAATAAGGAAAATTTTTAATTAAATCAATTATATAATTAATAATCATATCGTGATAGAGCCACACTGCAACTATGTTATGGTTGTAGCAAGAGTGGGTAGGCTCGACCGGGGATGGACCAGGCTTTCACGGAATAATAGTATAAAATAGCATCTTAATGCTGCTGTGTTTCGTATGGTGCGTATAGAGAACCGGAAGCCCCTTTTAACGAAGCATTTCATCAAAATCGTCAGAGGTGACAACGCATCTGCATTTTGATTCTTAAACGAGGTAATTACTGGGCACAATCAGCATTGGAGCGTATATATAGGCTCTATGTAGCAGGCGTTTTATTTTACAGTATTTCTACACGTAATAGGTAAATCAGCAATTTAAATTGCAATTAACAATTTCATTGGTGCCGATGCCTACAAATAATTGTTCATTGTCTGGATGTTTGTCCTTGTGAAATGTATATTATTGTTACGAGCTTGGGGTTCGTGATAGTAAAAACAGCCGATTGAATTACCAAAATTGACACTTTAATTACCAACTTAATTACACTTTTTAACACGTTAATAACACACTAGTAATAAAACATAACTGTAGTGCTGATCACTTTAGTTCGCAGTTATATCCTTACCGGCCTTATATAGGCCGCTTCTACTGAAACATCTAGAATGTTCGAGTACACACCGATCCCGACTAGGTGTAGAAAGTTCTAGTATGGAATTTTCTAGAAAGATCTTGACGCTCCTAGTTCTGCTACTCGATACTAGATAGTGCTAGTGATAACTCGTTATGTTCCAAGCATGAATTATGGCGCGCAACATTATTTAAACTATCCACACGATACAGGAGAAAATCCTAGTAAGGAAACGAATTAAAAAAAAAGGAAAAACGAAAAAGAACGTTTATTTCTAGAGGTAGAGTATTTTCTGCAGAATTTTTGACATATTGATAGATGCAAGCAATTGTAAAGGGTCAACACTTAACAATATTAAAAATATTAAACATTACTTAACAGTTATCTTTACGTACCTATATAGTCCCTGTAGTAAAGCCTTCCCACCGGCAATCACAGACAAGGGTTCGTCTTTTAGAAGCCGGTCTCTTGCCACTACCACCACCAGTGCAACTGCCCTCGCCACGTGGCAATATAACTCTTCTCTAGCCCGTGCCCTGCCGCGTTGCAGCCATCCTGATACACGCCATACATGGCTCTGCCCCGGGAAGTGACGCGACGGCACCTCGAACTCGCTATTGCGTTTTTAAAAAATTGTAAGCAAACGTAAATTTTGTGGAAGTTTAAGACCGGTATCCAAAGACAATTCTCGGTGTTAATGTATACGTAAACAATCAAAATTTTAAAATTTTGGTGTTGGTGTTGGAGCTTGAACTCGAAATTGTCTATGAATACCGGCCCTAAAAACCAATATTAGTTACTACCAGAGAAACCAATCTAAATAAAATTGTTGAAAAACATTTAAAATTTTAATGCCAATTTTTTATATGATAATTTTAAAAAATCGTGTTCAGTGACATTTCCTACAAATTCTTTGAGAAAAAATGCAATCCAACTGTTGAAATATCAATAACACAAAGATGCAAAGTTGTAAATAAAATAACAGTGCTATGCAATAGTCATTTTAAAAAAGCTTCTTCCGACAGCTATAACTTTTTATGTAAGAAAATTTACGAGTCCTACTTATTTATACTAAAACAACACTCATCATGCCTTGATACATAAGGGTTTCATTAAAAATGAATGCTTAGTGTACTGTTGATGATATGACTACAGGGGTAATGCGGAAGACTAAACGGACATAACACAAGGACATTGGAAGAATAAGCACCTCATTCTGAAATATTACATGCTGTATAACGAAAAACATTGGCGACAAAAAATTTCAATCAACAATTAATTTCCGGAATCTGAAAAAAATATCTTCAATAAGCGTCACTGGCTGGCCGTCACAAAAATAAAAAAAAAACATATTTAATCAAGACATTATTTGGCGCCAATGTTCATTTGTGACTCGGAATACACATAAGAATATACCGTACGTAGATAGATATCAGGGCCAACGTACCCCCATTCGTGTATCGATTCCAATTGCTTAGTACTTAGCTTCTTTGGCTTAAATACTCTGTCCTTGTGCAAGCTTAATAGAACAAAAAATGTTTCATAATAGTATATCTATATCATATCCTAATGGCGGGAAGAACAAGCTTCAGCAATATTTATTGCTAAGGTATTACACAATCGCATATAATATATCTTATTGTAATAATACAAGTTAAAATAAAATAAAACACCGCGAACGAAATTACGTTACATGTCTTACTTTTAAATGATCAATGAGTCATAAGCAGTAGGCAAATAACATATTATAAAATATAATATGAATAAAAAATAAAGTAACGTTAATAAGCGTCCCATTACTCCTATTTGAGAAGGTTACTGAAGTCATGGATACTCGGACTCACTTTTTCACTGCCGTTTGGAAAGTTTCGTTAACATAATGAAAGAAAGATCAAATGTGATGTGCCGGGGATAATCCTAAAAATAATTATAGACTGCAAGCCAAACATATCACTCCTAAACCATGAGAGGGACTCTTTCTTTACTGCTAATCTGAAGATAGCCAGAATTAATAAGCTATGATTATGTAATGATTAATAAGTTATGTGATTTGGGATAGGTTGTATTTTATGAGGAAATTAGAATGCAATAGTAGCAGATTCAAAAAACTAATGTTTTTCTACGTCATCAGCATTTTGCAAAGTCCGCTGCTGAAAGTAGGCCTATCCCGCTGCAGGCCTAACACTTGTCTGGCGTATTAACGATCGCATTACATCACGCAAATATGACACTGCTTCCAGTTGCCCATCTGGGCATTTTATTGTAGGACAGTTTACGCCCTCATCCATCGGATGTCATTTGGTCTTTGTGGCATTTTCCATAATCTCCTCCTTGAACGAATGGTTAATTCGTTCAAGGTCACCTCTTACGACGCCTACGGAACAAATAAGAGTGATTGATTCTCTTAAACCGCCACATTTTTTACACACACGAGCACAGGTTACAAACAAGCACACAGACCACCTGATGGTAAGTGGATGCTGTGGCCCATAGACATCCATATTTATCCTAGATTAAGAATCAAAATGCAGTTGCGTTGTCAACCCTGATGACTAAGATGGAATGCCTTGTCGTATCCAGGAAAAACGGTCTCCGGTTCTCTACACTCACCATACAAACACAGCAGTCTTGAACAGCTATTACTCTGTGAGAGCGTGGTCCTACCACGGTCTAACCGACCCACAGACCACCCAGCCTACCTGGGTGGTCTGTGAACCGACCTATTCGTGCTGCAACTAATATAGCTGCAGCGTGGCTCTACCACGTATAATAAATGTCATACATTTACTACACTATTTTTTATAGGATAGGGTGACAAACGAGCACAAAGTCCACCTGATGGTAAGTGGTTGCTGCGGCCTATAGACATCTACAACTATCCTCGATTACGAATCAAAATGCAGATGCGTTGTCACCCGTGAGGACTTAGGTGGAATGCCTCGTTTCCAGTAAAAAGGGTCTCCGGTTCTCTACACTCACCATACGAAACACAGCAGCATTAAGCTACTATTTGACGCTGGTATTCTGTGAGAGCGTGGTCCCTCCCCGATCGAGCCGACCCATTCGTGCTACAACTATACTACTAATATAACTGCAGCATGGCTCTACCACGTTTATTCAACCATTATAATAATATTGTATACAAAATGTGGTCAATCTTCCGAGGGAGAGAAGGAAAAATATAGTGTTTATACGCTACGGCTCTAATACGTATTAATAACAACAGTGGTGCTAATTCATCACACCATAACAACACCATTATTGCTTAAATGAAAAGTTAATTGAAGTTAACAAGCATAAAGAGCTTGCGTAAAAGCGGAGCGGTCTTTTGTTCAAAGGGCGCGAACATTCGTTTACGTGATACCAACAAATAAAAGGAATACTTATGAATGCAGCGTAGCTTAGAAGTCTGTCCCAGACATGGCAAAGTACACAGTATAAAGCAAATAAGTAGGTACCATCATTGTAGGAACCTACTATGAAAATATGGAAGATCAATACCAATACCGTCATTTTATTAAAAGATCTTTATTTTCGTAATATCAAAGTTTTTTTTTAATAATCAAGGTGACCAATGAGCACATAGTTCACGGATAAAATATGTGGATGCGTAGAGACATTTTTTTCTTTCTTTTTTAACTATTATTATGAGGCAGTGCTTGACTATTACCCCACCAAATGGCGAGTGGTAATGCGGTTAAGTTGGATTACAAAATGGTAAAAAGCACTTAGTCTAACATTTGGCGGTGGAAGGAATAGGGGAGATCTCCCGCTGGGCAAGGTGTTCAGTTCATACATACAAAAAAAAGATCATACTCTCGAATTGAAAACCTTCTCCTTTTTGAAGTCGGTTAAAATATGGTTTAAGGATAGTCCTTCTCCTGAAATAAGTCTCTCAGCTGCTGCGTCACAGTCTTTGCAATATTTGACCTTTGCTACTTTACATTTAAGTTAGCATATTTTTCACGAAAATTCTATATTAAATAACTCTGGTTTGAACACGGATAAACACTTAGAACCTGCATTAGGCCGTTTTTAATCGAATAAGATATCGATCGATAGTGATCAATATTATCAAATTACGAAAACAGCAAAAAGAAAAATTTGGAAAATCCAAAAGTGCACACTTCGAACGCACATGTAATGTTTTGAATAAACCACTTACTTTTTATTAATTATCAAAACACGTGTTTCGTTTAAAGCTAGAAAAATATTGTTTCCGTTTAATTAATACTAAATTTTTTTGACTGCTAGATACCGGTGATTGGTATTTTCTTACCGAATAAAATTGTCAAATATTAATGAATGGGACGGTTTACATCAGTGAAATTCAAATGGCGATTAAAATCTAAAGCTAATAAAAAAAATTAAAGTGATACGTCCAGTTTTTAGAAAAATATCTTATTCACATCCATACCGACCAAGTGACGTCCAAGTGAAACTATTATATTATAATAATAATCGAACTAAACAATAACCTTATTACTACGCCAGAAGTTCTAATTGTAATCTCTTCTAGATATCGGTTACTTATTCTGGTGGAAGTGATTTAAGTTGAGTGGATCGCGATTTTTTGATTCGATGACAATAGAGCAACTACATCTCCGCGTTCGATGTGTGCAACCTACGTGGTTAGGAATCTTACACGCTGGCAGCGTATTATAAGATTATAAACTGCAGCACAAATGGGCCGGCACGCACGCGCATGATAACAGCGTGAAAAAACAAACTAGTGCTGTTGTTTCGTATGATGAGTGACAAGAACCGGAAACACTTTTTATTGGTATCGAGGGATTGCATTCCATCTTTCACAACGCATTTGCCTTTCAATATTCAATCAAGAATAGATGTACGTAGTCTATGGAACACAGGATACGCTTGCTATCCAGATGGACTGTGTGTTCTTTTGTCAAACTTAACTCTGTTAAAAATATGTTTACTTCATAATATACTACCGGAAAGAAACTGCTTTTATACGTGCCAACGCTTAAAATCTTTGGTACAGTAGTCTCATCTCATTATCCTGGTTCCAGAGCAAATTATTGCAACTGTTCTTCTAGAAACAGACAAAACTAACAGTAGAATCGTCCTTCATACTTAAGTTCATTAAACCATTCTAATTTTAATCCGTCAGAAATTTGTGCCGTGCCTGGCCCACATACGCAATAAGACCTTTAGATTTAAAAATAGTTGCGCCATCTGGACTGAAATTGATGGAATTTTCTTTGTAATATACGACGAAGTGTTGGAGAGATAGAAAGGCTCTACGTCATCCTATTTGGAATAAAGAATTAATAGGCGTGCAATTTACACTACTACGTCAGCCAGTATAAAGCTACCAGTTTGGTCGGTTCTGCAAATTAAGTATCACAATCTAGGTATTATTTGGCTAGATTTCCTAGATATTTTGCATTGTATTAAGCAGAGAAAATAGTTTTTTTTATAGGATAGGGTGACAAACGAGCACACAGTCCACCTGACGGTAAGTTGTTGCTGCGGCCCATAGACATCTACATCTATCCTCGATTACAAATCAAAATGCAGATGCGTTGTCACCCGTGAGGGCTAGATGGAATGCCTCGTTTCCAGTAAAAAGGGTCTCCGGTTTTTCACACTCACCATGTGAAACACAGCATTAAGCTACTATTTTACGCTGGTATACTGTGAGAGCGTGGTCCTTCCCCGGTCGAGCCGACCCATTCGTGTTACAACTATACTACTAATATAACTGCAGCATGGCTCTACCACATATAAATAGTATTGCATTGCATATAGGATTTATTCTGAATTATTCTTGTCTTATGGAATATTGCTCATTTTTTTGTATCATCGAAGTCCCGATCTAGCATATAGCAATAAGACAATACCATAGAACAAGCTAAATGATATTTGTTGCTGAATGATGTTTACTGTCCCAGATCTCAACTACTATTTCCTTTTATAATAAAGGCATGTTACACAATAAAAGGGAGCGATATATTCGAAACTACTGTCGAATCACGCACAACGTTGCGTATTGTATTCCATATACAATATTTGAAATATAAAAACATTTGATGGAGTCCCTTCTCCACTTCACTGTTATTTATCAATATATAGCTGGTTGTATGAACTATATCGCCGGTCCATTGCCACTTTAGATCAGTATAAAATATAATACAATATTTACAAGCTCAGAGTATAGGTAACACAAACTAGAGGATGATGTCATCATGGTTAAAGGCTTGAACCCAACGAAGTGTAGTTGAAAGATACCTCAAAACATGTCAGAGTGAATAACTGTCATCAACGTGAGAAAACGATATTGATTCACTGGCGTAAAATTGGGAGAATAAATAAGCTCGGAAAGTTTTTTTTTTTTTTTTTATAGAAGAGGGGACAAACGAGCATGCGGCTCACCTGATGTTAAGTGACTACCGCCGCCCATGATCAACCGCAACACCAGGAGAATTACGGGTGCGTTGCCGGCCCTTTAGAAAGGAGTAAGCTCTTTTCTTGAAGGTCCCCAGGTCGTATCGGTCCGGAAAAATCGCCGGTGGTAAAAGGGAAGTAGGTAGTTAGTTACTTCAGCATACTTGCCAGCCTTTATTCCTATTAGTTTTCATCAGTTTATTATTTCGGAATTATTAAAATAATGCAAAGGGAAAAATACGACCTCGATAAGGTCAGGAAGCCTGCCGCCGGTGTCGGGGGCATTAGGCAGGTGAAGTTGGAGACCGCGGAAGAAGTTTCGGCTTGTGTTTTGGTGGGCTTTACCTAAGAAGGAATAGGGAAATCTCCTTTTCCGAGTAGAGATTGCTATGGGGCGGCCGGTGGAGAGGCTGGCGCTTCTACGGCGGCTGGCGCTAGTGGGGCGGCTGGCGCTGGTGGGGCCAAGGATGTGTGCAAAAGGTTTTAGTCGGTGCAAGTAGTACGACATTACCCGTCTTTGCTCCCACTATGTAAATAAAAGTACAAAAATATTCCCTAACTCCCCGCTATTGTCGAGCAAAAAACACTAAAGCGGGGAGAATTTTATAACAAACACAGTAAGTCCAACCTTAAAGATAACAGGCCGTGTGGGCGATTGAACTGTTTGATTTTGTTTTTCTTCTTAAAATAAATATTTAAGGAAATATTTTGTTTTTGCGTAATTGAAGTAGATTTACAAAAGTTCCAAAAAGTAACAAAATAAGTACTGCCGTATCCGCCTTCATTCGGACCGTAAGAAATGTCTGAACGTTAAAGAAATTTATTTTTACCGACTTCAAAATGGAGGAGGTAGTATTCGACTATATTTTTTTTGTATGTTACCTCATAACTTGATTTTGGGTGAATCGATTTTGATGATTCTTTTTTTATCTGTAAGCTGGTGCTTCTCGTGTGGTCCCATATAAATTTAAGTAAGATTTGACCAGTAGTATTTGACCAGTGATTCGGTCGTATTGAAGTAGGTTGTACAAAAATTTTAATTTTACCACTTGTTATGATTATATCCAAAAGCTCGCTATATCTGAATATACTACATAAAGATATACAAATACGCACATTGATTTTAAACTATTAGAATACCACAACATAAATTAATTTACTGAAAGAACGAGACTTTTTTTATAGGATAGGGTGACAAACGAGCACACAGTCCACCTGATGGTAAGTTGTTGCTGTGGCCCATAGACATCTACATGTATCCTCGATTACGAATCAAAATGCAGATGCGTTGTCACCCGTGAGGACTAAGATGGAATGCCTCGATTCCAGCAAAAACGGTTTCCGATTCTCCCCACTCACCATACGAAATACAGCAGCATTAAGCTTCTATATTACGCTGGTGTTCTGTGAGAGCGTGGCCCTTCTCCGGTCGAGCCGACCCATTCGTACTCAACTATACTACTAAACTAAGCAAAGGAGGCTTTCTAAGTAAAGGAGCACGCTTATTGATTTATTGACATTCAGCTACATAGCCTAATGGCAGGATGCATAACGCGAATTCAAGAGGTCGTGGGTTCGAATCCGCCATTCGACTACTGTCGTGAACCATTCCTAACTCAAGTACTTTAAGCTTATCAGGAGTGGTTAAAGGGAAAATTGGGAATGTTAGTAGCATTTATTTAAATAACACATGGGAATTTAAAATAATAGAAGAAAACTAGTATGATACTTCGTAATCCATTCTCATTAAAGTTAATTCAAAATGCTGTCATATCACTCTTACACACGCTCGCCTCCAATTCCTTGTTAGGAATATAAAGTAGTTACACAATTTTTGTTGTATAAGTAGCATCAATAATAACAAAATTTAAAAAAGTAGTAAGTTTTTGGAATATTTATGCGGATAGTATTATATTGCTTTTTAAAAGCTAAAGTTAGCCCGTGTTATCTACTATCAGTACAGGTTATGAAGCCATCGGGTTTCAAACAAAAATATTAATTAAACCTACGTAAAAGAACACATAGTTGACATGAAACGCCGACGCTCCGGTATTGACTCAACTATATCAAAATTAATGTCGATATTTATATTGAATGTTTATAATTATTCGATAGACTTGCCCACACAACATTGTTTGCCCTGGAACCAAGAGCATCGGAAAATTGTGTGTTGTATTGTCGATCATTAAGTCTGTTGCCTTTTTCAGGATTATCCTTGGCATTACATCAGATTATCCACTACAAGTCTTAGGTTGTAATCATGAACCACTCTTCGTACAAGCATTTAAGCTCAGTTTGAGTGGTTAAAAGAGTATTAAAATGTTAACAGCACTGTGAGTATTTTTTTTAAACATTGAAAAACAACACCTAGGATATTTTATGAGATTATTGAATTTAACATAATTTAAAATCTTAATGATAATAGATATGGAGAAATCATCGCCTTGGGATTGAGATGCGATAAAATACGCAAAGAGATGCAACATCTCTTCGCAGTGCTAATGAGTCAAGCCGATCGGAAAGCACTCGGTCGCCGACGATTCGAACTGCTATGCGCTGGATGCGATCAAATGGAAGGAGCTGGCACTGGGGAGCCCCGGCCCAGAGATGAGAACAGTATTCCATGTGCGGCCAAACCTGCGCCTTGTAAAGTTGCAGGCGGTGAGCCGGCATGAAATACTGTCCCGCTCTGCAGAGCACGCCAAGCTTTTTAGAGGCCAATTTGGCCTGCTGCGCGTCACTCGATATGTCAACGCCGAGGATTCCGATCCTGACTGAGGCTGCAAGGGGAGTGCCTTGAAACTGAGTAGATACGACGAGCGGGTTCTTTTTAGCGGTAAACGCGCAAACTTGTGTTTTCTGGGGATTAAACTGGACTAGATTTAGTCGCCCCCAGTCAGAGATTTTGTTCAACAAGGTCTCGACTTCAGACACAAGTTTGTCCCGGTACTCGGCGACGTTTTCCCGAGAAATATGGCACGGCCGGTGTATAAAGCATCACCAGTGCTGCCGTCTACATCGCAATGAATGCTACCGATTTGCAACATGTCATTGATATGCAGAAGAAACAGCGTTGGTGTTAGCACGCAGCCTTGTGGAACACCAGCGTTAATGGGCTTGTAATCGGTCATCAAGTCAGCAAGAAAACTGGTGATCCAATTGCACAATTTCTCGGGAAGCCCATAGGAAGGAAGCTTCGTAAGAAGCGCTTTGTGCCAAACCCGATCGAAAGCCTTCGCTATGTCCAAACTAAGGGCCAACACCTCCACCTTGGACTCTACTGCCTTCGCCCATTTATAAGTTAGGTAACCTAGAAGATCACCAGCCGAGCGACCGTGACGGAAACCGTACTGGCGGTCACTAATCAGCTGGTGATCCTCAAGATACCACATAAGCTGGCTGTTAATAATAGATTCTATTATTTTAAAGAACATGGAGGTGATGGCGATAGACTTATAGTTGGACGGATCAGAGCGGTTACCTTTTTTAGGGATCGGGTGCACGAAGGCTGTCTTCCATGATTTCGGTACTACGCCTTATAAGAGTACCGGAAAAGACGCGTTAGGAACGGTGCCAACTCCGGAGCACACGTCTTCACAATAGGAGGGACGCCATCAGGCCCACTCGACTTGTTGTCCCGGGGAGAGGAGTGCTCTGCGCACCGAGCGTTAGGTAAAGAGCACTCACACTGCGGGATGGTCGGCGGTGTGTTCCCCCCATCATCAAGAGTCGAGTTGGATGCAAAGAGAGAGCTCAGTAGATCGGCTTTGTCCTTTGCAGCATGGGCCAGTGATTCAACCTCCCTGTGCAGAGATGGAAGAGATGGCTGGCAGAAGTTCCGTTGGACATCCTTGGCGAGAGACCAGAATGCACGTGTTCTCGAAGGAAGACGTATAAGTTTCTCGCCAATTCTGCCGATGGCCTCTGACTTTACCTTGATAATGACACTTTTGAGGGACCCGGAAGCAGAATTATACTTTTTTTAAGAACGCTGGTATTTACATCCCGAGACGTCGATGCGCGAGCCCAGGCCTGGTAACACTCCTGCTTATGATGTAATGCGATTTTGCAGGAGCGACCAAACCAAAGTTGGGTTCCGCCTCCGATAGGTACTACAGATGATGGAATAAATAGTTCCATTCCCTGTAGCACCACATCAGCAACAGAATCAGCAACAACGCTCCGCAACGCGCCTGGGCTCACGCATCGACGTCTCGGGATGCAAACACCAGCGATCTTAAAAAGAAGTATAATTCCGCCTCCAGGTTCTTAAAAAAGTGTCATTGTAAAGGTAAAGTCGGAGCACATCTGCAGAATTGGCGAGAAACTATTTCGTCTTATTCGGGAACACGTGCATTCTGGTTTCTCGCCAAGTCTGTCCAAGGAAACTTCTGTTAGCCATCTCTTCCATCTCTGCACAGGGTAGACGACTCACTGGCCCATTCCGCAAAGGACAAAGCCGATCTGCTGGGCTGTCTCTTTGCGTCCAGCTCGACTCTTGATGACGGGGGCAAAACGCCGCCGTTTATCCCGCGGTGTGAGTGCTCCATGCAGGATGTGCTGTTTAACCAAAGCTCGGTGCGCAGAGCACTCCTCTCTCCGGACGTCAACAAGTCGAGTGGGCCTGATGGCGTCCCTCCTATTGTGCTGAAGACGTGTGCTCCGGAGTTGGCACCCGTTTTAACGCGTCTTTTCCGGTACTTACACTCCCTAGGCGTAGACCCGGTAAATAATGGAAGCTTGAATGACAGCCTTCGTACACCCGATCTCTAAAAAAAGTTACCGCTCTGATCCAGGCCTATCGCCATCACCTCCTTTCTTCAACATATTGGAGTCCATTATTAACAGCCAGCTCATGCGGTACCTTAATGATCACCAGCTGATTAGTGACCGCCAGTACGGTTTCCGTCACGGTCGCTCGGCTGGTGATCTTCTGTATTACCTGCTCATAAATGGGCGGAGGCAGTGGAGTCCAAGTGGGAGGCGTTAGTCGTTAGTTTAGAGATAGCGAAGGCCTTCGATCGCTTCTTACGAAGCTTCCTTCCTATGGGCTTCCCGAGAAATTGAGCAATTGGATCAGCAGTTTTTCTACATATCGGAGCATCGAGGTCGTAGTAGACGGTGCATGCTCCGATTACAAGCCCATTAACGCTGGGGTTGCACAAGGCTGCGTGCTATCACGAACGCTCTTTCATCGGCATATAAAAGACATGTTGCAAACCGGTAACATTCATTGCTATGCGGACGACAGCACTGGTGATGTTTTATATACCGGCCGTGCCAATATTTCTCGGGAAAACGTCGCCGAGTACCGGAACAAACTTATTTCTAAAGTCGAGACTTTGTTGAACAAAGTCTCGGACTGTAGGCGACTAAATCTAGACCAGTTTAATCCCCAGAAGACACAAGTTTACTCGTTTACCGATAAAAAGAACCCCTTCGTCGTATCTACTCAGTTTCAAGGCACTCCCCTTGTTGCCTCAGTCAGGATCGGAATCCTCAGCGTCGATAAACCGAGTGACGTGCAGTTTCGTGGTCACTTGGAAGAGAAGCCCAAATTGGCCTCTAAAAAGCTTGGCGTGCTCATCAGAGCGGCACAGTATTTCATGCTGGCACACTGCCTGCAACTTTACTAGGCGCAGGTTCGGCCGCCCATGAAATACCGTTCCCATCTCTGGGCTGGGGCTCCCCAGTGCGAGCTCCTTCCATTTGATCGCATCCAGCGCAGAGCTGTTCGAATCGTCGGCGACCGAGCTATTTCCTTTCGGCTTAACTCACTGGCACTGCAAAGAATGTTACATCTCTTTGCATATTTTATCGCATTTACCACAGGGAGTGTGTGGAATTCTGGAATTCTCTGTGGAATTGTTCGGACTAATTCCACCCACACAATTTCACCATCGCTCATCGCAACAAAACTCGCGATACCATCCATGCCATCTGGATGACTGGCGGTCCACTACTGTGCGAAATTTTCTTCCTCGCACAATTTCTTTGTGGAATCGACTACCACCAGAGATTTTTTTGGACCGATACGACTTAGCGACCTTCAAGAAAAGAACCTACTCCTTTTTAAGCGGCTGGCATCACATCTGCAATTCCCCTGGTGCTGCAGTTGTTCATGGGTGGCAGTAATCGCTTACCATCAGGGGAGCCGTATGCTCCTTATATAGTTTATGTTTGCGCGCCCCCTCTCCTATAAAAAAATAATCTTTTTTTCCAGTTTGTAAGTGCTACTATGAGAGAAGTGAGTGACGTGCAGTGTAACAAAGACCAGCATATAGTTTGAGCAGCCTCCACTCATAAAGTCAGCTGATAAATTTTAGATGTAGTAAGGCCTCATTGGCCACAGGCCACTCATTGATTTACTTTTTTTTATGATCTTTAAACAAAGAGATAAAAATAATGCACTAAGTACTGAAATGATGCCAATTAAACCAAGAATCAAAAAAACTGTGGTGTTTGGACTTACCCCTTTTCCCTAATGGCGTGAAGTTGCTTTGGAGAGAGCGGATGTGGTTCCACACCAGCGTCTAACGCAGCTGCATCAAGCTCATCACAGGGTGGTGCAATAATTATATCTGTAGGTTTGTTACCGGTGCCCGTAAACTGGGATTGAGGGAGAACTGTGAAAATAGTTCTATATAAGTTCAAGTAATACTGCCACATAATAAATTCAAGTAAAAGTGACTATTGGTTGATTCATGGAACATTTCTCATACATTGACAGCTTCTTAAGCCTTTTACTTAGCTTCCTTTTTTATTCAAAACACTATAGCTATTAAAATCAGAGATGTATGTGCAAAGACAGAGGTGCACTTGTCAAATGACTTCAAAAAAAAAGAAGGAAGTTCTAAATTCAACTGCATTTTTTAATATGTTTACTTTGCTGTAATTGTATTACCTCAGAACATTTTTCTAGGTGAACCAATTTTAAGGATTCTTTTTTTACATGAAAGCTGGTGCTTTTTCATGTTAGGACCACACAAGAAGCACCAGCTTTCAAATCTCGATTAGTTTTTGAGTTACTCTTAATAATGCATATTTAATTGACTGAGACTACATTGATGATGTTCCCATTTAATTTATATTGAAGATGGTTTTACAAAATGTTTATTTTTACCACTTGTATGTAAACAATGTCACTAATATGTTTAAACTATAAATTATCTTAAAAAAACTTTATATTTTTAAACAATCACATAATACTTCCAAATAACAGTATTACTTCAACTCTCAATCCTCTTAAAATTCCCATGCAGTTGCATGCATCTGTCAAATCTCATTAAAACTTATATTTATAGACTACTTTTTTATACAGAAGTTTGGCATTATAGAATCCATACGAAATTCTCTATCCTGTGGTCTTAACAAAAGTCAGTTACTCTATGAGTTTTTATTTTTAATCTACCGTAAAATTGCATCATTTTCGTATGGTCGGCAAATGTCGTAAATTGACTACTTTTCAATAAAGAAGTTTGACATTATAGCATCTATATAAAATTCTCTATTCTATAGTTTAAACAAAAGTCAGTTATTCAATGAAATCATTACAAAAATACTTTATTGTATTTTTATAACTACATACCAAGCAGATGTCGGTAGCATGAAAATTACTATTATTTCTATATATTACTCGAAATTATTTACATAAAAAGATAAATTATATTCACATAAAAACTTTCATAACAATTTAATAATATAAAATACTGTTCTTAACTTAGAAAAATCTAAAAGTCAATGCAACAATGTACAACAATGAACACTCAACAACGATGCACTTTGAATGTAGATTATAAATGAATATATATAGACTAACTGAATTTTTTTCAACTAGAGGATAGAAAATTTCATATTGATTCTATAATGCCAAACTTCTTCATAGAAAAGTAGTCTTTAAATATAAGTGTTTATGGGTTATAGTGCTGTGGGTGGGTGCGGTCTCATGAGACTGCTAGGGATTTGACGGAATATGGCCGCAGTCTCATGACCTCTAGGGGATTGAGCGGTTAAATATTGTTTTGATTATAGGAAAATTGTTTTATTTTGGAATATACTTTTACTTGTAGTTTTTTCTAAATGTCAAGTGTTTGGTTTTGGTCCAGTATTTCTATAGATTAAACAAGCATGCTTTCACAAAGGGATGAAAAGTAACTCTAATGTAAAAGATTACTAAGTAACAGTAAGTGTGGTAAGCAGAGTGTAGGGTAAAATAATTAAACAAGCAAGCACACTTCACTTTGCAGTGTATAATTTAAAAAGGTAGATTTGCACATATTTAAACAGCTAGATTAGTTTATTTTTGTTACATATTTCCTTGTGATACAGTCCTGTATTAATTTTGCTATAAAGAAATACAACTGAGACAAATATTTTCCAAATTGTATAAAACAAGTAATTTTAAGATCTCTATTTACAATCTATTGTAAGGCACAAAAATTAAAATATTAAATACAATCGTTTTTTTTTTCTTTGCTTCACAATTGCATACATGTGGTATAGGCACTGCAAATTATTTTTAATATAAAATAATGGGCTTAAAAATTGTGTTTATAATAAAACATACATTAACATATTATTACAATAGTACAAGTCTTTCGTAACAAAACAAAAGTAAACTTACCAATAGGGAAAGTTTTCCAGTGATAAAGGAAATCTTCAGCAACTTGTTTTATATTATTGACTAGTTGTTCTACTTCCGGCGGAGCTCCAACCAGATGTACATCAAAACGCAGTGGCTCGCGCTCTGTAGGAGGTACCTCTAGCAAAAGAGAATTAGGCCGGGAAGCTCGTTCGCCTTCGCCCGACATAATGTCTCAAATACTTTGAAATTCCAGAATATTCAAGTCTCATGCCGCGCTAACCATATAATGATCTCAGGCGTTGCAGTAGGCGGAGAAATCACTTGACACCGACCACTTATTGTTTTATTATTTACATTCATTTGATCAATTTAGCCCGACTGATCGGTGCACCTTGTCAGTACTGATGTTTATTATATTAGATCTCGTTAAATAAATTATTAACGCATCATGAATATACTTTTACGTCGATATCAACAACAAAATCCATCAGCTGATAAAGAAACTAACATTTTTTCGACTACAATCAAAAAATCGAAATGAATTGCTTTTCCTTTGCTTTGCTTTACTTTGCTAATTTGCTTTGCTTTAGGCTAGGGATGTTCGCTGATCATCGATGTTCGATGATAATCGATGCTAGAAATTGAAACATCGATGTTACCACACGTTAAACATCGAAACATCGATGTTGCCACATGTCAAACATCGATGTCAATGAACCAATAATCGATTAATAAGAACTTGTGAACAATGCGAACCCGCGAAATCAATATCACCTAAATATTTCATCTCTTATTAAATATCTTATTTAAGATTTTGAATAATTAAGGATTCCTACTGCCTGGGCTGCCTGATTAAAAATTGTGTGAACAAAGGTGATGGAAAAGTATATTATTTTGTTTTTGTGAAGTTTGTTAATTTTTCCTCTATAATCATTTTTATTTCGCGGTAGGAGTAGTTTTTTTTTATTATATGCAAGCAGCTATGCAGGTCTAGGTAAGGAGTCCAGTATCACTGCGACCTAAAAAATCTATTGTGATCGCGGCTATAGTTCACTGCGAAGCCCTATGTCTTCAATGAATCGAAGGAGTTGCTTAGCCGCGAGCAATTTTACTTCTTCTGGGTGGAGAAGAATGAGAAGATAGTGTCCCAGCTGAGTGTTACGTTTGCGTATTTAGGGTCCGCAATCGGTTGGATGTGTAGACGCGTTTCTTCCGTTATGGAACAGAACCGACACATGCTTGAGTTGCTTAGTCCCAGGATGGACCTATGCTTTTTAAGACAACAGTTTCCAGTTAGGGCTCTTGCCAGAATGCGCAATTTATTTTTACTTAATCCCAGGGCTTCTGAAGCGAATTTACGATCAAAGGCCCGGAATAAGGTTTTAGGGTGTTTTAAGCCTGGTGTGTCAGACCAGATCTTAAGTAATTTATTGTGATAAAGAGTTTCAAGGGTCAATCGGGCTAGGCTTCTTGAGATTCCACAAAATGGCTCGGGTTCAAATTGTGTGCACTTTGAGCCCTCCCGTGCAAGTTTGTCGGCAAATTCGTTGCCTACAATACCCTCGTGACCCGGAACCCATCTTAAAACAACCCTGTTTGTTACAACCCAGGGTGTTTAAAGGGTGCACGCAGTCTCCAACTAGAGACTGCGCTTTGAGTTCACTAAGTTTGATCTCAGCGCTAGCAGTGCTGCTTGACTATCAGAGTTTATGTAAATTTTATGGTTGACGTAGTGTTTTTACAGTTTGATTTCCGCACACCGAAGTATGGCGAAAATTTCTGCCTGGAAGATAGAGGTGTATCTACCCAAATTCATCATAAGTTTGAATTTGGGGCGTTCCCCGTAAATTCCAAAGCCTACGTCGAGGCCCATTTTAGACTCATCGGTATACCATACGAGGCTACCGACCTCACAGGTAACCTGGCCATTCAGCCAGTTTTCTCTGGAGGGTAATTCCACTGTATACTTTTTATCAAAAGTGTGTAGTGAACGCATGATATCTGAGATCATGCATAAGACCGGTGATTTCTTAATTGAGTCGAGCATGGATCTCAATCTGTAGGAGAGCAAGCTCAGACCGCCCTGGGTGTTAATCATATACAAACTAGCCCTCGCCTCCTTGTCTAGAAAGAGATCAAGGGGCGTTAGGCATAGAAGTGCACTAAGAGCCGCTCCAGGCAATGATCGCATAGCTTCAGTTGCCATTAGGCAGGCAGTCCTTTGTAGACTATTTAGTCTGTCCGCAGTCGTCTTTTGGTTGGCCTTGTTATACCAGACAATGGAGGCGTAAGTGAGAACCGGCCTCAATATGCTGCTGTACAGCCATAGGACCATACTGGGACGCAAGACCCAGTTGTTCCCGACCAAACGACTGCACGTACCTAAAGCAATTTTTGCCTTATGGCATACGTTGCTAAGGTGAGAGTTCCACCTTAGTTTTTGGTCGATTGTTACGCCCAAGTACTTAACTTCCGTGGAAAATGGTACTTCTTTACCATTAAGTTTTTGTTGGACTAATTTGTTCAACCGTCTTTTTTTGGTAAAGGGTATTATAACAGTTTTATCAGAATTAACTGATAAACTGTTATCCCAACACCTGTTATTTATGATGTTTAGGGCTCTTTGTATTATTGACAATAAAGTACTTTGGCAAAATCCCTTCGCAACGATCACAAGGTCATCAGCATAACCCAATGTGTCAATGCGTAGGTCTGCCATTTTGCACAATAGTTGGTCAACCGCAAGAGTCCAAACAAGGGGTGACAAAACACCTCCTTGTGGGCAGCCTCTTGTGGTTGCAACCTCAATCGAAGTTTGAAACAGCGATATTTTTGCCTTTCTGTTTGAGGGCATCGACTTCACCCATCTGATGGTTGTGGGGTCAACATTTTTAGATGTTGGGCCCCCAATCAGCAGTGATGAGGGGCTACTGTCGATGGCGCCCTCAATATCTAGAAAGGCACAAAGAGCTATTTCTTTTCGACCCTGTCAATGACATTGATCAGGGCTGTTTCCGTAGATTTGCCTCTGCGGTAAGCATACTGATTGAAATGTATAGGCCTCGTAGCTATAGCGACATCCCATATATATCTATCTATAACCTTTCCAATGTCTTAAGAAAAAAGGAAGATAGGCTTATAGGTCTAAAGGACTTTGGTAAAGCGTAGTCCTTTCTACCAGCCTTAAGTATAAATAGAACCTTGACAATTGTTCATCGTTCTGGAATATATCCCCATGCAAAACTTGCTCTGAAGATTTTCACCAGATAAGGAAGAAGGATGTCGATACCCCTCTGTAGTTGGATAGGAATTATTCCATCCTCCCCGCTTGATTTAAATGGTTCAAAGGAGTGTCTTTGCAGCCCTACGCCAGTGCTCATTGCAAGGCCTTCGTAGGGCTCTGAAAGAGTTCAAAGCTGAAGTCTTGTATGACCCTAGTAAATGGGTTGACGCTAATAACTCCAATGTATCTGTTTCACTATTAGTGAAGTTACCATCCGGCTTTTTAAGAAGCCCGATCTGATTAGGTTTAGCTTTCGATATCATCTTGTGTAGTCTTGCACTGTAGGAGTAGTTAATATAAAACCACGCTTGTTCCGTCGAGCAGTCGTCCCTCGCTCTGCGTTGTGATAACATTCCTGGTTTTAAGTAAATCTACTTACTGTACATAATTATTGTTTGTTGTTAGACTTTGTTACGTTTTTGTTTTGTTGTTGAACTGTTACAGCGATATGCTGGCTTGAGTACTCGTTCATTGTAATAAACAAAAAGTAACAGTTCAACAACAAAACAAAAACGTAACAAAGTCTAACAACAAACAATAATTATGTACAGTAAGTAGATTTACTTAAAACCAGGAATGTTATCACAACGCAGAGCGAGGGACGACTGCTCGACGGCACAAGTGCACACTGCACCCTTTTTACCTGGAGACAGCCGTTATTCTGTCTCGCTCGCACTGTTGTGCCCAGCGTTTTTTATCTGCTCACACAAAGGATGCTATTGTGCTTGCTTACGATTCCTTGAATTATTGAAGAATTTTATCTTACTCACTGGAATGGGTGTTTAGTTATCTAATATCGGGGTAGAGGCACTTTGAACAGTTACATTCAAATTATCATAGCTCCTAAACTATCTAACTCAGAGTTAAGATTTAAATGTGCATTTATAGCAAATATCCTGTATTATAATAAAAACAAGTAAAAAAAATTGGTTAACACGATGGTTTTTTTTAAAGCTAAGAATCTGAAAAACAACATCAATTTGTTGTCTAATTTATTTTTCCAAAAATGTTTTTTACTAATACTGAAAAATTAAAAAATAATATTTTGAATCTAGATTTATTGTCTACACTATTAACTAACATTTGAGACCAATTTTGTTTTTGAAAGTCTTCTACTTGAGTAGATATTGTTAAATTAATACAAGCATCTATGCTTCGCCAACAATTTTTTTAAAGTGCTGCCATTTTTTTAATGATGGCGAAAAAAAATCATTGATCCCTGATTTGTCGATAAAATTAATTGTATTTTAACCCCTTAAAGTATCGGACATCGGAAACCGGACACCCTGTATATATATAATATAATATAATGTAATATAATTTTTACATTTAAAACCTCAGACAACATCGGAGGTGTACAGGCGATGGGGCAAACCAGACATAGACCTTTTTGCATCAGAAAGATCTGCTATACTACCAAACTATGTAACAACAGATTCACGAGACTCTTCCGCAATTTTCACAGACGCCATTTCAAGGGAGTGGAATCGTCAAATGGGATGGATATTCCCCCAACCAAACATGATTCCGCGAGTGCTCTCACACCTCAACAAGTCAAGGGGTACCTTCCTGTTGGTAGCACCAGATTGGGAAAAAGCGTTTTGGAGAGCGGATCTTCAGGCCCGAGCACTCAACAAACCAATGACTGTGAACTCGTTACAGGAAGTGTTAACGGACCTCACAACAGAGCTTTCGCCTCCGCAAGTAGACCAACTAGCCCTGAAGGTTTGGAAAGTTGGGGGTGGGGAGATAAATTATTGTCGTGGTCCCAATCGGAAAAAGATCTCCTCAAGTTAAGCTGGCATCAATCTACCCTGAATACCTATAAACCAGCACTAAAGCGATGGATAGCTTGGTGCAGAACTAAAGAAATCAATCCAAAGTCTCCCAAACCGGAAGAAGTGGCACAGTTCCTAGCCGACACTTTTTTAAAAAAGGGTCTGGCATACAGTACAATTTTGGTATAAAAATTTTCTCGTAAAACACATACTTAAATCTATTCATAATTCCAAACCATCTAATTTTAAAACATCAGTGTGGGATGTAAGGCAAGTAATAGACTGGTTGAAGCAAAATCCAAAAGACAACTTACTATTTGAAACTGTAAGAAGAACTGCAACTATCTTGCTTTTGAAATCTGGTCGTAAACTACACGAATTGACGTTATTGAGGATTAAAGAACCGTATTTTACTGACAATGGGCAAGAGATTTCTTATATTTACGCGAACACTACACATTGAAATAATACTAGTTTTAACGGAATTTATCGCGTATATTTAACTTTTTTACCCGACGTTTCGAGAGCTTTACAGCACCCATGGTCACGGGAAGGACTGAGATGTTCAACGTCCAGCTGTCATAGTTAACCGCGGTTACCATAGATTAAAATTTTAACTTTTGTTCCGATCTACACAGTATGAGCTTATGGTATCATGGAGTCTTGCAGTTGTATGCTTGGGTTGGGATTTAATTTTATTTATTATAGGATCCCAAGCAGATGGTAGCACCCAGCCATCTTCTCTATTGAAATTAGGATGTTTTTTGATTTCAATAGCCTCGCGAATCATCCTTGGAAGGAATCGGTGTTCTTAAGCGAGGATTTGTGGTCTATCAAATCTGATGTAGTGACGGGGGCGATCTTGTACATGTTCACAGACTGCAGACTTCCCGGAGCGTCGATTCTTCACATCAGCTATATGTTCTTTGACGCGGGTTTTAATTGATCTTTTAGTTTGTCCTATGTAGGAGAGACCACATTCACAATCAAGCTTGTACACTCCTGCATCTTGCAGAGGGACGTTACACTTGACTGATGGTAAAACCTGACCAATCTTCTTCGGCGGCTTGAAGTATGTTTTGATGGAAGCGCGCTTCAAGATGTAGCCAATCTTGTCAGTGACTCCTCTAACATATGGCAGTACAGCAGGTACACGCTCGACTGTGGCCGGCTTCACTCGTTCTCTGTGACGTAGGCGTGGGACCCGAAGCTTGTCATGCAAAACTTGCTTGACATGTTGGAGCTCGGCAGCCAGGTGTTTACTGTCACAGATCCCTCGTGCTCTCTGAAACAAAGATTTACCCACGGTAGCTAACTGTGAAGGATGGTGGTGAGAATCACCGTTTAAATATCTATCTGTATGGGTCTTTTTTCTATACACAGTATGGCTCAAGGTGTTATCAGGATTCCGAATTACTAACACATCTAGAAAAGCTAAGGAATTGTTTGCCTCTAACTCCATTGTGAACTGAATTTTAGAATTTATAGAGTTAAGATGGTCTAAAAATGTAGTTACTTTATCTAAAGGTAGAATTGTGAAAGTGTCGTCTACGTACCGCTTGTAGAATCTTGGATTTATGGGAGAAGTAAGCAGGGCTTTCTCCTCAAAGTCTTCCATGAATATGTCGGCGACAATGGGAGATACAGGTGAGCCCATCGCCACACCATCTACTTGCTTGTAGAACTCCTCCTTCCACAATAGGTAGCCGGATGTAAGGCAGTGTCTGAGTAATACTGCATATTCTGCGGGCATGTTGTTTTCTTCCAGCCTTCTAGTTACAATTGAGATGCAGTCTTCAACAGGTAAGCATGTAAACAATGACTGCACATCAAAACTGACCATAGTTTCATTGTCTGCCAGACGTAGGTCTTTAATCTCGCTGACAAAATGGTAGGAATCCTTTATGTGTGCTCTTGTATGTCCCCTGAGCGGTGAGAGTATTTTCGCTAAGTGTTGAGCCAATCTGTAAGTTGGTGAATCGAAATATACGCGATAAATTCCGTTAAAACTAGTATTATTTCAAAATGGGCAAGAGATCTGCTTATGGCTAGTATTCGGAGCTAAGACTGGTAACGGGTCTAGGCAGCGGGCTGGTTGGAAGCTTCTTCCTAATGAGGTCAGTAACTTATGCCCAGTAAGGTGGATAAGACTTCTAATTCAGGCAACTAAGGAAAGACGGACTGACAAAATAGATGGAAATTTGTTCATTTCTATCAGAGGTACTCCAAAACCTGCGTCCTGAACAATGATAGGTGGATGGGTTCGCTCTGTATTAAAGGATGCTGGTATAGATGCTACTCCTGGTTCTTGCCGATCTGCAGTAGCGTCCTTAGCCTGGCTTGAAAACAGACCAATTGAAGAAATTTTAGAGAGAGGCAATTGGACAGCGGCTCAGACACTAATTAATCATTATTGCCGAGAGATAAATGCACAGGAACGCGATAAGAGAAACTATATTTTAGACATTTTTAAGCCTATTTAAAACAAATACTTCTTTCGTATGATTTCGATTAATTGTGATTTATGATTAAAAATTCATAATTGATTCTTGAGTGAAGTTGAATAGGTACAATTTATGTTAAACAATTTAAATTTATTTAGTTCATGAAAATTTATTTTATCTTACAATTTTACGTATTATTACAATACAAAAGTAAAACCATTAATAATTTTAAATGTGTCTTAATAACTTTTACCTAGTCTACAAAAATTACTTAAACAATAATTTCAACATTGCGTGTGTTATTATTATTTTCTAGTCACCAGCAGATATCAAACACGTCTTCATAAGCGATGCTGTGTTTTCTGATAGACACATAATATAAACGTTTTATACAACAATAAAACGATTATTATGTGCCGAAAGAAAACACAGCCTCGCAGAAAAGCTCTTCCTGGTGAAGACGACAATGACACTAACAGGCACAAAACACTATAATAATATCATCATATCATATCATATCATCAATCGTAATATAACAGGGCGACCCTCTCCTTGCGATGACCGTTCATAAACAACATCAAGATTCTCAAGAGTTGAGGGTATCTATGGATTGATTTACAATAGACGGTAGTAAGTATCAATAAAAAGGTGAGCGCACACTGCTTCTTCATAAGCGATGCTGTGTTTCCTTTCGGCACATAATAATCGTTTTATTGTTGTGTAAAACGTTTATTATAATATAAATGTTATTTATGTTATTTTAGGAAGTTTTACACCTTTTACTTTTACACATTTAATTTTTACGAATAATTATCAGAACACAAGAATTGCGTAATTAAATTTTTTTTTTTACTTTTAAGTACTTTTATTTCTTTCGAATTTAATTTTAAAATAGCAATTTTGACAACCTGGTGCCTAGTAAGTGGTTTCTCTCCTGGGTGATTGGAGAAGATGGCAACAAAGATCGAACAAAATGGCACATACATATTATAATTGAATGTACCTTTTACATATATTTGGCCGTGAAAAAGAAAGAGATCTCCGCCGAGCAAGGTGTTCAGGCCGGGGAGTGGCCAATGTTTCGAGTGGTAATTCAGAGTTTTTATATATATATATATATATTATAGTTAGTTAGTAGTATTAGTTTTTATATATATATATATATATATATATATATAATCGGGATCTCGGAAACGGCTCCAACGATTTTCATAAAATTTAGTGTCCAGGGAGTTTCGGGGATAATAAATCGATCTAGCTAGGATTTATTTTTAGAAAATGTCTTTTTGTCCGTGTTTTTAGGCAATGAAAAACTGCTACAATATCGTTAGAATAAGAAGGTAAATTTTGACGGATTGTTAGTGATTATAAATAGCTTAATTGGTATAATGGTCGGTCATAGAATCTTAAAACCCCGGTTCGAGCCCAGACCGACGGACCGACTTTTTTTTTAAATTTTTTTCATGTTCCTTTCTTTTTTGAGGAAATTTATTTTTTGAGCCCTTTTTTAGTATTTTTTAAAACACGAAAATTTAAATTAAACTAATTGCACTCATGATTTTTATTTCAAAACCCAGTTCAGTTTTTTCTATTATGTCGCTAAGATCAAAAAATATTATTCTTATTTCATTAGTATGTAATTTGTATCTAAATATAATTTCCATAACACACGAATTAAAAAAAAACCGAGCGAAAAATACCGAGCAAAGCTCAGTCAACCGGGTACTATATATATATATATATATATATATATATATATATATATATATATATATATATATATATATATATATATATATTATTTATGAATTAGCACCGAACGCGCACGTTTACATTTTTTACACAAGATTTCTCCCTTCACTGTATATAGTTTTACCCATGTTAAGAAATGAGTAGTAACAAAATGGTGCAAAATTAACAAAAACAGTCCAAACTCAAACAATAACGAAAACATAACAAAATGTCCAAAAACAGCCAAACGTAATAAAATATCCAATAACAACAATAGCAACAGAAAACTAGTCAAAATATCGACGCGCGTATCGGTAACAGAGATGCTAATCATACTGACGATTGCCGGACGAGCTAAGGGAGTGCGGGGGGAAGCGGGCGGGGCCTCGCATTCCAGCGATGCGTCAAGTTAATGTGACCGCGTTGTACTTCCCGAGGCGTCCTGCGGTAAATTTGCCTACAAAACGCCGTCCTGTGTAGTTAAATGGTGCAAAAACAATACTAAAGTGAACAAAAAGTCTGAAGCAATATCGTTTTACTCGTAAACACTCATTTAACTTTATTTTATTTTGTTATTCCAACACAATTTTGAAGGTTATTCGAAGCACGAATGTCAATGTTTCAAGAAATCTCGAAACATTACGTAACGGGAGAATATTACCGGTCCAAGATTTGGGTAATTAATTTTAGAATAAGTTATAAAAATATATGTAGTCAGCATATTTTTTAATTAGTGGTTATTACGTTACATCAATTTGAATTTGAAGTCAAGGTAAATATTTAATTTTTTAAGTCGCTGATGTTTCTGTTTAAAAAATATTTATGATTTAAGGCTACCAACGAATATTTTAATAAGACATGAATGAAGAGTGGCTGCTATAAGACTGAGCTGAAATGAACCGAAATGGCAGCCATCATCTTGACTTGACAGTGGTAGAGTCACGCAGCGGCTATTGCTGTCACATGGATGGGCCGGCTTGAACCGGGGTGGTACCATGAACTCACAGAATACCAGTGTGAGGTAGAGGTTTACCTTCACTTGGTAAGGGTAGGTGGCTGGAGGCCCAAGTCCCCCTCCCACTTAACATCGTAGCGGAGTCAAATAAAAACTACCTCAGGAGGGTAGCCTCACTCCTTGTGACGGAAAACCCCTCGCTAAGCATCCACGACCAAGCTACTTTGCTCTTTCCGAGCGTGGGTGCTTAGGCTGCTCCGCGTATTCTGACGGAGGGGTGGAGGGAATTCTGGTCGTGACTAAAACTACTAGGGGCAAGCGGAGCAATAAGACCAAGGCGACCACTGTGCCGCTATCCTTGAATTTTTGGAACATCAGGCAACTTCATTCCAATCTTAACGCTGTCCACTACCATCTGGAGACGACGAAGCTAGCCTTGCCCTTTTTAACCGAGACTCAAGTGTCCTCTTCGGCTGATACTTAATATCTCTCCTACCCGGAGTACAAATTAGATCACTCTTTTGTGCCTCGGGCTCAAGTTTGTTCTATTTTGTATTTACTAAGATATACTTTTTTTCATCTAGAAAAGTAAATTTTTAATTCCATGGAATTTTACTTTTATTCCAACTAGTTTTTACTATTTTTTTAGTATTAAGTTATTCTTTATAATAAACATGTTTTAAATTACGTATGTTTTATATTTTATCGATGCTTACATGTTCACTGGACAATCCATCAAGAAGACTTAAATGATCTACAGACGCCTCCTAGGTTTTTTTTCAATTGTAAAATTGTTGAAATGTATTAAAACAGACAGATATACTTTCGCATTCGCATCGCATATCACTCTTATATTTCTGTAGTATTGTATCTCGATTTTCAGGGTCTTTAAAAAAGTGGCAACACTTCCCTCACTCACACAAAGTTATAAAATTGGTTACAGTTTCTTATTCTAGGTGCGATATCTACCTTTTTTTAATTCATCTGAGTTACATTGCATGGTGGCAAGGACACTGCAGACACTTTGACGCCCTAATTAGGGACCCTTGCTCCCTTTCTCTTATTACACTACCCTAAATTAGGGCGTAGGGATCCTTAATCAGGGCAGTGTAATAAGGGTAATATCGGAACGTGCCCATATTATCGTATAGCAAAATCTCAGATACTTTTTCTATAGACCAGTAGCAATACCACAGATAACACAGATTAAGAACAGAACAAATGAAGAAACTGACTTTACGGCTCTTCTGAGCCTCGACGAAGCGACTTTTTTATAAAGCAAGTCAAGCAAAGTGGGGATATAGATTCTTTCAGAAAAAAGATAGATTTTTAAATCGATTTACAAAAAAATCGAGGTCTAAAAGATTGATTTCACCACAATTGAACTTTTTTCGATCGAAATCAGAAGAGAGAAGAGTTTTTATTATCATTGTATAAGAATTATATTTGCAATATAAAAAGATGCAACGAAGTACAGATTACAAACGTAACATTTTTTTCTTTAATTCATTTCGAAGAGGCGAAAGAAACTGAGCACACAGCAGTGTTGCAAGTTTTTGAATAGAAAAACTCTGATTCTTTACGAGTTTGCGTACATTCAACTAATTGCAAATACTTTTATTGTTCTTATAAAAACAGAAAAAGGTTTGATCTCGATTCTCTAGGGTGAAATATCGATTCACTTGATCGATTCAGTCACTATATAGCGATTTTAAAATCGATCTTTTTGGCACAAGAAATCGATTCTTCGATTAATCGATCTCAGAACAGTTCAGATCTATGGTTCGACTTTCGACTATTCGACATGCCTAAAGTAGGGATGATCGATGTTACAGAAACATCGATGATGATATCGATAGCTTAACATCGATGTTCGATGTTTATCCTACTCAAAACATCGTTGTTGGCCATTATCGATGTTGCTGTTGCTGCATGTGCTATACATGTACCTATTTAGTAGGTTAAAATTAGATGTACAAAAAATTTGTAGTGTTGTTTATGGTTTATTATTTATGAAATTAAAGAAATTAATAACACATTCAGTGTGAAACAGTTATTTAAAAAATAGGAAAAATTTGACAAATATTTAGTTAATTTGTTATATATTTGCCGATAATGATGAATATTATTATTTTGATATTTAAATGTTCCTATACAATTATAAATCCGGTATTAAAATATTTACTATCCTAATTTACGATTTAGAAATAGGTTTTTTTTTTATAGAATAGGGTGACAAACGAGCACACAGTCCACCTGATGGTAAGTGGTTGCTGCGGCCCATAGACATCTACATCTATCTTCCATTACAAATCAAAATGCAGATGCGTTGTCACCCGTGAGGACTGAGATGGAATGCCTCATTTCCAGTAAAAAGGGTCTCCGGTTCTCTACACTCACCATACGAAATACAGCAGCATTAAGCTACTATTTCACGCTGGTATTCTGTGAGAGCGTGGTCCTTCCCCGGTCGAGCCGACCCATTCGTGCTACAACTATACTACTACTGATATAATTGCAGCATGGCTCTACCACGTAAAATATTATGAAAATATGCACACTGCACCCTTTTTACCTGGAGACAGCCGTTATTCTGTCTCGCTCGCACTGTTGTGCACAGCGTTTTTTACTTGCTCACACAAAGGATGCTATTGTGCTTGCTTACGATTCCTTGAATTATTGAAGAATTTTATCTTATTCACTGGAATGGGTGTTTAGTTATCTAATATCGGGGTAGAGGCACTTTGAACAGTTACATTCAAATTATCATAGCTCCTAAACTATCTAACTCAGAGTTAAGATTGATTGATTGATTTGACTGGCCTGTTGGTCTAGTGGTTAGTGACCCTGACTGCTATGCCGGAGGTCGTGGGTTCGATTCCCACCCAGGACAAATGTTTGTGTGATGAGCACGATCATATGTTCTGTGTCTGGGTGTAACTTATCTATAATATTTATGTATTTAGAAATATATAAGTATGTTTATCAGTTGTCTAGTACCCATAACACAAGCTCTGCTTAGCTTGGGACTAGATGGCGTTGTGTGATAGTTGTGGAATATTATTATTATTAAGATTTAAATGTGCATTTATAGCAAATATCCTGTATTATAATAAAAACAAGTAAAAAAAATTGGTTAACACGATGGTTTTTTTAAAGCTAAGAATCTGATTGCCATTTTTTTATTGAAGGCGAAAAAAAATCATTGATCCCTGATTTGTCGACAAAATTAATAGTATTTTAACCCCTTAAAGTATCGGACATAGGAAACCGGACACATTGTACATGTATATATATATATATATATATATATATATATATATATATATATATATATTTTCTAGTAAGATACTAATCTCTCTAATAGATATACATATATATTCTTTGTAACATCGTTCAGACGGCGGTAGTCAACACAAAACCGCATGCTGCCGTCCTTCTTCTTTACCAGCACCACGGCTGAACACCATGGACTAGATGAAGGTTCAATGACACCATCCTTTACCATTCCCTCAATCATGGTTTCCACTTCCTTTTCACGTGCTGCCGGCAATCTTCTTGGCTGCTGGTGGATAGGCAATTCTTCTCCTGTATTTATTTTGTGTTGAACTAAGCCAGTCTTCCCTATGTCAGCATCGTTTGACGAGAATACATCGGCGTACTTGAGTAACAACTTATTGGCCTTGACCATTTCATTCGGGGAGATAACGCTGCGACAGTCTTCTAAAAGTGTGGTTACTCTCGTTTGTGCATCTTGCTGGGGGTCCCACTCGATAGATATTGGCACCAACGCAACCAATACACTTCCTCACAAGTACCAATCAGTGTGCCTTTTTCTATAATCTGTTTCTTGTCACAAAAGTTCAGCACATGTATTCCTGAGATGTCAGTGGTTCTGGTCCCACTGCTGAAGGTTTTCGTTGCTGCGTTGCACGCGATCTCTAAGCTGTGCACGAAAGACGTGTTCCAGGTGAGCGTTCCCATATCTCGCCTCCAATGCCTCAAGGAGCTGCTCATAAGTCACTTCCTCACCAAAAGCTTCCAGAACAGTTAAGGCCTGGTCGCGCAAGCCTACCAGCAGCCACCAGCCACCCCGCAGCTGCTCTTCCAATTGGCGGGCCTGTTCCGCTTGCTGGTGGGCCTGTTCCTGCGGCATCATCATCAGAGCACCTAAGCCAGGTGCTGCAGATGTAGGAGCTGCTGACGGACCGGCCTCTGTGGCCGACCGGCCCTCCGTCATCTGCAGCTTTGCACCACCAAATCGTCTCTGGTCCGTCTCCTGCTGGCGTTGATTTCGGGAACAGACACCCTCCGTTTCCTTCTTAGGTAAAATCAGCATGATATTATCCCACTTTTGACACCAATTGTTACGAGCTTAGGGTTCGTGACAATAAAAACTGCCGATTGAATTACCAAAATTGACACTTTAATTACCGATAGCAATTAAAACTTAAAACACACTAATGGTGCGCTTACACGAGGGCAATAATTGCTCGGCGACACGAATGGACCGATCTGGAGCAATTTCAAAGCAATGGAGCAAATTGCGGCAAATATTTCGGCGATATTGCTTCTAATTGCTCCAGATATTTCATATCGCTCAATGTCGCAGATACGGATTGACGAATATCCAATGGGCCTGGAAATTCCTAGCAATTTTTGTCTTGCTTCCGCGGGAGAGCGAGAGGTCAGGTCTGTTCGTGACATTCTAGTAAAGTTTTTGAATAATATATCATCTAATTCTTTACACAATGAAAATTGAAGCCTCTTTGCCAAAAACGATCGCACCCAGATACGCCTATTCCTTTTCTTTATTTTTTGTTTTTGATTAATAATAAAAAAAGCGCTACAAGCCGCCGCAGCAAGAACAATGTCGTCCATAGCATGTGAATACTGAAATGCTCGTGTAGGACAGTATTGCCAAGTTGATGAAGTTGCGCCATATCGCTCAATATTGTATTGCGTAGTATTGATGCTTGTTGCCGTTGCCGTGAATTGCTTGAAGTAGTCGTGACGTCATAGTTGACGAGTATTGACTGGAATTGAGCAATTTTAGTTGCCCGTGTAAGCTCACCTTAATAATTAATCACACTTAACACTTTAGTTCACATTATTTCGCTCCGAAGTCATCACTTGCATCGCTAATTCAATACCGCACCGGTCGCTGCCCGAAATGGTTTTATATAGGCCTTTTCCACCGAAACATCTGGAATATTCCAGCAAATACTGGTCCCGACCGACTATGTGTAGAAAGATCGAGTGTGGGGTTTTCTAGAAAGATTAGTAGAACTATTCGATACTAGATGGCGCTGGAGGTGGAAAGTTCTAGCATGGCATTTTCTAGAAAGCTCTCCTCGCTCTGCTACCCAACACTAGATGGCGCTAGGGTATTAATTATGGCTTGCAACATTTTTAAGCTAATGCCTGTTGACACCGAAACCTACAAGACAATAATAGATAATCTAATTAAAAATAACATCAACTAATACACTTATAAACTTAAAAGACAAAGGGGTAGTGATTAGAGGCTTACACGCGTCAGAAAATATTGACATGATTAAAGAAGAGCTACAAGCCAAATGGCATGCCATACGTCAAATATTCAACGTATTGCATAGAACAACAAAAGAAAAACTACCCCTCTACTTTGTAGATTTAGAGTCACAAGCCAATAATAAGGATATTTTCAACGTAAAATACATCAACCATGTCAACGTTGCAATCGAAGCACCTTACAAGAAAAAGAAGTATTGCAGAGTCAGAGATGTCAAAGATTTGGACACTCTAAAAATCAATGCTTAAGACCTTTCCTATGTGTCAAATGCGGAAATTATCACTCAACAAGTACATGCACCAAAACTCCGGAGTCAGAAGCAGTGTGCACTAATTGTCCCCGTGGATCTGGACTTAATTTTATCCGAAAAAAATTGAGAATTTATGAAAATAGATATAATGATAAATAAAGTAAATGGTCTTAAATTATTTTTTCTTCGATTATATTAAGTTTTTTTTTTATGGGAGAGGGGGTAAACAAGGGTACGGCTCACATGATGGTAAGTCATTACCGCCGCCCATGAACAACTGCAACATCAGGGGAATCGCAGATGCGTTGCTGGCCTAGAGTAGGCTCTTTTCTTGAAGGTCCCTAAGTCGTATCGGTCCGGAAAAATTTCTTGTGTTAGTCGATTCCACGAGGAAGTTGTCTGAGGAAGAAAACTTCTTTTAAATCATACCGTGGTGGACCTCCAGTTAACCAGATGGTATGTATGGTATCGCGAGTTTTATCGGCATGTGCGATGGTGAAATCGTGCGGCTGGAATTAATCCGAACAATTCCTCAGAGCACTCTCCGTGGTAAATGCGATAAAATACGCAAAGGGATAATACATCTCTTCGCAGTGCCAGTGAGTCAAGTCGATCAGTTAGCAGATCCAGCTAGATCCCTTGTAAGCAATGTCAGAGCTGGTCGCTAGTTAATAATGATATTTTAAAATTAATGTACCTACTTGCGTATACAATTCTTTTCAAATATTTTCCCATTATTGCAAACTTCGAATTAACTGAATAATATAACGTTATAACGATATAACGTTATTAGCGAGTTTCCGCTATTAGTAATGTGCATGTTGACGGTAGGGGCTCGATGAGCCGCCATTTCTTATCCCATTTTATATCCGTACGGACTATACAATATTTTATTGAGGGTCTGAATCATGGAGGTTAGAGAGAACGAGAGCGATCGCTACGTGCTAAAGCATAGCCCGCCTGTCCCTGAACTGCCACTGGTAAGTAGTATCTGCGAAGTTTGCTGTTTATGAGTACAAGTAGATGAAGATGAATAATGTACAAATTTTTTGTAATTTTTTAATTTTTGACGAAAAGAAACATTCAAAAATAGTAAGATATTCTATTGTGAGTAGATGTGCAAGTGGTTTAGCATCTGAAAATGACTTTTATTGAGAGAAGTTAGCGATCGCAGCGCCTCACTTATTTTGTCCATATTTCTGGGACACTATTTTCTACAGCGATCGTTCTCCGTCTCTTTAACCTCCATGGTCGTGAATAAGGCGATGTAGTCTATGGTAGATGGAGAGATGGAAGTCCCTGGAGGTCACAAAACACAGGCACAGAGTATGTATTTAAATTGCTAAAGCGTAGTCAACAGTGGTGCCAAGTGAGGCGTTTTTTCGCCTTTCAGGCTATCTGGAAAGGTATCGGTGCAACTAAAAGTTGGGATTCACGACTGGTCGCAATTTAGGCTACTTTGAAAAAAAAAACGAGAGTAATTTTTACGTATGCTAAATTAATCTCTGTCTTTAAATGGCTCATATCATATTATGTATCATGTAATAAAATACATATAATGTATCATGTAATGAAAACGCGTGTAATCAAACATATGTTTTTGTCATAGACAAATATCAAAGAAAACTATACTTAAAAGTGTTAAAAAATATACTTTAATAATAGTGACATAGAGACCATGATAAATAGATATATTTTGTATTGTTTGTCCCCGGCACCGCCACCACACGGGGTATTCCTCCGGGTACTCCCTTCGGTAGTTGCTATAACGCACCCGAGATTTTTCGGGTGTCAGAAAAGTGTATTGCATCAATTTCACACCTACATAATATATTATTAAATTGCACAATTTCCGTAATATATATCGTAATGTTAGGTTAATAATTGCTATTGTTAGATTAATAACCACTATATTATTATAACGGAATTACTCGATAAGTGATTTGACTTTATATTATAATAATGTTAGGTTAATAATTGCTATTGTTAGATTAATAACCACTATATTATTATAACGGAATTACTCGATAAGTGATTTGACTTTATATTATAATAATTATTAGTTACTTACATTAATGATTGCGGATAATGGATAGAGTAATATAATGTAACCGGAAGGATAATGTTTTGATCGCTGTAAAAGAGTGGGGCGGAAATGACGCCGCCCCACCTTGTTAACAAGTGCTAAAGGTTGATTAGTAAATTGGGAGGGGCATTCGCTCAACGCTTGTCGCCACAGTTAGACGTGAAATCAAATTGAATTGTGTACAAGATAAATTGTGAAGTAAAATAAAGTGTGAAGTGAAATAAAGTGTAATAGTTGGAAAAACCGTTTTATTTTCTACCTGGTCTCGAATAGTATAACAGATCAGAAGTGGGATAAACAGGATACGTATTTAATTATCTTGCCACGTGCATTGCTCGAATAATGTAAGTATTTTTTTTTATTTATTTATAAAGTGATATGTGGCATATTTTTCTATTAAGTATAACTGTAGTTATTGATTTCAAAGTTTGGCGAATAATTAATAAGGCTATTATTTTTATATGCATAGGCATTTTATATGGTTAGTTTTTCTTAACCTTATTTTTGTTTCGTATAAGTCGTGAAATTAAAAACATGATGCTGAAAATGAAACTCAGTTTCTTTTCTGCCGACTTCCAAAAGGAGACGGTACTCAATTCGAATGAATATTTTTCTTTTTACTTTTTATGTGTGTTCCCTCGTAACTTTTTACTGGGTAAACTGATTTCGACTATCATTTTTTTTTTTGTTTGAAAGCTGGTACCTCTCGTGTGGTCCCATATAAATTTGATCAAGGGCAGACTAATGGTTTTTGAGTTATTCTTAATAACATAAATTGAAGTCAGCTGTACAAATTTTTTTTAATTTTAAATTATGGTGATACACGACATTACGAAAACTAAATAAATTCGTCAATGTTATGATTATTGCAATGTGATCAACCAGTACCAATAATAGATATAATGACTAAAAGAACCTACATAGCTTAACTATTTTTTTTTGTATAACCTTTAAAGGGAAGAAAAGTTCTAGTTCGCGCTAGTAGATGAGCTCGCAATGTACATTAAAAGAAAATCCCTGAACAAATTCTAAGCTTATACCTGTAAGTTTCAGATAATTGGAGACAACATGGATGATGAAATTGCTCAAGGACAAGAGCAAGGAGATCGGATGACCCAAGGAAAGGGATTGAATGAGATTGGTGACGATGCGACCAGTCGAGGGGAAGGACTGGCGCATCTAACTAATCAAGGAGCACCAAGGATAGAGGTGCAAGGACGGAATTTCAGCCCGTTATTGATACGGAAAACGCCCTGCTCGAGGATAGAGCAGGTGCGTTACAAGGATAAAGAGGGACAATCAAGGTCAGGAGTACGGACATGGTATCGGACTAGTGAGTCTGGTAGTGAGGATGGATACGATGGAAGAAAGAAAAGGGGTAAACGATCAACTCGCCGTAGACTGGAATCGAGGAGTAAAAGGAAGCGCGATCATTCGACATCTTCAAAGGATGGTGATTCACAGCATACTAGGCGTCAGCGGCAACGTAGTATAAGTAAGGAACCAGAAACTAATATTATATTAGATAAGTTTTTAGATATTTTAAGTAAAGTCAGGGGCTCGGATAGGCCTAAACTTGCTTTCAACACTAACGTCATACCGGAATTTGACCCTTTGTCGAAAGAGCAAACCATTTTAACTTGGATAAACAAAGTAGAAGAGTGTGCTGAAATTTATAGCTGGGATGAGAAAGAAATTATCCATTACTCATTGCCTAAGCTTAGTGGTGTTGCCAAAACCTGGTTTCAAGGATTACCTTCACTATTATATACATGGCCCGAATGGAAAAAAAAGTTATTAGAATCATTCCCCTGTCGCGAAGACTATGCCGAGCTTCTGACTGAAATGTTATCTAAGAAAGTAAAATACGGCGAATCGCTGGAACACTACTACTATGCAAAGATCAATTTATTAAACCGTTGTAAAATTTTCGGTAGACAAGCTGTGGACTGCCTTCTTTACGGTGTTGAGGATCGTGCTATAAAAGTGGGGGCTCAGGCTGCTCATTTTTCCGAGCCTGAGCAGGTTCTTAAATATTTTAAGACGGTTAAAACAAGTCAATCCCGGCCAAACTTCGACGCCCCTGTACAAAAATATAGCGATCGTAAGGTTTTGCTAGCGTCAAACCGACCCGGGGCGTCTAAATCTAATTCATTTAATAATAATATTAGGTGTTTTAACTGTAGCGAAATAGGGCATCCTAGTTTTAGGTGCGATAAGCCTCTCATAAAGTGCACGATTTGTGAAAAAATAGGTCATAAGTCAAACGATTGTTATAGAAACAAATTTGCATCTGAGTCAGGAAATAACAGGATTAGAACTTCTAATGATTCTAAAGATGAGAAACACGTAGCGAAAGTAACTTTAGGTGACTGCCCATGTGATAAATATATAATCAACATAAAAGTTAACGGATTTTCTACAACCTGTTACATTGACTTGGGGAGTCAATGTTCTTTAGTTAGGTTAAGTGATGCAGAGACTATGGGACTCGACATTAATTCCCAAACTAAGTTGCCTGTACTAAAAGGGATAGGGTCTAACTTAGTAAGACCATTAGGCGTAGCGCTAGCCTCCGTAACAGTGCAAGGCTTAACGGAGGATATAGAACTCTACATAGTTGACGATTACGTTCTTAATCACCCAGTTTTGTTGGGGCACTCATTTACAGAAAAATCTGATATTTTGATTATCAAAACTCCTAGTAAATTAATCTTCCAAAGGATAACTCATAACAAAATTCGTTTATTAACTGAAAACATCGCCAATATTCCTAGTAATGCATTGCAAACGGTGGAAGTATGTGCCAATACGGACATTGATTGTAACATTTGCGTTATCGGATCGCTACGTGGTTCAGCTGGAAAAGAGTTTTATATTCTACCTGGAGAATACGAAATCAAGAATGGTCGAGGTGTTCTCTTAATATGTAATATATCAACAAATGATATACGCATAGGAAAGAATTCACTTTTAACACGTGCCCTACAGAAACATTTAATGCCTACGGGTTCTACAGCTCACGTATTGGATTCGTATAAAGTCACCCTTGATTCAACTGGAATAGATGAAACAATTAACTGTAGTTCTCAACTTACTAATGAACAAACACTTGAGTTACAGAGATTACTTTCGAAATACAAAGAATGTTTCTCAAATGGACTTTATGATCTTGGGTTTACGAATGCTACAGAAATGGTAATTGAGTTGGAAAACTCTGAACCAGTCGTTTACCGTCCCTACCGCATGTCTTATACTGAGCGACAACTAGTAAGGGACATGATAAAAGAGATGGCCGACAGTGGAATCATAAGAGAGTCTTCATCGCCCTATGCCAGCCCAATTGTATTGGTACAAAAGAAGACTGGTGAGAAACGGCTATGTGTCGACTACAGGGCTCTTAACAGAAAGACGAAGAAAACTCATTATCCATTACCTCGAATCGAAGATCAATTAGATTTACTAGCAGGCAATACTTTATTTACATCATTGGATTTGGCTTCTGGCTATTACCAGATACCAATTTCTGAAGAATCTCGAAGCAAGACTGCTTTTGTAACGCCCGATGGGCAGTATGAATTTAATCGTATGCCGTTTGGGTTGGTAAATGCACCATCTGTGTTTCAACGCACCATCAACAAAATACTTATGGAGGCTAAAATCAAGTATGCCATTGTATACATGGATGATGTGCTTATTCCGTCTAAAACCTTTGACGAAGGCATTGTTAGACTAGAAGAAGTACTCAAACTCTTGAAGAGAGGAGGTCTAACCCTCAAGTTAAGTAAATGCAATTTCTTCTATGAAACTATTGACTTTTTAGGATTTGAAGTAAGTGCTAATGGAATCCGCCCAGGCAGTAGGAAAACAGACGCTGTCTCAAAATTTCCGAAACCTCGCAACCAACATGAATTAAGACGGTTCCTTGGGTTATCTGGATTTTTTAGGCGTTTTATCAAAGGTTATGCTACAATCACGGCATCATTGACTAGCCTTTTAAAGAAGGACTCTTGCTGGACATGGGGACCAAGCCAAGAAGAGTCCTTTTTAAAAATTAAGGAAATACTAGTCAACCGCCCATTGCTAGCTCTTTATGACCCTTGTGCAGAAACAGAACTCCACACAGACGCAAGTAAGGAAGGTGTGGCAGGAATATTACTGCAGCGAAATTCAAAGAACACATTACAGCCCATATCTTATTTTAGTAGGAAAACAAATGCACACGAGCGTCAACTTCACTCATTCGAACTCGAAACTTTAGCAGTGGTTGCGTCATTGAATCGCTTTAGAGTCTATCTTATAGGAATACACTTTAAAATTGTAACTGATTGTAACGCCCTTAGATCCACTCTGACTAAACGAGATTTAGTAGCTCGTATTGCGCGCTGGTGGATCCAGCTACAAGAATACGACTGCACGATTGAATATCGACCAGGCGCCCGAATGTCTCATGCAGATGCGCTTAGTAGAAACCCGGTGGACTGTTCGTCTGAAGGTATTGCAGATGACCGGCTAATATGGGATGTGTTGGCGATACAGCAAAGTCATTCGGACTGGATAGTTACCGTGCAATCTGCTGATGACGAAATAAAGAAAATAAAGCACATATTAACGGACTCCAAGGCAGACCAATATGTAGACATAATTAAAAACTACAAACTTAAAAATGAGCGCGTCTATCGAATTGTTGGCGGTTCACTAAGATGGGTAGTACCCAAGGGAGTACGTTGGCAAATACTCAAAATGAACCACGACGACATCGGACATTGTGGTTTTGAAAAAACATTGAAACGAATCCAAGAACATTATTGGTTCGCTAAAATGCGCCGCTTTGTAAAAAAATATGTGACGTCTTGTCTCGAGTGCGCACATCACAAAGCGCCGGGAGGAAAACGTGAAGGAGAGTTACATACAATAAATAAGGTCAGTATTCCCTTCCACACAGTCCACGCAGATCACTTAGGACCCTTTGTGAAAAGTAAGAAAGGGAATAGCTACTTGTTAGTTTTGATTCATGGCTTTACAAAATATATTAACATTACTCCTGTTAAGAATACAAAGTCCGTGACAAGCATACAAGTTATTAAAAACCACATAAGTTACTTCGGCGTACCCACGAGACTAATCACCGATAAGGGAACTAGCTTCACGAGTAAAATTTTTCAGGATTTTATTATGTCTTATGGTATCAAACACATCACAAATGCCGTTGCTACTCCAAGAGCTAACGGTCAAGTAGAACGTTTTAATAGGACCATTTTAGATGCTTTATCGGCATCTGGACATGGTAAAGACGATAAATCTTGGGACAATTATGTACAGGATATTCAAGTCGGTATAAATACAACTAAGCATAAAACTACACAAAGGTCCCCATCTGAGTTACTTTTTGGATTTAATATAACCGGTAAATCAGAAGGCATCCTAAGCTCTGTTATCAATGACACATTAAATGGAACTCCATTAAAAAAGTTAGACGAACTTAGACAAGATGCTAGTACAAAAATTAAAGCACAACAAATTGAAGATGCAAAAAGATTTAATGAACGTAGAAAGCCCGCAACTAAATACAATGAAGGTGACTTAATACGTTTAGAAAAGCAAGTCCCACACGACGGAAAATCACAAAAACTTGTAATTAAATTTCAAGGCCCGTATCGCATAGTAAAAGTGCTACCAAATGACAGATTTCTAGTTGAAGATACGCCGCTTACCCGTAAAAACAGTAGAAAATATGAAGCTATAGTGTCAATCGACAAAATTCATCCGTGGATGAATTTCAATAGAGATTTTGAGTCTGATTCAACTGATAATAATACAGTTGACACTGAATAGTTAAAATTAGATATTCATTGGTTATATTATACAAACATAAAAAAAAAGATAACTGTGCATTTAACCTGTACGCCAAGCCATGCTCACTTTCGATCGCGCAATACCAACCTTACGCCCGCCAAGTAGTGATCGAATTAGATCAGAATTATGTAAACATGTCTACCTATGAAAAAACTATTTTTTCGTTTTAAACAAAACCAAAGACACTATGCAATAGATATTAGTATCAAAGACAAAGATATGCTCTTTTATTTTAAACCATAACCTGGCAATGTTTCTTAGAAAAAAAAAAAAAGAAATCACTCTGAACTTCCGGCGTTCCACGTGTCACTTTGATGAAGGTCCGTCCGTCTTTTTTATAGAATTTTATATTTGTGTCTGGACTAAAATCGAAAGTATTATACTTTTTTATATTCCTTGTAATATAGTCAACACGTAGATATGTAATTTGTGGTATAAAAAGTGAAAAGTAAATTGCCAAAAGTACTTCAAATTCCGAAAGGCCTGTTTTGGCGGGCGGGTTATAAATGTGTTATTTTTCAAATTCTCATTTATTTTTAGTGTAAAATGTAAGTAAAAATAGTTTTCCTACATATTTTGAAATAACATGACGTTGTATTTATTTCAAATTCACACGAACATATTTTAGAAATATTGTTCGAAATGTCACAGATAAAATATTATTTTATTTTTTTTTTTTAATTTTTTAATATTTTAATATTTTGGTATGAGTAACGAATGGAAACACATAAAACATAAAATATACATATTTCCAAACAATTTCATATAAATTTCTCCAAAAACAAAGGTGTAGAATTCAAATTAGTAGTAATTTTGTCACTAAAATTGAAGTTTATACTACTATTATGCTATACAGTGTAATTTATATACTTTATTACAATTTCTAGCAACCAAAAATAATTTTATTCGATAGTTTATACATTCAACAAGACTTCCTGTAAGTTTTATCCATAAATATTGTCTCAAAGTGAAAATATAGCAAAATTTGCAATATTGCAAAAAATTTCCTAACCTAGAAATTTTCCCGCCAAAAAGGTCCCGAGTGAACGGGAGTGTAACATGGCGCGCGCTCGCTTGGCGTACAGGTTAATACCAATTATAGATTTTATGACGGAAGGTCAATTTTAAATTTTGATTTTATTATTTTGATTAATATTGTATTTATATCTATCATGCTTAGTCTAGTTTAGGATATGTTAAATGTAATTAAAAAAAAAAAATGTAATTTCGTTACTTTCTTTTATACTTGCGGGGTTTTTTTTAAGTGTAGAAGCGATGGGACTCGCTTTGAGTAGGATGGCCGAGCTGTTAGGTTAATAATTGCTATTGTTAGATTAATAACCACTATATTATTATAACGGAATTACTCGATAAGTGATTTGACTTTATATTATAATAATGTTAGGTTAATAATTGCTATTGTTAGATTAATAACCACTATATTATTATAACGGAATTACTCGATAAGTGATTTGACTTTATATTATAATAATTATTAGTTACTTACATTAATGATTGCGGATAATGGATAGAGTAATATAATGTAACCGGAAGGATAATGTTTTGATCGCTGTAAAAGAGTGGGGCGGAAATGACGCCGCCCCACCTTGCTAACAAGTGCTAAAGGTTGATTAGTAAATTGGGAGGGGCATTCGCTCAACGCTTGTCGCCACAGTTAGACGTGAAATCAAATTGAATTGTGTACAAGATAAATTGTGAAGTAAAATAAAGTGTGAAGTGAAATAAAGTGTAATAGTTGGAAAAACCGTTTTATTTTCTACCTGGTCTCGAATAGTATAACAGTAAATATCAAAAACTTGACGCACAATCTAATTCTTCCACGCATGTTACTTTTCTCTCCAGCTCATTATTAAGAAATGATGATTATGGAGGCATTTTACATGAAGTTCTTTTTTTGGAGAATGACAAAAATTGTGGTGGTGGAAGGAAAACATTGGGATCACCACTATGACCGTAGATGAAAGGAAAAAGGAAGAAATCATAGTTGGCAAGGTGTTCTCCTGGGACAGTGGCCGATACAGCGTGTATTATTTTTGAGCTGTTCGCGGTAGCTTCGGACTTTGATAGCGCGATTTAGGTTTCGGTCCGTTTTTGCTTGTGGCCGCGATGACAGCATCGCCACGAAATTATTTTCTTCTATTTCATTGATCTCTTTATACGAAAGAAAAACATTTCATTTATAATTGTGAAATATTAATATTAATAAACAGACAAAATACATTAAACCTTTTCTTCCACATTTATAAGAAACTTCATTATTTTATCCTGTTATAATTAAAAATAAGGTTGATTAAGGTAGGTCTACGTTTATAAATAGCCTTTATAAGCTTCATATCTGATATTGCGGTAAGCGATTTTAGGCTACTTTACTGGAAAAAAAATCTGGCGAATTTAGCTACTTGGCGTCAATTTTTTTGGCGACTCAGACCGGTCTAGACTTGGCAGGTGGCAGCACTGGATAAACTAACTAGTGTTGCCGTTTTAGCGACTTTCTCGCTAGATCTAGCGGATTTTAACAACGTTTAGCGGATAAAAAAATCGCTTTAGCGAGGAATAATTATTTAGCGACTTCTAGCGACATTTGAACATTTGAGATGGCGACTTTTTTATAAAGTAATTCATTTCAAATAAGTCATTTATCATATGTCCAATTTTGTAATCCACCGTTGGTAACACTGTATATATTATATAATTTCAAGAGAATTCCCGAACATAAACTAACAGTTCAATGTTTATTCAATTTCATCTGTTTCGACCTTAGACCACGGTCTAAGGTTTCGACATACAAAAATGCTGCAAGAGTAAACTTATTCGCAGATTTATGTAATTTTGCAATAGTAATTATTATTTTTTTTTATATAGAAGAGGGGGCAAACGAGCATGTGGCTCACCTGATGTTAAGTGACTACCGCCGCCCATGATCAACCGCAACACCAGGGGAATTGCAGGTGCGTTGCCGGCCCTTTAGAAAGGAGTAAGCTCTTTTCTTGAAGGTCCCCAGGTCGTGTCGGTCCGGAAAAATCGCCGGTGGTAAATTATTCCACAGAGAGGTTGTCCACGGAAGAAAACTCCTTTTGAAACGTACAGTGGTGGACCGCCAAGCATCCAGATGGTGTGGATGGTATCGGGACGTTTGCCGCGTAGTGCGTTCACGAAATTTGGCGGCTGGGATTAATCCGAACAATTCCTCAGAGCACTCTCCATGGTGTATATGCGAAAGAAAATACAAAGGGATGCAACATCTCTTCGCAGTGCCAGTAAATCGAGCCGATCGGAAAGCACTCGGTCGTCGACGATTCGAGCCGCTCTGCGCTGGATGCGGTCAAGTGGAAGGAGCTGGTACTGGGGAGCCCCAGCCCAGAGATGGGAACAGTATTCCATGCGCGGCCGAACCTGCGCCTTGTAAAGTTGCAGGCGGTGTGCCGGCATGAAATACTGTCCCGCTCTGCTGAGCACGTCAAGCTTTTTAGAGGCCAATTTGGCCTTCCCTTCCAAGTGACCACGAAAGTGCACGTCACTCGATATGTCGACGCCGAGGATTCCGATACTGGCTGAGGCAACAAGGGGAGTGCCTTGAAACTGAGGAGATACGACAAAGGGGTTCTTTTTAGCGGTTAACGCGCAAACTTGTGTCTTCTGGGGGTTAAACTGGACTAGATTTAGTCGCCCTCAATCCGAGTCTCTGTCTGACGTTTTCCCGAGAAATATTGGCTCGGCCGGTGTAAAGAGCATCACCAGTGCTATCATCTGCATAGCAATGAATGTTACGGGTTTGCAACATATCATTGATATGCAGAAGAAACAGCAATTAGTAATATTATGACTACCGCACTCAAATGCAGAATTTGAATGCGTATTTGGTGCTATGAATGTAGTTAAAAGCAAACTGCGAAACAAGCTATCAGAAAAAACTTTAAATTCCATTCTTCTGATTAGAAATCAGTTAAGGATTAAAAAAATAATTGCGCAACGGATGATATTCACAAAGATGTTGTCAACCAAGTCTATAAAGGCAAACCAAAGATGTGAACTGGAGACACTGGCGAAGCTTCAACTTCCGCTGAAGTTCTTTTTGAAGATTTGGATCCATACTTCGCTATTATATTTGAAATTTAGGTACAAGAACGAACTGAGCTTTTAATAATATGACTAATGTTTAAACGTAGTTTAAAGATTTAAGATTTATTTTTTTTCCTATATTTTTTTATTTTGTACATGAATAATTTTTGTTTTGGTTGTCATACCAATAACCTACACTATAAATAACTGATTTATTTGAAATAGAGTCCGCTCCTTTTAAGGTTTTACTGAATTTATAGATTTAGATTTTCGGTATTCAATGACCATTAGGCAAGATTTTTCAGTTAACCCAATGGTACCACGAAAATATATCTAGGGACATCTAGCGGATTTTAAGAAAAGGCAAAATCCTGTTTCTGGCGGATTTTTTCTGTTAGTCTAGGGACTTTAAAATTTGTAGAACGGCAACCCTGAAACTAACTTTAATCTATGATTTTAGTGCCCTTGTCAATGTGGTAATTGCGATATTGTTTGGAAATATTGGTTTTATTTGTGAATTTTATTTATATTTTATATAATTAAATACATTCCAACTTTTTTCTGTGATAAAGTTTTGGTATCTCTATACGGACGATAAATTACAATCGCACGTAATCTTCAAGTCGCTGCAAGGTGGTCATTGCGGGTATGTCCTACATTGCAACTTATATTTTAATTACTAATAATTTTCGTTAAAGTCGGGCGATTTAGATGTATTATTTCGTAGTTCATCTTAACTGGTATTACTTTAGGTAAGTTTTTGTTTTTTCCGTAATTAATTTGACATCTTTTATTGTTCTGATTACCAATTCCTTTCAGGTAGGAAATGGAGGCAATGGACATTCAGGCTGTAGAATCGAAATTGAGTGATGTAACGGTGACTGCAATACCTATGAGTAGCAAGAGCGTCCATAAAGATGTGGGACATAGTGGTAATAGTCATGCAACTATATCAACTGTACCTGCATCGTCACCTTCGTCTGTGGGAAAAGACAAAGACAATGGTATGTCAAAATACGCGCAATTACTGGCAGTTATTGAAGAAATGGGTAAGGAAGTCAGGCCAAGTTATTCAGGCAGTCGTAGTTCAGCGGAGCGTCTTAAAAGGGGCATTGTCCATGCTCGTATTCTTGTGAGAGAGTGCTTAATCGAGACTGAAAGATCAGCTAGGCAATAGCTTGATAGAAATCTTTTACCACAGTCAATTTTTAGTGTACATCATTTTGAATTTAATGTGGAATTATCATTTGTACTGCCCGTTTAGAGATACAGATTTTTTAATGTTGATGTTGGTTCAATAGTATTCTAGTTTAAAATATTATGTAGCAATTCCATTTGATACTTAAATATGCATTTACTAAGTAAAGACTGGATAACAGTTTGCTTCTACTTTTAAGCATAAAATGAAATAATTTTACTCGCTCAAAATATTAGATATAATTGAATGAAGGTGAAAGTGTTTAACTGACTCAGTGTTAATTACTCTGTATGCTCTAAAATTTTATCATCAAAGAACTACAAATTAGCAAATTTTTTGCCATATTCGAAAACCTCTGTCATTTGTTTTAATTTTGTTTGTAATCTCAGATCATATGAATAAAAATTAATAAATATATTAATTTTAACTGTTTAAAGTTTCATTTGTACATTTGTAATACTTGAGTTTCTTTAATAAAGTTTATCAATAAACTGTTAATATAATTTATTGTCTTGAAATTGTTATTTAAATATTTTTTGTAACTTGATCTGAGATGATATTAGGTTTATGTGAAATTTAAATGACTGATTTAATGCAATGAAAACAAAATATTGCTTACAAATCATAAGTAAAAGTTTTAGTGATGCTTAAATCTTTTCTTCTACATATTTTAAAGTAAATATATGTGTTAAGTAACATTTTAACTAATTATTAGAATTAACTAAAACATATAATTCAGGGTACTTAGACATAAAGTTATGACCTTTCAAGTTTCTCTATGTGACAAAGCTATTTATAATCACCTTTAAAATATTATCACAAACATATTTATGTTTCAATTTAAATTGCTTATTTATTATAAATTTTTCCAAAGATCTTTCATTTTAATCTTGATATTTTGTTTTCTAGTGTTAAAATCTATTTAACAATTAAAATAAGTAGCGAATAAATTTGGCAGTTGAAAGATTCCACATTGTTATATGAGATATCTGTAAAACATAGAAAATATGCCGGTATGTCCTGAAAGAAAACAGGCTGTGATTGCAACATTTATTGTGAACATCTACCTCAGACAAAAAACAAAATATTATTATTTTTAATGATTATATGGATTGTTGTTGTAAGTTAACAATGAAATAACAGTGAGTTTCTATAATCTAACTACACAGATGTAGTCTCAAATGGTCATGACATGAAATTAAGAGTTTTATACCGTTTAATGTACTGTAATGTTAATATTTAAAGAACTAACATCTACACCACATAGTTACGCATATTATATTTCAATGTTGGATATGGACATGTGAAAGTGGACCCACTTGAGAAAAAGAATGTCAAGTTTATAGAAAAATACAATTATTGAACTTATGATTCAAGTACTGAAATATTGACTTGCAGTTCTTGGATTGAAATCAAATTGTTGTGAATAATATTAATTATTGGTTTTTATGTCTAGATTCTTGTAATTATTTCAGTGTCTGATATTACATTAAAGAAAAATTCTAACTCTATGGCATGAAAGTTATATCACATATATTATTAAGTTAAGGGAGATGCTATCTAATAGAGTCCAACATATTGCCCTAGATTTGTTCTTAGTCTGCATTTATGACTGCTATGATGTTCTTTCCAAATTGTTATTCTGCCATGACCATGTATCTAAAAGCTGCAACTGTGTGCTTTTAAAAGAGGCAGTATAGTGATTGATTTTCTTATGCAGTAACAAAATATTAACACTGTTTCTGTTTGTTATCAATAAGTATCAATATTTACTCAATGTTCAAGAAATAATAATAAAAGAACAGTGATATTATCATATGGCTGTTAAAACTACATAGTCAGACTCAGATTTATTTTAGATTATATGAAAGATAGCCAATTTGTGCGTGACCTCAAATTAGAATATCATTATAGTTTGTAAGAAACAACATGCTCATTGATTTTTATTTCAATTAGTTTTAAACTGTATATATATTTAGTTTTAATGTAATTAATCCACCTTGACCCTACACAGATTTTTTTAGAAACATGTTTTCATAACTGTTAACAAATACTGTGGAGATAAATGGATTTTGCTTTGGAAAATAATTTTCTACAATTTGGTATTTCATTGTAGAATAATTCGCGACGAATCGCGTTGTATACGAGATAAAACAACCAATTTGTTAGAGTAAAAGAATATTGTTTATGATAAGATAGATCAGTGAAAAAATCCTAATTGAAGATATACTAAATGAAATTTCGGTCCAACTGCCGTGAAGTATACTTGACTAGTGTAGTTAAGGGTAAGATGAAATTATGATATAGATTTTAAATAAGTTACCATTAATGAATAGAGTACTTACACAAATATTAATCTAAATATGTATACAAGTCCATTTCAATATCTATTTTTTATTCATATATGTCAGACCTACATTATTTTAATTATACAATGGAATATGCAATAAAATATTTCACATCTTTGCTACTTCATTTATAAGCTTTTATGGTTAATAAATACACACTCATATTCATTTTATAAATATTGAAATAATATTTAGTAATTTGTATATTTATTTTAATAAATCTTTAATACAATTTTTATAAATGTAAGTGTTACCATAAATAATAAAGGGTCACTTATTTTCAGAAAAAAATTACAATAAAATCCACAATGTATTTATAAGAGAATGAACCATAAAGACAGTACAAATTTTAGAAAATTAGAAAAGATATGTGTTGAAAATGTGAAGCTAAATGTATATGTTAATATTGTAACCTCAGAATATAGTTAGTATACTGTATTTATTCTCATATGGACTTATTTTTATTATAAATGTCATTAATAAATGGGTTTATAAATATTAAATAATTAAATAATGTTTGATTTACCTTTATATCTATTGTTAAAACCTCATAAAGTGGAGCTACAATATTTATTTTAAGCCCAATGTTGAAATAATTGAACTTTGAAATAAAAATGTAAAACTTATTATATTCAATTCAAAAGACATTGATTAAAACTACTTTTACGGATTTACAGCACCGTGACCATGGGTGCTGGAAAGCGCCCGAAACGTCGGGAATTAAAAATAATAGTAAAATAAACGCGATAAAATCCGTAAAAGTAGTTTTAATCAATGTGTAGTGTTCGCGTAAATATAAGAAATCATCAAAAGACATTGTGCGACAGACTAGTAAAAGGCATTTTGTGAAAGAAAATTAAAAAAAAATGTGAAAATTTGTTTTATAGTCTCAATCATACGAATACTGTAGTGTTGATATTTCGTGAGAGATAATCTGAATATGCATACACTTGGCAAGGGCTACGAGGGCGGCACTGAAAATTTCGGGAATCAAGGAAGTGACACAACATTACTATTTAAAAATGCATTTATTGCTCTTCGAAGTATTCTCCGCGAAATTTGACACCTTTTTCCATACGATGGAACCAATTATTGAAGCAACCATTCCATTCGGAAGTTGAGGTCTCCAAAATGGCCGTTTTGTAAGCGTCCACAGCTTCTTCAGGTGATGAAAATCTGTCCATGCAATTTATTTTTTATTTTAGGGAAAGTATAGAAATCATTAGGGCTTAGGTCTGGGCTGTACGGCGGATGGTCTAATAATTCTATGTTTTCTTGCTCTAAAAACTCTTTTGTTCTGTGTGCGGTGTGAGAACTCGCATTGTCGTGATGAAGGATGATGCGGCGGTTGCAGTTCTCTTTACGGAGTTCAGAAACGACCTGTGGCAAACAAATGCTAGCATACCATTCTGCATTAACCGTTCTTTGTCCCTTAAGAGGAATAGTCGTAACATGGCCGGTTTTGGAGACAAACGTGGCCACCATTTTTTTGCAACACTCCGTGAACGAACAATTTTTATTGGCTTTAACTCATTTTCGAACACCCAAACTCGTGACTGGTTTTTTGTTTCGGGTTCGTATGCGTATATCCAGGATTCGTCACCTGATACTATGTTGTATACAGCATTTGAGGACCCTGCGTGGAATCTTTCGAGAGTTCTGACGCACCAAGTAACGCGAGCCGCTTTTTGCTCTTCACAGAGCGAATGCAGTATCCATCGGGAAAACAACTTTTTTACACCTAAATGTTCATGCAAGATTATTTGTATTTGACTCATACCAATGTCTAAAGTAGCCTAAATTTCGCGGTATGTCACATGTCGATCTTCCTCAATCAGCTTACGCACAGCATCAACGTTTTCTTGGGCGACTACAGTTTTTGGACGACCTTGACGGGGATCATCACTGAGATTGACACGTCCACGTTGAAATTCAGCAAACCAGCGATAAATTGTGGTTTTGGATGGGGCTTCATCACCAAATGCAGAAATCATCCGGTCAACACACTGTTTTTTGTTATACCACTTCGAAAGTCATAATAAATCATCGCTCTTGAATTTTCTCGAGTCAATTCCATTTTCTCAACGACTAAACAAATTTGACAAAACTCTCTAGTATATAGTCAGTAATCTATGGACAAAACCTTGTGACAAGACCGAGAATCTTTTTTTTAAATAAATAAATGGTATTCGATTTTTAAAACCAAGGAGTTTTCAATTAAAAAGATTTTAATATGACAGGAACAGTGGAAATATTCCATTTCAGATACTTTTAGTGCAGCCTAGTATTAGTGGAAAATATAAGTATGTATAAAAACATGTGATTTTTATCATTTATTGATCCGTTAAGCTGTGGGTTACACTTGTTCTGCTACGGAAATCCTTATGACAAAGTCTATCACGCCAAAAAACTGCATAACCCTCTCCATAGTTCGTAGAACGTAGAGCTTCCAAGAATGGCTTAGATGTACTTGGACGTTACACCTATCCTTTGTCTTGTCCACGTTCATCGACAGCGTTATAGTTACCGCTATGTGATTTCTGTAACATTTGTGCTGAGTAGAGGCCATTTTAGTTACTAGTTATTCTGTGTTAATTTATATTTGGAACTAAATAAATGATTATTAATAATGTATCCGCCTGGAGATTTTATTGAGGCCATTGAACAGAACCGACAAATATCAGAGAAGAAAGTTACTCAGCAGGCTCGTATTCGTAAGCGAAGGCGGCCCTTCACTATAAAGAGATGACTTGTTTAAAGAGAGCACAAAAGCGATTGATGCAGAACGATGCTTTGTGACATCCCTTAGAAGAGTCCCGTCTTCAAGAGTGGACTTGTGATAGGCTGTAATAAAAATGATGATTTTTGGTTCTGGCGATCCAGTGTGGCAGCGACCTATGCTGTGCCACTGAAAATATTAATATTTTTACGAGTTAAATCCTAGTTTTTAACCAGGGTTACGCTTTTCGGGTCTTTATTTGAATGTGTGTCTGCTAGTTCAATAAATCATGAGACCTAAACAACTTGAAGGATTTTAGAGTGCTAGGTCTCGTCTTAACGTCTTACACTTCGTACTCATATCATACCCTTTACACCTCTTCTGCCTTCACTGACACAATTCTTGCATCGGGAGAAAGTACCGGGGCCTAGCATCGCAGAAGTATCTAATCGCCATTCGCTAACCCCCCGGCCACACACTCTTCGAGTGGCATGGGAAGTAGCGAGGAAAGGAGGCAGAGACGTAGTGTGGCCACAATACTCGTCATGCCCATTGCTCCCTGTTTTGTCGGTTTTTTGGGCGCGAGTCAAAGGACTGGCAATATGAGCGCGAGTGGCCGACAACATTTGACATAATCGCGCGAACCCAGTCCGAATCATTGCTCGTAACGAAAGCTCGTCACGTGTAATTTAAAATCATAAATAGTGTAACTATCATCATCATTCAGCCATATTATCACATGAATAAAGAATATACAGAGAAAAAGCTATCTCGACGATGACAACGTATATTTCTTTTTATGACATTAATGCAATTACCTATAATAAATATGCATAGTGCGCACGCTGCTAGACAACATCCATCGTGTTGCAAACACGGGCGACCTAGTGCGGAGCGTCGCGATTAATTGCGCATCGCGAGGAGCATAGTGTGACGAAACCATAAAACGAGTGTCTAATGGTCCACCAACCTATGCCAGTGTGAACTACGTCTTCGCACGTTCTGTATGTAGCTTGCTCGATATAGACATTCTTCTCGCCGACCGCGCCGTCCAGTCAGTTCTATTTGGAGGTAGGACCACATTTGGGTCTCTGTACAAATTGGTATCTATGCGTTTGAGGTAGCCGAGATAACCTGTCGGTAACTTGTTAACTTGTTGGTTATTATCTACTACTGACTACCCTTCTGAAAGAGATCCCAGGGAGCACCTTTCTAATTGGACGAGTAGCAGTAAGTAGTTAATACTCGTAATATTCGTAGGCATCCGTGCGTAAAAACTATCTTCGCGAGGAGCTTCACGAATGTGTCTGAATGGTTTTGTGCCTCACGCATCTATCAAGTAGGTAAATATGCTCCGCAGCGTCATGTGCTTCTACATTTGAAGAGTTGTTTTACTATTTGCGCCATGCATACCTACCAAGTTGGCGCGACGTAGAAAGGACGTTAGGCGGAGGCGAATGTAAGTCTTGTAGGTATGGAAATTGGTTTTAACCCGAGACATCGAAGTATCTCGGCAGTTTCCTTTGTAAAATTTCGTCGTTGACGATTTTGATATGGTGTTGAGAAATTGATAGTTTGCTAAGGTGATTCTCAGATATTTTACCGTTGGAACGGTTGATTTCCTCGCCAACCAGATGCAATTTACGAGGGGAGGTCAAAAAGTTCGCGGAATGGCGGGGTTGGTAAGGGTGAGTCTACTCATCCAGGCGCTAGTTGAGTGATATTGTTAGTATATATACCAATTTTCAGCCTAATCAGGTCATTAGCTTTTGAGTTATCAACGAGTAAACAAGTCAATCGGGAAGAAACTACCCATTATGGAGAAAATTGAATATCGCGCCGTCATTAAGTTTCTTACCCAACAAGGAAAGACACCTCAAACCATTTTTCAAGGGATGTCAGCTGTTTATGGGGACTTCGCTCCTGGGAAAACCATGATTTATAAATGGCACGCCCTTTCTAAACAAGGGGGGACTCCATTGAACACGAACCCCGACCTGGACAGCCGATTGAGGCTACCACGTCAGAAATAATCAACAAAGTTGAAAAAATTGTATCGGAAGATGCCCGACTAAAGAAAAAAAACAGCTTGCAGCTTAGTTAGAGTGTCAGAAATAACCATTTTAAACATCCTACATCAACACCTTGGCATGACTAAAGTCTGTGCAAGATGGGTTCTGAGAATGCTTTCTGCGCATCAAAAACACGAGCGCGCCGAAAGATATCGCCGTGGAGAGCAAAGAGAGGAAGTTAGGGCCAGAATTGTAACTGGCGATGAAACTTGGGTTCACCGTTATGAATGTGAGTTAAAGAAAGAGCCGATGCAATGGCATAAAAAAGCCACACCCCCTCCTAAGAAGTATAAGGAGTCTTAATCGGCTGGAAAGATCATGGCGACGTTCTTTTGGGATACAGAAGCTATCCTTTTGATGGATTATAAGGAACATCGTGTTTCCATAACGGGAGAATACTATGTTTCTTTACTAGATCAATTAAAAGAAGCCATTAAAGAAAAAAAGGCGAGGAAAGCTTACAAAAGGCGTGCTCCCTTTGCACGACAATGCGCTTGTGCACACAAGCCATGTTTCGACGGCTGCCATTCACTCTATAGTCAAATCTGGCCTCAAGCCACTATAATTGAAAAAAATTGTCTACAATAATGAAGTGAAGTCGGCAATTTCGGCTTATTTTGACGCGCAAGACAAACCTTTTTTTAGACAGTATTAATAAGGAATTCGACAGATCTAATAAATGTATTAGGTTAGGGGAGAAATGTATTAGGGGAAAATACGTTGAAAAGGAAAAATAGCTTAACGTTTAATTTCATTATCCTTCCTTGTCATTCCGCGGGCTTTTTGACCTGTACGTGGTAGAGTCACGCTGCAGCTAAATAATAGTTTTAGCACGAATGTGTCGGCTCGACCGGGGCAGGACCACGCTGTCACAGAATACCAGCGTAAAATAGCATCTTAATACTGATCTGTTTCGTGTGGTGAGTGTAGAGATCCGGAGGTTTTTACCGGAAACGATGCATTCCATCTTAGTCCTCATGGGTGAGAACGCATTTAAGTTTTGATTCTGAATCGAGGATAAATGTCTATGTGGGCCACAGCATCCACTTACCATCAGGTAGACTGTGTGCTCGTTTGTCACCCTTATTCTATAAAAAAATCCCCTCGTAGGTAGCAGTCTTAAGAATTATCCAATGGCGATTCAGCTTGCATCTTCACGTCTAGTTCTTCAGATGGCTAGGCGTCCAGTGCCTTCTGAAGTTTTCCAACAGCATGCGCTGCGTTAATGGACGTTGAGAAGTCGATAGTGGCGTCCATGTATAACGCTAGGGACTTGGGTTCTTTTTTTGCGATCACTAAATACAAAGATTTAGGTATAAGGTAGGCAACTTTCCTGTGGGATTCCAGCTTCTGCTCTTTAAACATCAGACAAAGCTCCATCTACCTGTATCTTCTTGAAAGTGTCGTCCTTCCAAAAATGAGGAAACTACAGGATAAGATAGTGTTTATGTAACGCCATTTTTAAACAAATAAATTATAAGCAAATTAATTTATTGTATTTCTTTTTTCAGATAAGTATGGGTGTCACTTGGAGAACCATTTTACGTTGGGATACAGGATACAGCGCCGACTCCGTGGAATGGTGTCCATTGGAGTCCTATAGAAATGTTGTCGTGTGCGGCACATATCAGTTGGATAAGAAAAACGAAGGTACCGTATACCACACAATAGCGCATATACCCAAAGAAAATATATACTTTAGGTACTATCGTGAGCTTAAAATTAATAAAAGCAACGCTAGGCCTCACATATTTAATTCAGAACAGAAAAGTAATAACTTTAGTACCTATATAATATAAAGGAGGGCCTTAGGTGCTGCCATACAATAAATCATACGCTTCATTTTATACAGTGGTTTTGAATGGCTATATAAACTTCAATCAAATAAATTTAGTAGTTTATCCAGAGAAATTGCATTTTGTTTTAGTAATTTTAAAAATGATGTACATAGATAAATCACCAGGTGAAGATCGATAGTGTCAATAAATTTAGTGTATATAATAAAGAAAGGGGCGTAGCCGCTCCCTAAGTTTTTTAAACACAAAACAGAACAGAACAAATTTTAATTTTTAAACACTTTATCGAACTAAAAATGACAAAGTTTTCATATATTTTAAGATAAGCCATAGCACCCTATATAGCCTTTCTCTATTTTTCTCTGAGCTAGATTCACCATCTGCTCAGCGATAAAGGAAAATAACATCGCTAGGAAACTCATGCATGACTAAGAAATCTATATTTTTTGAGGGTTTTCGTAGAGATCTTTTTGAGTTCAGAAATAGGACTGTAACGCTCCCCAAAGCCAATGACCGACTGTGTTATGGTTTACTTAATTTTTTATGTATTTAATCCAATAGGGATTTAAACCTGGTTAAGGGCAAGGGCTTCCACAAAAATATCACACATCTTGGACTAACGCAGCTAGATTAACTTTTCAATAAAATATAATGGTCATCATCACTTACATTTATTAAAAGATGCATTATTATCTTTTAATATAGCTTATTTTCATATCAAACTTGCACCTGCCAACATTTCTTTGTACCCTCTATTAAGTAAAAACAATGTTTGTAAAACACAATCCAACGCCCTTTTTATTTTTCAGAACAGCAGGACACGAAACAGAAGAGATTGGGAAGAATACACTTGTTTACTGTAGACATAAATACTAAAGAGTTACTTCCCATACAAACAATTAACACCTCTGGGATATTAGACCAGAAGTGGTGCCACCATCCTATACAGAACTACGCTGTACTGGGGGTGGTCACGTCCGAAGGTTTCATACAGCTTTATCGATTGCACACAGTGAACGATTCCATAGAATTGAAGTTGTGGACTGAAGCCAGTATTGGGCAGGGCATTTTAGCTCTTTCACTAGATTGGTCGAGTAACAAGACCTATGTTCTTGAGCCAAGAATAGCTGTTAGTGACTCAGCGGGAAATGTAAAGATCTTGGAGGTAGTCGATATTTTAAGAGAAATTGGCGTATGGAAAGCCCATGATTTCGAGGCTTGGGTTGGTGCCTTCAATTATTGGAATATGGATATATTTTATTCGGGTGAGTTAGAAACTTTTGGTTAGTTGAGAACATATATGCTAATATTTATTGACATTACGACTACTTATACCTAATAATGAGGACCTATGATATTTAAAATCATCATCATCATCATCATCATCATTACAGTCTACCTATCATATATCCACGCTTGAACATAAGAACCCCATTTTTTTGTGTTCGAGCAGCCATGCAGGTCTAGAGAGAGACCAGTATCATTGCGACCTAAAAGATCTACCTATTGTGATTGCTGCTATGTCTATAGTTCACAGCTAAGCCCGACGTCTTCACTGAATAGGAGTTGTTTAGCTGTGAGCAATTTCACTTCTTCTGGGCAGAGTACATACGTGGTTTCTCAGATGAGTCTTACGTTTGCGCATTAAGAGGATAGAGTAAGTCAGCTCCAATTCTAATTTCGCCCCCACTTCCCCGCGCGTCGTATGCTATGTACCGACATGTTTGTAATCACTAATACTGTAAGTAGATAGGTCGTTAGATACTTATTTCATTAGGTTTATCATATTTATGCCTGTTTCTTAACGCCAACCCAGTCGCTTCTTATTTTTATAACGGTTATTTCCCATTTTATTTTTACGTCGTACTGTTGCGTAATGTGTATTCTGATCGTAAGCGACACAATTTCTCCCTTCAAAAGCCGGAGCGATACTAACGGGGCGACAGGAATCAAGCTTACGCGCCGATAGTTTAGGTAATTTCTTTTTATAGTGAAAATAATGGTATTTTATAAAAAGTAAATAACATAAGCACTGCTTTATAGTTAATTCAGTTAGTATGCAAAGTTTCATGATCTTATTTAAAGTATTTTATGAATAACAGCGGTTTATTGTTCAGTTTGGAGGTAACTTTGGATTTTTTTTCTATCGAGAAAATTTTACGGAATCGTGTTTTCGTCTAACATAGGCCTTAACATTAATCCTCAACTTTACCATATATTTATTTCAAAATTAATACTGCAATACTTTCGGCATAACGGAGGATCTTGCTAAGCCATTTGAGATTATATTTCCCCTTAAGGGTCCGCAATCAGGATGTGCACAGGCGTTTTTTTCCGTTAAGGAACAAAATAGGCCCATCTTTGAGTTGCTTAGTGCCAGGATAGATATGTGTTTTTTAGGACAACAGTGTCCAGTTAGGGTAATTTTATACTCTCGCGGTCCCTTCGTTTTTTCATGCGATGAGATAATTTTCCATATTTTTTTTTATAAATCCACCATAAAAACGAAGATTTAAAAAAAATCATCATCGAAATCGGATGATTTTTCAATTTTCTAGAGCCAAAAAACGAGGGAACCGCGATAGTATAAAATTACGCCAGTTAGGGTTCTTACCAGAATGTACAATTTATTTTTACCTAATTCCAGGGCTTCTAAAGTGAATTTACGATCAAAAGCCCGGATTAAGGTTTCATAATTTTTTAGCTCGGTGTATCAGACCAAATCTTAAGTTAAAGAGTTTTAAGGGTCAGTCGGGTGAGGCTTTTTGAGATTCCACAAAATGGCTCGGGTTCCCTTTGAGTCCTCCCGTACGAGCTTGTCGGCAAATTCATTACCTACTATACTCGCGTGACCCGGAACCAATCTTGAAACGACTCTCTTGTTACATCCCAAGACGTTTAGACGGTTCACGCAGTCTCCAACTAGCTTTGAGTTCACCAAGTTTGATCTCAGCGCTAGTAGTGCTGCTTGACTATTGGACTTTATATAAATTATATGGTTAACGTAGTGTTCTTGCAGATAGAATTCCGTACACTGAAGTATCGTGATAATTTTGCCTGGAAGAAAAGAGGTGAATATACCCAAATTCATACTAAGTTTGAATTTGGTGCGATTAGGTTTAGCTTTCGATAGCATTTTGTGTAGTCTTGCACTGCGAAGCAAAGGCTCAACTTCCTCGCATAGCTTCATCCACGATGTTCTCTTAGCTTTCCTAATTTATTAATTATATTCAGTTGGGGCTGCACTATAAATATTCCCCTCTTTACTTTTTTGGCGCTATTGAATAGTTTTCTGGTTGCTTCCCTAAGCTCCTTTTACTTAGTGTTAAAGTACCAAGGAACTTTTCGTGTTGAAGTCTTGGTTTTGACGGGGCAACTGTCCTCCAAGGGTTTACGGATGCCTACGTTTACAGTCTCCGTTGCTAACTCCAGACCTTCAATCGTTTTGATGCTTTTAGGAAACTTTTCTAAATTTCTCTTTAGGCTACCTCTGTGGAAATACCAGGAGTAATCCTCTCCCATAGATTGTCTCAAAGCATGGTCCTAATAAGTCACCTGTAAAAACCATCAAATGAATGGTCGACCTACATTACACTTGTCAATATTAGTTCATAAAAGATAGCTTGATCTCTGCGACAGCTGTCAGTAAAATCACGCCTATGAAGTCCTGAATTTCTTAGTAGTACAGACAGTACCTGTCAATGTCATATTTATGGGCATGCCGACCTAATTAGTGCATGCCCATAAAGTATGACATTGACAGGTACTGTGTGTCTGTACTACTAAGAAATTTAGGACTTCATAGGCGTGATTTTACTGACAGCTGTCGCAGAGATCAAGCTATCTTTTATAAACCATAGTTCCATATTTATACTGTGTGTTAGGCTGTGAGTTGTCGTCGAAGCTTTTCCCCATCGGTTGCCAGTTCTTACAACTATATGGACGATTCATTGCCTTTACAGCCTACTTACCTGACCTCTAATATTAAAATCTGGTATGTGGATTTCTTTAGGTTAGGATACCTAATATCGACAGAAAGCTTTTAAAAAGTGGTTACATAGATCACAAAAAATAACACGATGGGTTCAGGGAAAGAGTAAGAGGAAAAACATTTTTTTATTTCAAAAAGTGTTCAAACCATAATTCTTATGTAACAACAAAATAATTTACTTGTATAACAGCGCTTTTAATTACATATAGCTTTATTTAATTTAGCAGTTTTGTTTTAGGCGGTGACGACTGTCTATTCAAAAGTTACGACATAAGAGTACCAGATGCAGTAATTACCAACAAGAGTCACGAAGCCGGAGTCACTGCTATCAGAAGTGACGTAGAGAATGAACACCGCCTCTTGACTGGAAGGTAAAATATACGACCTATAGCCAGACATAAACCTTCTTGCCAGACACATGACAGACAATGTGGTAGAAGTAGTTAGGTTGTACCAGTTCTGGCGCACTTGAAGTTACGTTGTACCAGTTCTGGCGCACTGAGTCAGAAGGGGTACAAGTACGATGTTCGTCGACTCTAAAAAAAAAAAAAAAAAAAAGTTCGACGATCCTAAAAAAAAAAAAAAAAAAAAGGTTTTGGCATGCTCTGATCACGAATCTGCGGTCCATTTTTTTTGATTGTTCCGGAGATGTGCAGATCAATTTACTCTTATCTAATTGATATCCGGTGTAGCCTCAACCGTCATTAGCGCTCCATTGTCCTTATCTACTTATCTATTGTTGATTGACTACCGTCATTATCTATTATTCGTCAGCGTGTCGGTCGGCTTATGCTATTGTATTATACTCCTTTGTTCCTATCTACACTAATCTGACTCAGTAATAAAACACATTACCCAATTTTGTTAAAATTTTTATTTATAAAATACAAAATCTTATTACTTATTATCTATAAAATAGGAGCGAAACATCTCATCCACTAAAATATCATTGTACAATGTATTCCCTGTAAATATACTCGTAAAACTATGCATTGAACATCCCTGAAACTTATATAGCAAATACATTAAGCAATATTCGCCACAAACTGAAGTCCACTCATTCTGAATCCTATCAACATTCCAGTTCCATCTTTTACAATTTCTTTTAAAAAACTCTATGATATCGTACAGGTGCCCGTCCGAATGAATCAAAATATTGACCGACGTCATTCGTATCGATATATAAAGCTACCCAATGTGACCCTGGTTTATCATCTGTATCCAAATTGCATATTATATACGTTGGTACGTGGGTGTACATGGGTAGTTTATTGGCAGCATAAACATTATTTTCTAGAGTGGGGTGAATCTTTTTCAGATGTTGTTGTACATCTAGTGTATCCATAATATTACTGCTATTAGTAGATTATTACAGTACCAATCTACTCAATGACTAATATAGGAATGATCAATTATAGTGATTTATAAATATTAAATTACATTCTTTGTGTTATACAAAACGTATTTGAGTCACCAATACACTGAACAAGACACGACAGGAAGGACGTAGGAATGTAGAGATAAGCAACAGAATGTAAGGTAAGCTTGTTGACGCATAAAGATACTATCAATTCTACTGCAGAAATTCTTTAGATTAGAATTATTACTCACTGGTACTATATAAGACCAAGCAACTGCAGTCATGGAGTTAGTGTACGGTCGTTTGACCGCAGTGGATCTATCAATACTACGTTTGTGTTACTTCAACGCATCAAAGGCCATGGATGTAAGTGTTTATTCTATTGACAAACTTACTTTTCTTTCTGTTATTTTCTTACGTGTGTATGATTTAGTGTTAACAAATTATATTTAAATATTATGTGTGTGTATATGGTTAAGCCGTGGTAGCTCAGATGGTTAGCGCAAAATGTAAAATTCGCAATACGCGACCCGGGTTCGATCCCCGCCGGCACCAATTAAATTGTTAATTACAATTTTAAGTGCTGATTTACCACGTGCTCAGCGGTGAAGGAAAACATCGTGAGGAATGCATGTCTGAGAAAATTTCGAAGGCATGTGAAGTTTGCCAACACGCATTGAGGTATCGCAGCGAACATTTCCTAGCCCTAAAACCCTCTCAGAAATGAGAGGAGGCCTATGTTCAGCAGTGGACTTTAATAGGTTGTAATTTTAGCTTTTTTAACTTTTATGATTAAGTGTTAACAAATTGATATTAACATGATAACTGTGTTGTTGCAGAAATCATTGAGCTTCGATGAAAATACCTATAAACAGTATTACTACTCGCCACTCTCCCCTCAAGAAGAGAGTGATGACATCGTCATTAATAATAACACATGCGATGGTGGAAAAAGAAAATCGCAATCGATTGATCATTTTTTTGAAGCTGAATCAAAAATAAAAAAGAGGAAGCTGTTATCATCAACCGTAGCACGAGCCGCTAGAGATGGTGTATCATACATTTCTACTAATTCTGACGACGGAGACCAAGCGACGCATCTCATCAAAATTGAAATGTACGATATGAAGAAGCTATCCAAGATTCCAACTACTGATCATTGGAAACATGCTTCCACGAGGATTAAATATTACGTAAAGACTAATAAGGATAGCATCTACGACAACACAAACGCCCTCGTATACAATATTACAAAGACAATAGCAGAAAGTGAAAAAGTTAAAAAATACTTTTTTAACAATGACAGTCATTAGCTGATCATTAGTGAATGTGATTCTGTTTACTTAAATTACAGGAAGACAAGAGCAGAAGAAAGAGATGAGTGTGGCAGACGTGTACAGAACACATCATTGAAGAACAAAACTACAACACTGAGTGGAGATGAAAACGAGAAGGATATGCAGTACTCAAGAGCTGAATATCCATTCTTCAGTTCAAAATCTAGCCGGTTGCTCAGTTTCGAAAACTGGCCTCTCGTTATGCGACAGAAACCTGAAGATCTTGCAGAAGCCGGTTTCTTTTATACTGGCCATGCAGACAGGACCAAGTGTTTCCATTGTGGTGGTGGCTTAAAAGATTGGGAAGATGATGATGATCCTTGGCAGCAGCATGTTCAGTGGTTGTGTCATTGTGCTTATGCAAAATTTAAACTCGAACAGAGTTTTGTATTAGATTAAATAGAATATTTATAAAGAAATAAAAAATAATATATTGCATACAATTTGTTTTATTTAATTTTATAATGTTTCACATAGTTACATACACACAAAATGCATTACACATAACTCATAAAATCTAACACACAACACATATTATAACCTTAACTACTATAGTCTACAGTAACATTTCTGTTTTTATCTATCTCAATAATATTATCAAACTCAGCATAAACTATACAGTTAATTGTTTGTATTAGTGAGGATTCAAATCGTACTTCTAAGCTTACACTACCATGCTTTATGAGATTCCAATGAGCTGATGAGTTGGCTGATAAATCAGGAGTTAAGTCAAATGCTAATAGACAGTAACCTTTGGCATACTGTTCACAAGAGATTCCATTTCCTTCATTAAGAAAGTGAATACCAGTTCCCGAGAATAGAGTATGATATGCTGATGTAAATATGCTATTATTAAAAGATGGTTGCAAAGCTTTTGAAGGTATTTGTTGACCATCAATATATAAGCTGAAAGAATTAATACCATAGTTTTCAAAGTTAAATGGATTTTTAGTAAGGGAACCATTAAATGCAGAATTGTTCACAAATCCAATTATACATCTTTTGGGTACCTGCCCTAAAAATATATTATCAAGAGTTTTTCCTTGAACACCCGATGGAATTGTTAAAACTTTTACTTCAGCTCGAGTAATAGGATATTTAGCAGTGGTAGAAGCTAAAACTTTTTGATGTGCGAGTAATACACTTAGATTAATTCGTGCTCGTCGAACAATAAGAGTTGCGTCCGTAATGCAAACTTTAAACTTTACATCGTTTGACCCAGCAATTAAATTAAAGCTCTCTCTCGATCGAACCAATTTAACACTCATTTCAACACCATTAATTAAAAATTTATCTTGGTTGAAAATGTCACCGTGAAGATGACCAATCATTTCTATTTCCTTACTTTCACTAATCAATTCCTGTCTTTTAACAAATCCTATGTTTTTACCATCCGTAGAATCCATTTTTCCTGCTGTATCATCATACCAAAGACTACAAGTAAGATGAGATTGTTTAGCAGCAGGAGCATAGTTTAAAAGGGTTTCCATGTATGCTCGATATGCATAGGTATTATTAGGTGGTGATACAAGGTTTTGGTTTAAATAAACATCAAGTTGACTAAAAAGTGAATGCAGCCAATTATTTACAGGTGCTACTATTGTAGTAGATATCAAGTTAGTTGAATCTTGATTTAATACTTTTGCCTTTATGTGGAGTAATATATGAGACAAATCTATGTAGTCATCGCCTGTCCCAGGAACTTGAAACTCGATAGGTCCATCATCACCAAGAGATGAAATTGGTTTATAATGAATCCACAATCCATTTTCAATGCTAGTTTGTGTAGACGGTAGTGCAAACAAATCCAATTCTGACTTAACGCACTCGCAAGAATGATTATGAAGGAAAGACATATTTAATTTGAAAATATATCTTTGTTATTTTTTGGTTTTAGACCAAGTTTTTTCGCAGCTTTCACTTTAGCAGTTAATGGTGGAATGAACGAGGTCAATCGTTTTCTTTTAGTTTTATACCCAGATCCTGTCATGTTAAATTGATCAATTTTCTCATCAGCCTTTCGTTTTAAATTCGTACTAACTTGCTTTAGACGATCTTTTATTGAGGCTTCCATAGGACGCGCTTGAACCATATCCGATAAAAGTCCTACTCCAGCGCTTAATGCCTCCTTACCAATCACTCGAGCACCACTTGAAAGTAAAGGTAAAACTGATCTAAATAACCCCCCTAAGAAGCTCCCAATACCATGACCGCGTTGGTATGGTGCACCCTTATAAATTACTCCAACTCCTGACCCAGCTTGATGTGTATAATAATTTTCATATGGACATTTATGATGATCACGAAGAGAATTCATTATTATAATTTTCGGAAATGTAGTTTAATACACACGGTTCCAAACTGGAATGGTATTTTTTGTCCTGTGCTTGATCTTATAACTATTTCCAGCGTATCGAACTCTCTTCCCATAACAGGTAAGTAGTGAGGTTGAGAGAAAACGTGCATTTTATTTACACCATAAATGTATTTTGTAGGATCTAATGAAATGACTCTTAGTAAAGGAGTCATATCATCACCCACAATCTGAGGATCGATAATGTCACAATATAGAAAGAGTTGAGATGGTAACCCTAAGTGTAAATTAGCAGGACACTTTCCAAAATTTCTCTCTAGGAGATTTTTATTTGGTTCATAACCTGTTATATTTTTATCCAAAACAGAAATAGACACAAATTTTGTTATTTCATCATAGCGACATTTCAAGTTCTCTCCGATACAATTTAACACTTAAAATATGCTCAATGTTATCATAGTTGGTAGCTGGAATATGTTTTTTGTAGTACACTGTGGATGGTTTATCTTCATTAGGCATTAACATAGATTTTGTAATGTATATAACATTTTCATGATCTTGAACAGTAAACATGGTACATGGATATTGAAACTCGACAACTCCAACCGACCATTCACCTTCTAATTTAATAGCTTTCGGTAATTTCGTTGAAAAATTTGTGGTCTTGTTATCAGGAAAGTATTCCATTGAACTATTGCTGAGCAAAGTTAAATAAAAACTTTCTTTATTCATATTTCTTTTAAACTAGAAGTTAAAATCCAACTGTTAAATTTATCTGGATAACCTTTCCACTTCACTAATACTTCTTTTCTGTTACCTGAGTAACGAGTGTCAATTATTTTATCTATTTTATATTGTGAGGTGGGGTTGTAAGTGATTTTCTGTAATTCTCTTTCATAAAAAGTACCAACTATTGGTTCATTTTGTAAATCTGTTATTGTATAAACAACCCATGGAGATCTATCAATTATTGAAGATATAATAAATATTTCATCACTCCAATTTGATTCATATCCTTTTTGGAAAGCATGTTTATATTTAGTTATTCGAACATAATCACCCACATTGAAATTTGGTTTAGGATTTTCTAAAGAAAGTTTGTTTGACCGTCTATCATAAAGATTAGTCCAAACTGTCATAATATTGTTGGAATTTACATCACATGGGCACATCTTAATACTAGAGTGAAAGCTGTGATTGTAAGAGTATATTAAATCTTGTAAAACATCTATATATCTATAAGTATTATTATGAGTGAAATAACGCCACATATTCATTTTTACTAACTTCTAAAATGAAACCGAAGTTCGATGTCTCAGACACATTAAATTCTGTATTCGGATTTACCCATTCGAATCCACCAGTAGGAAGACATTGCGACATAGCCCAACCATATAAATTGTTGGCATCAAAATATGTGATATATGAATTTGGTTTCCCTGCATCATAATCCCACATATATTTGTTATTAGCTCTAGCATAACGATTACTACATTGAGATACACCACCCCTGATACCTGATCTAATAAATGGAATTTTCTCATAATCTGTTAAAAGTTCTAATTCTATTTTTGTATATTTTAACATTGCATCCCAACTTAAACCGGGTGCTGTGTAATAATGGGCAGGGTCTAAATCATAAGTATTAATACATAACTTTCTAAAGTTTTCAAATACATCGGTTAAAAGTAAAACGTCTGTTTTTAAATACAGGTTTGAATAATGTAGCATATTACAACACCCAAAGTGTTCCCAAACATCTTTAGCATGATTGTAATCATCATTTGAAATATGGGAATCTGTGAGCGAGCTATAAAAAATTTTTTGTTCGGGGAGCGATGTTAGGCTTAAACTATCATAATTAGTCATAAGTTCATATGGATAAACGCCTTTCCGTTTTAAACGAAAGAAATCTTCATCATTAGGATAATTTCTACGTAATTCTTGAAATTGATCATTACTGAGATTTTTGGCCAATTCTTCTAATTTACATGATAAAAACTTAAATGAATCTATGAGTCTTAATATAATTTCGTGGTTATTCATTTTTAATTTTTTTGGAAAAGGATATATATTTTTCTTTATTTTGAGCGATAACTTCGACTTCACCATCACAAAAGTTTAACGCGTGAACAATAAAATGAGCATCATAGTGACTAAGGTTGTGTAAAAATATTGGTATATAACGAGGTTTTCTGAACTTCGAGCTACATGATTCGTGAGCAACACCTATAAAACTACCGGTGTACCAATCAAAATCATAAAAATGTTCTGCTAACTCTGTTTCACAAATATGACAAATGGTTGCATTTGAAATTTGGTTTTTGTCTTCATTTGTCAGCGGAAGTGGAGGATATTTTTGAAGTCTATTTATTTCTTTGAGATTGTTAGATAAACTTTCCATAAACACTTGTGGACAGTTGGGTCCGCAATACGTTACATATTTTGATAATTTATCATCATATGAACATTTTATATAATAACCAAAACTATGTACTTCATGTTTCTGAATATTGTGTGTGAAAGGTTTGGAACGATCGTTAGAACATGATTCTATTGGTTTTAAAAATGCTTCAAAATCAGCATAAACTACGAATGGTACCTTCAACTTGTTTTCATAACTATCAAATTTAATTTTATCATTTGAAATAGGTTGACCAAACCAATTCTTTTTTTTAAAAGTTTCACTGTTTGGTAATTCTGTACAAATGTGGGCACAATCGTATTGTTCATGGTTATTTAAACTTTCCTTAGATGTAAAGTGAAGTAGACATGCTTCGCAAATGTACATGATGTGACCGTCATTTGAAATTTGTTTACTAACTAACCGCGATAAATTTTTTTTTTGTAACAATAATGATTTTTTGTATCCTTGGAAAAAAATAATAAATTGATATGTCTATCTTTACGACACTTTGTTAAAAATAATGGACCTACTATAGAATTACATCGTTTTTCTTTATTATGTTCTAACCCAAAAACATTAATACTAATATCATGTAATTTCTCTACTTTTGCTATGTCAGAAATTTTAACTGGAAAGGAAATACCATCAAATTTAAGTTTATTTGCATGTTTAACGTACGATGATACACGATCTGCGTCTTTGTTTACGGGATATAACGCCGATTTAAAACAAAAATAATCCTTGCTTTTTATATTTATAACAGCCTTTTTAATTTTATGTCACGAGGAAGATCTATGTATGAAGTACCGCGTAGGGGGTTAAATTTATTAACATTCATGTCTATAGATTTTATGTTTTTTAGACTCCATCCATTATCTTTTTTTTCAAATGCACTAATTTTAGTAGTAATTGTATCATTTAAAGATGAAAAAAAAATATTTAAGTCATCTCCTTGACAAATAATATAGTTAAGCGTTTGAAAATCGAACGTATCATGAATATCTTTAGTTTGTTGAACAAAATCAGCATGCAATATGAAGTTTACTTTAAAAATTATGTGTTGATGAATACACTCTTGTATTAAAAATAAAATATCATCTTTAATAGAATTTAAAAATAGTTCAGGAGTTTCAAAATTTACCAATGTCGAACTATCTACTCTACTCTTGATTTTATAAGTTAAAATCCTATTTCCAAAAGCAGATTCAATAACACTAACGTTTGATAAAGAATTATGTGAATTTAAAAGATTATTTTTGTGAACATTACTTTTAAAATGATTAGCTAAATGCCGTTTCTTGATAAATATATGACACGTTAGACATTCCACTTGATCATCGTTACTGATACTGTTCCCTGCAGAGGTAGGCGCTTCTGCTTCCGTTGTTGGTTTTTTGATGATCTTGGGTTCTTTGCTGCTCGTTCGCTTCGTTCCTCTTCCAAGTTGTAGTGGTTGACTACTAAAATGTTTAAATTTATTAAAAACTGTACAAGACATTGTGTAAATTATGATCGAAATGAATGTTTATTTTACTTACTTAAACTGTGTTTCAACCATCGCACAGTGATTATACAACTCATCATCATACGATGAATCGAACAGTTGATCCTTCTCCATTTCATCACAAACTTTAGACAACTCCTGATTTAATTCGCTGTTGAATAGTTCCGTATTCTCTTCCATAGTTGTGGAGAAGAAAGCACTGGTGCACACTTCACTGAAGTTTGCCATCCTTATAGTAAAGAAGAAAATAGGTAGCAGAGTAAGTAACAGTTCAGTGTTGGTAGACCAACTGATACCCAAATTTCAAATAATGTCCAATATTTAAGTCTAACAAAGGATTAGAAATAGAATATAATGAGTACACGGAAGTAATTTAAGTAAACAGAATCACATTCACTAATGATCAGCTAATGACTGTCATTGTTAAAAAAGTATTTTTTAACTTTTTCACTTTCTGCTATTGTCTTTGTAATATTGTATACGAGGGCGTTTGTGTTGTCGTAGATGCTATCCTTATTAGTCTTTACGTAATATTTAATCCTCGTGGAAGCATGTTTCCAATGATCAGTAGTTGGAATCTTGGATAGCTTCTTCATATCGTACATTTCAATTTTGATGAGATGCGTCGCTTGGTCTCCGTCGTCAGAATTAGTAGAAATGTATGATACACCATCTCTAGCGGCTCGTGCTACGGTTGATGATAACAGCTTCCTCTTTTTTATTTTTGATTCAGCTTCAAAAAAATGATCAATCGATTGCGATTTTCTTTTTCCACCATCGCATGTGTTATTATTAATGACGATGTCATCACTCTCTTCTTGAGGGGAGAGATGCGAGTAGTAATACTGTTTATAGGTATTTTCATCGAAGCTCAATGATTTCTGCAACAACACAGTTATCATGTTAATATCAATTTGTTAACACTTAATCATAAAAGTTAAAAAAGCTAAAATTACAACCTATTAAAGTCCACTGCTGAACATAGGCCTCCTCTCATTTCTGAGAGGGTTTTAGGGCTAGGAAATGTTCGCTGCGATACCTCAATGCGTGTTGGCAAACTTCACATGCCTTCGAAATTTTCTCAGACATGCATTCCTCACGATGTTTTCCTTCACCGCTGAGCACGTGGTAAATCAGCACTTAAAATTGTAATTAACAATTTAATTGGTGCCGGCGGGGATCGAACCCGGGTCGCGTACTGCGAATTTTACATTTTGCGCTAACCATCTGAGCTACCACGGCTTAACCATATACACACACATAATATTTAAATATAATTTGTTAACACTAAATCATACACACGTAAGAAAATAACAGAAAGAAAAGTAAGTTTGTCAATAGAATAAACACTTACATCCATGGCCTTTGATGCGTTGAAGTAACACAAACGTAGTATTGATAGATCCACTGCGGTCAAACGACCGTACACTAACTCCATGACTGCAGTTGCTTGGTCTTATATAGTACCAGTGAGTAATAATTCTAATCTAAAGAATTTCTGCAGTAGAATTGATAGTATCTTTATGCGTCAACAAGCTTACCTTACATTCTGTTGCTTATCTCTACATTCCTACGTCCTTCCTGTCGTGTCTTGTTCAGTGTATTGGTGACTCAAATACGTTTTGTATAACACAAAGAATGTAATTTAATATGTATAAATCACTATAATTGATCATTCCTATATTAGTCATTGAGTAGATTGGTACTGTAATAATCTACTAATAGCAGTAATATTATGGATACACTAGATGTACAACAACATCTGAAAAAGATTCACCCCACTCTAGAAAATAATGTTTATGCTGCCAATAAACTACCCATGTACACCCACGTACCAACGTATATAATATGCAATTTGGATACAGATGATAAACCAGGGTCACATTGGGTAGCTTTATATATCGATACGAATGACGTCGGTCAATATTTTGATTCATTCGGACGGGCACCTGTACGATATCATCTAGAGTTTTTTAAAAGAAATTGTAAAAGATGGAACTGGAATGTTGATAGGATTCAGAATAAGTGAACTTCAGTTTGTGGCGAATATTGCTTAATGTATTTGCTATATAAGTTTCAGGGATGTTCAATGCATAGTTTTACGAGTATATTTACAGGGAAGACATTGTACAACGATATTTTAGTGGATGAGATGTTTCGCTCCTATTTTATAGATAATAAGTAATAAGATTTTGTATTTTATAAATAAAAATTTTAACAAAATTGGGTAATGAGTAAGATTAGTGTAGATAGGAACAAAGGAGTATAATACAATAGCATAAGCCGACCCACACGCTGACGAATAATAGATAATGACGGTAGTCAATCAACAATAGATAAGTAGATAAGGACAATGGAGCGCTAATGACGGTTGAGGCTACACCGGATATCAATTAGATAAGAGTTAATTGATCTGCACATCTCCGGAACAATCAAAAAAAATGGATTGAAAATGGAACGCAGATTCGTGATCAGAGCATGCCAAAACCTTTTTTTTTTTTTTTTAGGATCGTGAGTCGACGAACATCGTACTTGTACCCCTTCTGACTCAGTGCGCCAGAACTGATACAACGTAACTACAAGTGCGCCAGAACTGGTACAACCTAACTACTGGTAGAGCCGTGCTGCAGTTATGCAGTTATATTAGTAGTATAGTAGTAGCACGAATGGGTCGGCTCGACCCGGGAAGGACCACGCTCTCACACAATACCAGCGTGAAATAGTAGCTTAATGCTGCTGTGTTTCGTATGGTGAGTGTAGAGAACCGGAGATCCTTTATACTGGAAACGAGGAATTCCATCTTAGTCCTCACGGGTAACAACGCATCTGCATTTTGATTTGTAATCGAGGATAGATGTAGATGTCTATGGGCCGCAGCAACCACTTACCATCAGGTGGACTGTGTGCTCTTTTGTCATCCTATCCTATAAAAAAAAAACAAGACTCTTCTCATTTCTGAAAGGGTTATAGAGGGTATTGACTGACTTCACATAATTTCAAAATATTTATATATATATACTGAAGGAAAAACTTTGTGAGCAATCCTATACAGTATTATATAGGTTTCCTCACAAAGTTTTCTGAGCACGTTGTGAATTGAAAATAACAATTTCATCGATCGCGCCGGCGTTTCCTGAGATACCGAGGTTGGTAGGTATTGTACACTTTTTCGCATTTCATAGCATAGGCAGATGCTGCTGAACCCGCTGCCGTATTAGTTAGCTCAGTGTATTCTACTGTCATGTATGTCTATGGAATAACTCCCCTATTTTTAAAATTGAGGTACCACGGCCGCCTCTCTTGAAACTAATGCTACCAACTGCATATGGAAAAAAATTCAACGCTGTTAAGCATTGATTCACGGGTTCGGGGCTGGGCCATCTTAGGCCTACCTTGGAAAAACATTGCAGCGGATAAAAAGGACTGATAAGAAAATTACATAACTAAAACTACTACTTATATATCCTCAATAACTTTTAACTTATATCATATAACTTTTTTATCAACTTAGTCATACATTTATTCGGTATCAAAAATCAATTGAGGAACATAGGCCTCTCTCAAAGATTGCCTTTTATTACGAGTATTTATATGTATTTGTGCCGGACGGGCGAAACTCTCCGGAGTAAATGTTGTCGAAGATACTTCGCGAGTCGCTCACGTCCTACACCTATAGGTTCCGGTGGGTACTTTCACTGCCGTCTTTGTGGGTGCCGCTGAAATATTGTGGACTGTGGTTCAAATCAAAATGCACGATTAACAAATACAAATAGCAAGGTAGTGGCCAGCGGTTCGACTGATTGATTAGTCGCGAAATTTTATAACTATTGATCACGGTTGTTAAACTACGGTTGTTCACTATTGGTTGGTCACTGTATATTTCAAAAGATTTCTTTAAATTGTACGGTGGTATCAAATATCTATTGGTAGTAGCTGGTTTTCTAACACTACTGACTAGCAGCTATTATCAACTAAACTAGTTGATTTTATCACTTGTGTAACTGCGGATATCAGTTACCACTTTCGCTATATGTAACTGCGAATATTAGTTACGACCTTTTTAGGCTAGCTAACACTATCACTATATGTAACTGCCAATATCAGTTACGACCTTTTTCGGCTAGCTAACACTATCACTATATGTAACTGCGAATATCAGTTACGACCTTTTTCGGCTAGCTAACACTTTCACTATGTGTAACTGCGAATGTCAGTTACGACCTTTTTCGGCTAGCTAACACTTTCACTATGTGTAACTGCGAATGTCAGTTACGACCTTTTTCGGCTAGCTAACACTTTCACTATTCACTATATACTGCTACTAGTCACTTCAGCTACCACCGGATACCACTCACTTCACTTCACTGTCACTGGTAGTTCTTCACACTACTACTGGTACTGGGTCCCGAGCCCCTAAGGTAGACTTTGGCAATACTTTGCAGTGAGCCGCTTGCCATTTTCCGTTTGCCTCTTTATTGCATAAACTTTTCACTATACAAATGGCATAAATTGCAATATTTTCTATACAAAACTAATTGCTACACTAACATGCTATACATCAATAAATCGGTAGTCTGGTACTTTACTCAAAATATTAACATTGTAAAAAGTTATTAAACGAAATGTCCAAAATTTTCATAATATTTGGGTACATTAATTCTTTGATTTTTCTATAACTACGAAATGCGTTTAATTATACAAAAATATCCCTACACTTCTTTAATCTATAAGCCATATGCTAATTGAATGTCATATTTATAACTCTTTTAGAACATAAAATTATTTTCCTTATTTTTAGTATGAACTATTACGCAGTTAATTAAAAACTTTTAGAGAGTTCCACGATAAGACGCGCTGTGATTGGTCGATTTTTTGGTATATAATAAAAGTTGTTTATATTACTTGTTATCAAAACGACATTCTATACAAATATACTATGAGTTATAAACATGCTAAATAACTATATTAATACACGTTTTCACTCAGTTATGTCGGTAATTTCATTATTAATACAAAAAACAATATTCTTTATTACTTTGTTTCTTAACGTTGTTAGGCCGTCGCGAACATCTCTCCCGCCGTGCAGCGTCGCGACGATTTTCTCACAGCGGCGCTGCATCCATTTCGGTGAGCGACGTTGCTTCTACTTCGGCAGCGGCACGAGTTTCTTGGTTGGCCTCTTGATTAGGCCGTTTGCTGTGCGTACCTCCACAGTGCGAATCTGTCCGTCCGCACCGGGGTAAACAGCTTCCACCCTCCCTCGTGGCCAGGTGTTACGAGGTAACTGGCCGTCAGCTATGAGGACTGGATCGCCCACCTGGAGATTGGGACCTCGCCCATGGGCCTCCCGCCGGTTTTGAAGTTCCGGTAAATACTCTCGGACCCAACGCTGCCAGAACATGTCATCGAGTATCTGGGAGCGTCGCCAGTGTCTTTTGCTATTCATATCCTTTTCATCAAATACTCCAGGTGTCGGCAGTCTCGCAGATCCTCCTAAAAGGAAGTGATTTGGAGTGATGGATTCGTCGTCGTCGCTGTCTACAGAGATGTGAGTCAATGGTCTGCTATTTATTGTGTACTCCACCTCGCAGAGCAGCGTGGCTAATACTTCATCATGCGGATGTTTCTCATGAAGGACGGTGTATAGTGCCGTCTTCACGCACCGTATGAGACGTTCTCTCTTGGTTCGTGTTTCATGCAGCAAATTGAATGGAAGTCGAGCGAGCTTTAGGTTGAAGCTCAGCTGATCGGTACCCGGTTTCCAGATTAATCCGAGTATCTTTTCCTTAGTTCCTTTGTTTCCCAGATCGACTGACTCAGATGCTTCATGGTCAGGTTCTAATTCTTTTACAACATCTGATGCGTTGGAAACCCATTTTCTTAAGTTGAAGTGCGCGTTTTTGTGTATGTCGCGTACTTCCTTAGATATTCGCATTGCCTCTTCCAGAGACTGGAAACTGTCGAGATAGTCATCCATATAGTGGTTTTGAATGATAGCTTCTACGGCTTCTGGATACTTGTCTATGTGTTTTTTAGCGTTCCAGTTCTTCGCGAATATGGCTGTGCAGGGTGAACTGGCTGCACCGAAAATGATCGACGTCATTCTATATTCTTGGGGAGCTTCATTACGTCGATCCCCTCTCCAGAGATATCTTAAGGCATCTCTGTCTTCGGGTCTAACTTTGACCTGCATGAACATTTCGGCTATGTCCGCGGAGACAGCGATTTTATGGCGGCGAAAACGCATCATGACCCCTGGTAGTGATTGCAGTAGGTCTGGACCCGTGAGCAGGAAGTCGTTCAACGACACCCCCTTTGTTTTGGCTGCGGCATCGTGTACTATTCGAAACTTCTCTGGCTTCATTGGGTTATGGACGTCGAAATGGGGTAGGTACCATGTTCTTCCCGGTGTGCTAGTTTTCGGTGCTATCTCGGCGTATCCTTTTTGTAAAAGGGAATTCATTTGTTCATCATACTTCCTTTTTAGATCTTCGTCTCGATTTAATTTTCTTTCAATGGAAACGAGGCGTTTTATTGCTGTTTCATAATTACCAGGCATTTCGATATCCTTTTCCTTCCAGAGAAGCGCTGTTTCTATGTGCCCGTCTTGTAACTGACGGGTGATGCTATTTAGTATATCTTCAGCTTTCTTCTCTGGGTCGGAGTCTGGTCTTCTCGGATTGATAATGAGAGATTCCAGCGCGAAATATTCGCGGAGTTGGTCATCTATATTTCCCTCGCTCTTGTGCAGCTCATTGGCCGCGTGGACGCGCTGATACGGGGCTTTAGTGTGTGCCCCGTGTAGCACCCATCCTAATTCTGTGAGCGAGGCAATTGGCTGGTGCGGCGGACCCCTTCGGATTTGAGTGGCTATCAGAAGTCTCCAATTGTCCTGTCCTATTAGGATCCTTGGGTTGCCGGAGTCATATATTAGCTGCTCCTCTAGGTCTTTCAAGTGGTTGCACTTGGCTATGTCTACTGCACGCACAGTCTGTGGCCCCAAGTTTAGGCTTGCGACCGTGCGTGCTCTGAATGGCACCCTTTTGCTGTGGAGACTCTTCAGCGATACTTTGATTCTTCGGGATTTCGGTGAATCGAGGGTAGTGTTCCCGACAGTGGTGATCTTAAACGGGTCCAACCGCCCTGTAGCTCCAATTTGTTTGGCGATCTCTTCATCCATTAGTGAAACTGTTGACCCATCATCCAGCAGGGCGTGTGTGTTTACAGCTCCCGCCGGTCCAATTACTCGCACTGGAATTATTTTTAAATAGGCTTGATGCTTTGACACAGCGAATGAGTTAGCAACAGTTTCTTGAGGTTCTTTTTGTTTGACCTCAGTCTTCTCCTTTG